>CATQJL010000223.1:69000081-69303274 GCA_958299035.1 Cylicocyclus nassatus | reverse complement strand
GCCATTATACCGGATTGGCAGATAGATTAAACAGTGGGAGATGCAAGCAATACCCATTTCTTTTGTAATAGTAAACAAGCGTTTTTGATACAATTTCGTAGTTCACACTTCTTCTGCATCATTTGCTACTTCATGCAAAAGAAAAGTGAGCTGCTGTTTATTCTGAGCTCTTGTAGTAATTTCAGCTTGAAAGCTTTGATGTTCTCTTTTGTTTGATAGTATTCATCTTTCCTGGTATACCCTTTTCCCGTAAACAATTTCACATTCTAGTTAGAGTGTTTCTTCAACCAATATCACAAGCAGTGCAAAAAGCGCTCTCACGCTGTTTGTTGGACATACAGAGTTTTCTTGTGCATGGACTCTGAAAATTACGCAATCACTTTATTATTATGGTAATATACTTATGTAACAAGGAAGCCGAAGAGTTTTTGTTGATCTTACTGAGCCATCAAAAAGGTCTTCCCAATTTCTTTGAATTATGGAATCAATTGGGTCCATATGGGTTGTGCTGTCAACGCTACTAAATTCTGTATAAAATTGTGCCCTAATTCTCAAGCTTTGTCTGTCGTACGGAATTTTCGCAGTAACTCCTAGGCGGAGCAACTATGGCTGCATTCAGATTGTGAGCATAGATACGCACCTGCAACTGTATAGAAGTCATGTACAGTTTTCTACGCTCAAAAAACGTATGTTTCGACAAAAGCAGAGCAAATGTCTCGTGTCTAACTATTTTCGTTTTTTTTCAGTTTGCTGTTCCTTGTGAATTTCTGTTATTCCAAAACATTTCAAAGACAAAAATCACATTAGGCGTCCTAATCTCTTATGAAGCGAGGCGTGCAGTCAAGCGCTCTTGTCAATATTATCCTCTAAGTGGCATTTTTGCCACCCTCAAGCCCATCCAAGTTACCCTAATCAAGCCAAAGCGAATAAGTTGAAGGCACTCACATTGCATGCCTTGGTAGTCTTCATAATGCTACATAGTAATTGAGCTCAGCACTCGAACACCTAAAACCCTATAGATCAAACTTCCACTTCTTATTTCACAAGATTTCACGGACATCCTAAATTCATTTTTGAAACTTATGGTTGCTTACAGCCGCATCACTTCAAACTCAATATGTGTGTACATTCTGCTCGAAACGTCATGATACGATCTTTGTAGAAAAACTTGAAAAGATGATTTGATGCAGACAAAATGCAAATGAAGCTACATGAACTCACATAGACTTAAAAAAGAAGTCGAAGCTGTTTTTACCGCAAACGCACATGTCGTGGGGTAGCCAGCGTCCGTGCATACGCAATTAGTTACCAATCGTTCCTGTAATTTTCATGTGACTAAACTGAGCATATAAATTGAGATCTTTTCCTGCAGCTTAACCTTTGTGCAGAAAAAAACAAATTTGCCTGAGTTCATAGGCTTAAAAAAGTATAAGATTCACATAGTTCAATTTGATTGAAGACATCTCCTTGTCGGCGAGTTTTACTGAGACGCGCTTCTAGCAAATTGCTTAATGTAAAGGCTCCCATGGCAGAGATACTTCCTAGATATTGCATTGTATTTTTTCTCAACTTCAAACTAAAGGCGATGCATATGTTCCAAGAAGAGCACAACTGCACAAACAGCTCATCGCTGGTACGACAAAAGACGTTTCGATGTGAAAAGGGAGATCAAAGCTCAAGACTAAATAGCCGAAGCGACTTCTCTCTCCTCACCGCACTCTTGCACTTTTCCTCTAAAGCAACGTATTAAACTATAATTTGCTCGCTTAAATTTTCAAGCCTCATCATTTTTATGGCATCAATTTTGATATCTAAATCAAAAGTTCTTTTGTTACTTATCACCGAATATAAGGGTTCCAAAAGTATGTGCACACCGTTGACAGCCTTTCTCCCACAGAATCTTTCGCTTAACACCAACCATTCAGTAGAGCAAACTTCACCTTATAAGGGAACTGTTACATTTGTTACAAATCGCAGTGGCCATTTTAGATGAAGTGGGTAGTGGGGCACTTTACCTGGAACGTTATTTCCAAAACCACCCTCGCCAGCTGCAGACAACTTTGGGAGGAAACTACGGGCATTTTTCCGTATGAGACTTCGCGCATCTTGATCAAATACGAGTGCCACATTGCAGCCAGGGTCCGACACAGATCGTGTGGAAGCAAGCTGGACTTCGTCCTGCGGCGAAAAAGCAAAGGGTTGTCGTTTTTGTGGCCAAAAATTGACGGTTTTTTTTAGTCGACGTTTCGTTTTTGGGGATTTTCTACGCTTAGGGCTGAGACAAAGGGGACTTTGTAAAGACTCGAGGAAGTCAAGGAGGACTTCGTTTAAGAACTAGAAACGAACTCGTGCCGGAACCTGATTGCAACCACCAGTAAAGACGTAGCGCAATGTCAAGTGTGCTGTTAATCGTGCAACAGTATTGACATTCACCTCTTGAGCAGACGCAATTCCTATAAACACTCCTAAACGGAGTATATCGATATATTGGTCACCACAACGTGTTTCACCCTGAATGGAAGTAAAATAATCTAGTCTGATACGATACGACAAAGCTTTGCCACAAATCTTATATTGCATTATGTTGGCCCAAAATTCGTTCTCACCAAATTCGAAAATTCATAGCTTCTGATTTTCCCAACCGGTTTTATTGCTTCTAATTTTGTTCGAAAGAGCAAATCATGCATTTTATAACGTTATCTCAGTAGTTTACTGATGATCGTACATTGCATACATAGGAACGGTAGTGTTACTTAGATTTCGAATTCTAGTTATAAGGGGTTAGGGTGTGTAGGGTTATACAAAATCTGAAACTTGCGAAAAAATTGGAGCAGTATATTTTACGTTCTATAACCTGCTCTTTATAGCTTTCCACGTTGCTTCAACTTCTCGGATTAGCACAAGGCCGAAACAAGTCGAAACAAGCTCAAACACTCACTGTGGAATAGTCGAGAGTTGGGCTAGTGACTCACATAAAACTTGGGTAGAAAAGCTTCTTCGGAAATAAAGTTAATGGGGTCAGGCCCAACGTCTCAAAAGGTCAGAGCTTTTGAGGGGTTGCGCCTGACTCTCTTAACTTGCCTTCACAATTCAAAAATTGCCCCTTTTTTGAAATGAGTATTGAACGCAAAGCCTCTTCTTGCTATGTTGAAAATTTGGAGTCAAACACTCCACCCCTGTGAAAATTATAGCTCTGAAAAGAGGACTATACAGATCTAAAACTTGCCGTCAAGTTGCGTGTGCGGTGCAGTCGCAGAAAGTCGGGCCTACGGTTTTAAAAAATAGAAACTGCAGTGAAGACTGGTCTTCTTCAAAATAAAACACCCTGAGGACTTGGAGGTAAAGCGGAGGGTCGTTTAGGGGCTTTCACAGGGGGGGTCGTTTTTGAAGGACTTGTGCCTGACCTCTTGCTCGACCCTGCCCGTCACTTCTGCCATAGCAAGTTTAGCTATTTTTTCAAAATTTTATATCAGTCCAGCAAAGGAGTCCAGGCAGCAGATGAATAGATTAAACCAGGGCCCGGCAGGGGTGGCGCTTTCACAAGCTGAATATCGTTTTTGGCCCGAAAAAGCAAAGGGGAAGTCGTATTTTGGGGTCCGGGGCCGAGCCCCGGACCCCAAAATATGACTTCCCCTTTGTTTACCGATAAACAATGCACATATCATTCTTTATTCATCATTCCTTGTTGATGCTACTGTCCTATGAACTTAGATTCCAGCAATGTGAAGATTCTGTGCTCCGATCGCTAGCCTGCCCGCAGGCGGGAATTCAAATCGCAATTCTTGTAAGAGGAAAATAACAAAATAAGCTCGTTTTCAATGCACAAGTAACGATATGGCACCAAATTTGCTGTATAGTTGGAGGACCATGAGCACAAAAAAGTATGAAGAATTATGAGAAACTTATGTGAATTTAAAAAATGGTAAGTGTTTTTCGAAATTAGGTGACTCCCGCGCCACCTGGGAGCCACCTGAAGTGGCTCCCTGCTTCCCTTCACATAATTTCCCGGATTTCTTTACATAAATGTGGACTAGGTCGAGAGTATTACTATATGATCAAATCCGCTTCCAAAACCACCAAGGCACCGCTTCGATACAGCCCCAAATAGGGTTCACAGCGTTATGATCGGCCTCGGAAAGCGCGCTCCAATCGCAATCGGTTGTTGTAAATTGTAAAGTTTCGCAGCTGACTAATAAATGAGTAGTATCTCAGATATATGAAGGTCAAAGTTTGTGCAAATCTTGACTCTATGTTTTTTTTGTAGATTCCTTTGCGGATGAACCCATTGAGCTGAAACCTTGAAAACATATGTTTTCGGCCTCGGTAGATGGTTTTAAGTTACCCTTCAAAGCAATTCGTGGAATTCTTCTATCGATTTAATGATTTTTGGCACCGTGCAAGGAAAGTGAACACTTACCAGCCGCTAACAAACTGCTTGCACATTTTGGTGTGAACAATGCAGTGAAGTTCATTTCCACTTTAAAATTAGAAGGTGCAGTTACTCCAATAAGCCTTTCTGAGGTAAGCTCGTGCAGGAGGGTAAGGGGGAGGGCTGCAGTGCAGTATTGATACTGCAGAAAAGGGGTGGAGAATATGGCCCAAAAGGAGGGGAAGGTAGAAGGACAAAGTGTGGTTTTTGGCCATCCCCTCAAACGATGACCCGGGCTGGACCAGGAAAGCCAGGTAGTACTACTATAATAAGCGCTGAGGCCGCCCATCTTATTATTTGTCTATATCTGTTTGTCAGGGACTTACGGGGGTCAAAAATAGGATCAAAGGGGAAGTCGTAAGAAATTTTGGCTTCAAAGGGGATATCGTTTTCAAAATTTTGAAATGCCACCTCCTGCCGGGGCCTGGATTAAACCCATTAGGACAAGAAACTTTCTGCAGTATTTCTTTATAGCTCCTGGCGTTTTGCCAAATCTTTTGTTTCAGAATTTAATACTTTGCCATGGATAGAGCAGGTGAGTGCACTTATGTTCTTAAGCTTTCTGAAACTGAAACATTTAAAGCTCTGTTATTGTTTATTTAGTCAAACTCTATTTATAGAGTATTTTCAAGTTTCGTTTTTTCTCAAAAATATGATCTTAAGGTGTCGCGGGCAACCATATACTGACTCTGTCCTAAAGACCAAGGGGTTTTTGAGTAAAAAAACCTTTTCAATTGAGAACTCTCTGAATGCTCAATATTTGCTTATTCGCGCTCTAGTCACTGTCTACAGAAGACTGTAACGAAACTATAAGTGATTAAAACGAGACGTGATAGCGCTAGCATGATGGAAAGTACAGCAAAATTTTTTTGGAGTACGAGCAGTCTAATTTCAAAACAATAATTTTGATTTACGAACGCTGCTAGTCGAAAAGAGTAAAATGACTTTTGTGACGATCTATGAAATTGACTGAGAGCCAAAAACTTGCAATAACATTATGTATCTCGTCAGTTTATCGCAGACAGTAATGTAATCAAGTTTGCCATCAAGCATGGAATATTACTAATTACTTACTACTAATTACTTGAAACTTCAATTCTCTACTAAAAAAGTTGCAGCCATTGAGAACAAAAAAAATGACTTCTTCTCAAGTGAGCTTGTTTCGCATGTTTCTCCTATACGTAGTTTGACCGTGATATCTATGCAGGGACTTACAGGACACATTATTCTATTAAACATTATGAAGAGATGGCATAGCGGCAGCGCTGCATACTTCTCAGTGCTCTGAAGATTTTGAGAGAAAAGTGACCACCACTCCTTTATTCCGCGATGCTTTCGCCATCGCGGAATAAAGAGGTTGGTGTGCGGGTGGCGAACAAACAAGTACTTGTGAAGCCTGTCAGTGAATTTACCTGTCGATGAAACGTAAACGTAATGAACTTCGAACTTACAAAGATTCCGATTTTATTGACTCTTTACATGATGTTTAGCAGATGAACAAACATTTCAAGAAGCGAATTCACCATACTTGCCTGCAAGCAGAATTATAGTTCGGAAACAAATTCTCCAGTCATTTGGGATCACAGCTTCTTTGTGGGGCTACCATAAACATAAAGTATGAATTAAATGTTGACCAGGCCTTGAGAAATTGCTTAAGTGGTTTATAAGATCTTGACGTTTCACTTGCAATAGCATTGCCATAAACCTCCGAAGAGAAAACCTTTCAATTAAAGGGCTCGGCGCCTGGAAAATTCAAGGCATGGTTAAAGAGCACGCTTACGAGGAAGACGCAAAATGCGTCGCGGGTGCGAGCGGTCGCCTTCCAGCCGCCAATCCCTTTAAGTCAAAGGGTGTATGTTGAGATAATATATTGGAATTCGAAAAATCTTACTGACATTCAATTATTGGACGCAGATGGCTGCTACGTTCATAACCATTTGACGACCTACGCTACCATCTCTTTCACCTTTTTACAGCTAATTCAGTTGTGGTTCGCCTGCAAACAAGTATGATACAAATTTTGAATGTTTTCCATAGCTAACTTCAACTGATTCTAAGATCCTTTCGTATTAACTTTCTAGCGAAGATCCTCAAATGTGGTCAACCAGTAGATTCTTCCTTTCATCACATGCTACTTGCCAATACACGTTATACATTGTTCTTATCTAAATCAATAAAATTGTACTACTGTCTGAAAAACTTGTAGAGCTTTCGTTAGGTCTGTTTTTCTCTTGGCGTTCAATTCATCACATTTTTGAAAATGAACTTTTACGGATAACAGGTTTAAATACGAAAGCATTTGGATTAGACGATTATTGAGCTGCGTACAACAAAGATCGTGCATGTTTGTGGACAAATTCAAGAATTTTGACTGCAGCCATCTCAGAAACCAAATCTGCTTATCAAAAAAATCGAAAGACCGGCAAGATACGCCAAAGGCTAGCCATCCTTCTCCAGGCTCGCACTTTGGAGGCAATAATGACTTCCAATACTTCAACTTCTTCGCACTTGTTACACACATCTCGCACATTGCTACCTTATTTCCTCTCAGGACAGTCGCATTGTCAGTACGCAAACGAGGATTCGTAAATAAATGACTCAAAGAACTAAAAATGCTTCGGAAATGCACAAAAGATACCAGATTGGTATGCAATCACTTTCGGCCGCGAACATTGGTTTACGAAAGCCCGCTCATGTACTGACCATTGTAGTTAGAGTGAATAACAGCGGCTGCCCGGAAGAATCTTTCAAGAAAGAATCTCCCAAGGGGAATGGAAGCAGCACAATCTCATTTGGTTGAAGGGGCTTTGTTATCCACATCCTTTTGGAAATTTCATTGCATGCTTTCCAACTTTTCCGTGGGCCCATAACCCCAAAATTTTCAAGTTCATTTGAATTTTAGTAAATCCAAAAACCATTCCTTACACAGAGTCCCTAAAGTATGTATATGCGTTTGATCGTTTCTAATCTTTTGTTTACCTTTAAGTACCGTTTTATAGAACTGACTTTAACTTAGATTTACAGTATAGAGCGAATCACCGGTCGCTCGTCATTACTGAGGATTACAGTAAAAATCTCAAGAAGGGTTGTCAGCCATCAAGGGCCCTATCTCGCTTCAGAAAGCAAACCGAACAATCAGAAAACTTTTATACTAGGTCAACTCAAGCCACTAAAACCAACTATGAATTTTGCACTTACCGCAGCCTTCCTTCATAAATTATGCCAGGTAGACCGCAATAGCTGTTCTTTTGAAACCCCATAAGATTACACCATTTTAAAAGCTTGCAAACTCGTAAAAACTTGACTAATATAATTAGCGAGCTCAAAAACCTTGATACACCACTTCTCAGCTCTTTTGGAAATATTTTCAAAAACACGGTAAATCCGTAGGGTGCTACAAGCTGAAAGTTCCTACCGTAATCTTACAGTAGTGAACAGCGATCCGTGGTTCGCTCCATACTGTAAATCTAATTTGAAGCCAGCCCTACGAAATAATGCTTAGAGGTAAGCAAAATAATTCTTGGGAAAAGAGATATCAACGATCAAACAGTGTATACATACTTTATGGACACTCTATATAAATCTTCTTCTTGATTCAAGTGGATCTCTGCGGTCTCTATGACTAAACCTGTGTACTTAGGTTGGAATGTAGAAGTGTGACAGGGACATTTTCTTTGATTACTGAGTATATGTTGTCGAGTTGTTTTGGCGCACCATGAGTGCTTAAATAAATAAATAAATAAATAAAAATATAATTAGCACAAGTCACTTAACTCTATAAGTCCTGTACCCTCTCTTTCAATTCCCCCCCCCCCCTTACCACACTTTCAGTCCACCACTGATAGATAAGTAGCGGCATGATGCGCCAGTTAAGTGTATCATGAGAATGCACACTTCTTGCTCTAAAAATTCATCATACTTTTAGCGAACTTATAAGGGAAGTTAAATCTCTTCTTCTTTCAAAGATAGGAGATGTGCAAAAAGCCAAAATCAAACAAGCATATGTAGCATCTGAGAAAGCATCATTCGTAGAATTTTCAATAGTAAATATTGTCTCAAATCCGTTACTGTTCAATTAACTTAATGTTCAGTAGTAAATATTGTCTCAAATCCGTTACTGTTCAATCAACTTATCATTTGGAATCATTGATTTTCATAAGGTAAAAGTATCCGCCTTGTCATTTTGTTTACTAAAATCTCCCACAACGTCAGCATATTTTCGATTTTCATTTACAAATTTTAATGTGCTGACCTTTCCTCGATGTCAGGAGAAATAAGAAGATTGTCCTGAGGATAGTTAGTTCATCTTCGCTATCTTTTCTTTATCTCCGGTTATATACTGACTGAAACAACGACGTAGCCAGCTCCACAATCAGTTCCTTCACACAAACTGAGCGAATTTAAGTACTGCCTAGAAACTGTAATACCCTCTGCAACACAATTTATCAAAAATTTTTTGCAATTGTTAGTTAGAGTATCACTTTTTCAACGCAGCAAATATGCAGGAGACTAAAAACAACTTTTGCAAAAAAGATGAGGACTCACAATGCACTGTAAAACGAATTTGTGTCAAATTTTTTGATGCTATTTAGACAAGTCTTCGAGAATCAAATTTTTATTTGAGATGCCGAAATTAAAAAAACAGTTAAAAATATCCATAAAAAGCTAGAGATTGCAGCCCGCTAATCAATTCGAGAAAAAGAAAGATCTTGAGGCGTTATGAAAGGTGTTTTAGAAAGTAAGACAAACTAGAGGCCAGAATTTTAAAGTAATGAAAAACACAAAATTTTTGCAAGAAAACTGGAAGAAATCTGCAAATGTTCCAAAAAAAAACTTCGTGGGACAAAGAAAGAAGTGCTATACTCAAGTTTGACATCGAAAGTTCAGTGAGGAGTGTGGAGTCAAAACCACGGCTTTTACTATTAGGCTGTAACATAAGTCTTACACTCTAACTTCTTACGGCGATAAGTCATGCAACTCACATTTTCAATAGATCAGGGCACCATTCGATAGAGCAAAGCAAGCCTACAAGATGGTCTGCAAAAGTTTGCTCCAACTTCGACCCACTCAACTCTGCATCCAAAATGTGAGTTGTACTGAAGGCTCATAAGAAGCTATGCTGTTTTCACTCATGTAATTGTGTACTACAAGGCCTTAGAAGTATAACCGTAAATTTTCAGCTTTCTACAAGCCCTAGTTTCCAAGAATTATTGATTTTAGCATGAACCCGGGTGAGGAGAGCTAAAATCAATATTTTTCGAAGACCAGGGCTTCCAAGATTTGAAAATTTACGGTTATACTCCTGAGGGCTTGTAGTATACAATTACATGAGTGAAAACTGCATAGCTCTGTTTTTGTATAAACATAAAAATTTTGTTTTTTCGATTCCTAATGAGGAAAAAATCCAGGAACGGTATATATCAGTGTCAGATGTACCTGGAGATTCGTAGGATTATTTGAAGATGATATGAATTTTTCGCGATGCTCTGAGCCTTCAGTACGACTCACATTTTGGATGCAAATTACAGTGGGTCGAAGTTGGGACGAACTTTTGCAGACCATCTTGTAGGGTTTGCTCTGCTCTATCGAATGGTGCCCTGATCTCCTATTGAAAATGTGAATTGCATGATCGCCGTAAGAAGTTAGAGTGTAAGACTTTTATTTTAGTCCACTGTTAGCAGACCTGACACTATCTAGGTATGAATACAAGTATATAGTCAGTAAATTAAATAACACAAGCGGCACGTAAGGCATATTTGAATAGTTACTATCGGTCTGTAAGCGGCACGTAGGGCAACCCGATCGGGCAGGGAAACACATTTTTGTATGTTTGGGGCAGTTCTCATAATTCAAACAGTCTTCAAGCGGCACGTAGGGCATAAACTTTCTTTTTGAATAGTTACTATCGGTCTGTAAGCGGATTTTTTCTCAGCTTTTCTTATGTTTGGGGCAGTTTTTGTAATTCTTGAACGATCTTCAAGCGGCACGAAGGGCATAAACTTTTTTTCTGAATAGTCACTATCGGTCTGTAAGCGGCACGTAGGGCAACCCGATCGGGCAGGGAAGCAGACTTTTGTATGTTATGGCAGTTCTTGTAGGTCTTCAAGCGGCATAGGGAATAAACTTTCATTTTGAATAGTTACTCTCGGTCTGTAAGCGGCACGTAGGGCAACCCGATCGGGCAGGCAAACAGACTTTTGTATGTTATGGCAGTTCTTGTAGGTCTTCAAGCGGCACCTAGGAAATAAACTTTCATTCTGAATAGTTACTCTCGGTCTGTGAGCGGCACGTAGGGCGACCCGATCGGGCAGGGAAACAGACTTTTGTATGTTATGGCAGTTCTTGTAGGTCTTCAAGCGGCACGTAGGGAATAAACTTTCATTTTGAATAGTTACTCTCGGTCTTCAAGCAGCACGTAAGGCATAAACTTTCTTTTTAAATAGTTATTATCGGTCTGTAAGCGGCACGTAGGGCAACCCGATCGGGCAGGGAAACAGATTTTTGTATGTTATGGCAGTTCTTGTAGGTCTTCAAGCGGCACGTAGGGAATAAACTTTCATTTTGAATAGTTACTCTCGGTCTTCAAGCGGCACGTAGGGCATGAGCTGTCTTTCAGATAGATAATTGGTTTGTTAACGGCACGCAGGGCAATCTGATCGGACAGGGAAAGAAATTTTTTACACGTTTGTGCAGTTCTTATGATTGATCTTTGGGTGGCTCCTTTTTGTAGTAAAGCTTCATATTCCTTTGGCGAAAAAATTGAAGGATTCTTTGACAAAGTTCTTAACGACTAAATTCGTTGCTGTCGGAACTGATTCTGAGAGAAAAGTGTTTTTTGTAATACACATAATTCTCATGGTGTATTTCTACTTCCAAAATGATATGTTCTGCTACTTACTTAGCGATCTTTTATGGAACTTGTTGAGAAGAACTGAAAGAACAAATTCTCTTTAAGAGGGTAGAAAAGTGGGGGGGGGGTATCTGAATGTCTCTGTGAGGAGGGAGATTTGCGTAAAAAGCGTGTAAACGAGATAAAAATAATATTATGCATTATGTAGCAGGAATTTCGAGAAATGCTGAATGATTTGTGGAGATTATCGCTTCTTCGAGCAGTTCTCCTTTTGTAGAATGCTCTTCGCAAAAATGTTCTTAGGAAAGGAACAGGAAACTTATTTAGAAATATCTTTAGTCAAACCTAAGCCCTTATATGTATCTGCCCCGACCCACTTGCTAGCGACCCGTAGGGTCGCTAGTAACAATAAACACCTTTTTGCATTTCGTTATATGGATGATCTATTAATCATACACAATCGCACTGAACCTACAATTCATAATATAATCAAAAACGTATATGATAACAAACTAAGTTTGGAAACTACTCATATAGATAATTTACATTGTAATTATTTGAACTTACATATTACAATCATTAATAACAGAATCACAACTAAAATGTATAACAAAACTGATAGTTTCCCTTTTCAAGTAAAAAGATTTATACACATCACTTCTGGTGTATCCAATCACATCAAAAACGCCATTGTTTACACAGAAACTTTACGAGTTGCCCGTATTTGCACTTATCTTGACGATTTTGTCAAAAAAAAACTACAATTACGAATACTTCTTTCCAATTTATACAATGAAAACATGTTTTATACAGATATTTTCAAATGCTTACATAAGAATAATTTTATACTATATAAATACGAATTTTACAATTGCGATAAAATCAAAAGATTACTACACGTTCTACATCAAAATTTACACAATATATAGTTAATTGATGTATTATATGGCGTATACCAGCCTTCAATTAAGCTATTTTATACAATCCTAATCAATAGCACATATCATTAGTCAGTATAGTTATTTCAATACACGTCTAACTACAAACAACCAATTTAGTAAAGTAGTCTATCAACTAACATCATAATGAATAAAACCAACCACAAAAACACTAACATGTTTCATTTTATCCTCTAGTTTACCAATATGGTCACTACTATGGTTTATAGTATATGATCAATATATATAGTATATCATATATTATTATATATTAGGTTGGTGCAAAAGTTTTGTAAGTTTTTTCAATCCATCGGCAAGCACGCTAGAACGAAGATAAACAGACACTTCAGTGTCCGATGCAGAATTTCTTCCTCCTTCTAGCTGCTTAACTCCCACTGTGTTTCGTTGCAAGAGTGACGAGATATTTGCTGGAAATTACAACCACTTGTTTTTACCATGTCCAACTTACGCCAATTTTCAAAATTTTTCTAAGAGACTTCCAAAGAAGCCTTAATAATCAGCAGATAGGGCAAACCTTTTGCCAACAGAAGCAATCTTTGTAGCCCTTTGGCTTGCCCTTCAAAATTTCTACGATTTGTTTTCTGAAGTGACCAAATTTTACATTCCGTCTACTTTGACCTCGTAGAACATAAAACGTTGAACACTTCAGTCACCGATCGATGCAACTTTTTCTCCTCTGTCCAAGGCTTTTCTTTTTTTGCCAAGACAGGCGAAACTTTTTGGGAAAATCGCAGTATTTCTCAATTTTAGGAGTGCGCCCCGACGTATCCTATGTTTCAAAATCTCCATAATTTGAAGCAAAAAGAGCTTACTTACTTTGCAATAGTGCCAATAGTAATAATCGAGTGCTGAAACCTCAGTATCCTGTAGGTTTTGCAGTGTTTGGTGCAATAACAGGTTGTGCGATTTTTTCAAAACTTTTAGAAAATTATTTAGCAAAAATCTAAAAAAGCAGCTGAAAAAAAGAAAAAATTACTTCTATTGGCAAAAGGCTTGCCTTATCTGCTGGTTATTGGCTCCTCGGGAAGTCTCTTAGAAAAATTTTAAAAATTAGCGAAAGTTGGACATGGTAAAAATAAGTGGTTGTAGTTTCTAGCAAATATCTCGTCACTCTCGCAAAGCAACACAATATGAGTTTAGCACCTGGAAAGAGGAGGAAATTCTCCATCGGAGAAATTTTGAAATCTTTGTTTATCTTCATTCTAGCATGTTTGCCGATGGATTTAAATAACTGACAAAACTTTTGCACCAACCTAATATATCTCCACGGAACCTCCATGTCAGACCCAAGGGTTGATCGGACCTTTGCCTGAGGGTACGTAGCGGTATACTATAAAACGTCTTAATGAATACTTATTATCCATAAGAGCTTACATAAAAGGGGTATAGGAGCTGAATACGACCTGCTATCTCTATGATGGAGTTCGCTCTGCCGTGCTCATGATCTACTCCTAGAGTATCCCGAATAGTCCTCCGAGAGTGATCTCACGTAAGCCATACTCGAGCCAGGATGAGTGGTTGATAAAGAGAGATTCGACGCTTGATGCGAGCAGCTCCTCGAGATAGCGAGCCGGGAGCACTGGTTGCCGCACTATCAGTCTACTTTCGCGGCTAAAGCCATTCTGCTGGCGCGCTGCCAAGCAGATGGCTGATATAGCCGCGTCAGAGCGGCTGTATCTTTTTTCCGTCCATTCTTTTCTTTTTGAGTATCGCTATTGGTTGGTTTTTGTTGTGCGGCAGCGTCTGGCAAGCTCCCGTATGAATGTTCCGGGCAAGCGGTTGAGCAAGTAGTTGGATTTAAAGAAGATTTCCTTTGTGGTTTGGGAATCCGAGCAAGTACCATTCGCGGGGAGTGAAGAGGGATGTACGTTCCGTACGGACCAGGTGTCGTGCGGCGGACATGAGAGAAATCCTGAGTAGGCTTTTTTTTGGAGAAAATGTTTTGGGCATGATGGCGCGGGATATCGGGGCTCGTTCCGCGACGTAAAGGTTAATACGTTAGTTTCGGTATCACGTTTAGTATAATAGTTTTCTGTTTTATTTGAGAAAAATTTATATGACTATTTTTGTAAGATCTCTGGCGTTCTAGTCGCGCTTTATCAAGTACGCGGGTATGGGTAGTCGCAACATGGTCGCGCAGGCAAGGGCCCGTTTGCATCTCTATAACATCTTAGGAGTATGGGGTAGGCTCGTACGGCGAGAGTTGGAAAGTGCTGACCCCAAAGCCGCAGCAATCTCGATTTTTGTAAGTTCATTTAACATGCAACTACAACATGAAAGCTTTAGAAGTTCCTGCAAGTCGAAGCATGATTGTTATTGAGCATCATTTGTGCAAATTGATGATTGCTTTGAAGATTCAGCTTATAAAGTTTCTAGTAATTCTACGTTTTGCAAATGCCCACAAAGTTGGGTTCTCTTGAATAAACCACTTATAGCCTTTGCAAGCTTGATTTTATATCTAATCTGTAATCAGCAATGTGACCAAGGATCTTTCACATGACATGCAGGGCCTTTTGAAAATGATAAGAATGAAATCGTATGAAAATTAGGGAAATTGGCATCGCTACGTCACTTTTGAACTGCTAAGCCCTGTCGGTAACATTGTTCATCATAAGCGTTTTATGAGTTTTGGACGAAAATCATCAAGACATAATCAGGCTATCAAAAAAAAACGAAAAAAAAACTTCCAGTGACCTAAGATACATGTAAATGTACTGGATCAATACGTTGCTAAAACAGCTCATTGTTGGTATAAAGGTTTTTGAATTTTGTAATTCTACAGCGTGCGGAAATAACCATTTTGACTTTCTGCTTTTATAGCTCATGCTCTTTCGCCTCTCAAGCAAGTTTCGCGGTAACATTAGACAAAAAGCAAGCTTACAAAATAATTAAGTATTTGCTTGGAGCACTTATTTCACATAAGCTTGAAGCCGAAATCTAACAAGATCGATTGTGTGAAAAGTCGAAGAAGTCATATTGTTGTATTTTGTAAAGGAATGTTTCTGTAGAAACCCCAAAAAAATTTTCCCGAATATTCAAAATAGTATCTTTTAAGAAAGATCTTTCTAGGTTCCATTGAGCTTCAGAGGTTCAGAGAGAGTTGTTAGAGGCAATAAAAACGAGGAACTGCTCTCAAATGTTGCGCAAAGTGTTGAACACGAAAATACTGACTTATCGTCATGGAATGATTTGTGACGCTTGCCACGTTGTCATTGCCATTAGTCGTGTAGTGATGATTAGAAAGGTACATACTATTACAGGGTTTCGTCAACACCCGAGTTCTACGACCAGAGCCAAATAATCCGCCGGCTCTGGTCTTTCTCCTCTGCTCGTCTGCGTCTTCGTGTGCTGCGCGCCACCTCGCTACCCCAAACGTGGAGTGCGGAGCAATTGGCTCGACGAAACCCTGTAACATTATATGTAGCCCTTTTTTGTTGTTGTTCTATGACCTAATTTGGAAAATTGCATATCATATTAAAGCTCTTGACTTCTACTTTTACACCAATGCATTTCGGCGTAATAAAAACAAAACTTTGCGTCTTTATGACTAGTTCTCTACTTTTTTTAAATCTTCTTAGTAATCACCTTCCGAAACATGCCTGTTTTGAATCACGAAGAAGAAATTGGTGCTTTTCCTCGTTTTCCTCCATGTTGTGGGTTTCTTGTTCCTGAAGGGAAACCTGCTGTTTGTAAAGGCGCCAAATGAAAAGTTTCGAACTCATTTAGTTTTCACTTAATTTATAGAGGTGTTTTTTCTGCTTTCGCTAAATGTTTTGCATCTTTTCCGCTTCTCTGACTTTTCATAAACAACATTCGACTCTTAAGTGGTAGATGTACAAACAACCTTCCCTTTTTAATCCCTATCTCTAAACTATCGAAGGTATGGTTGTACATGTTTGAGCAACTAAGAAATCCACAGAAATTTTTTGAACGAAGGTACTTCTTTAAAACTTTTCTGGGTATTTAGTTTTTTTTGTGAATTCGGCTTCAAACTTTACGGAGAACAAATTTTGTGCAAATTTCTGGATGTCTCTTGTAAAGCTTGATTTGCTCTATCTAGTTCTGCAAAGCTTATTTGCGAAGTATGAGTTATTGTGGAAGGAAGTAAAAAGTGAAAAATTAAATTATGCGACACATGGTAAATAATCGTATCTCTTGTATACTGGGAAAAGGGGCTTCAAGCTAGCTTGGAATGTCTTTCGCTATTTGACCTCGATTCTGGAAAATCACAAGGTAAGCCCATGCCGTTGTGGGGAATTTTGATAGGTTGCATTCGCCTTTACTCAGTAATGGGAGTCGATATCTATCGTTTTCCAATTTTAGATGATGAAGATTTACGCAAACAAGTCGAGTCAAACAAACCTTGAAATTCCTTTTGTACCTTTGATTATGTCACATCAAAAAGAGTTCGGTGGAATGAAAATTATTTAAACTTTTTCACTACTACTTTACGCAGTCTAAAGTAATCCACACAGTAGATAATCTAACTCCTAACAGCTTTTTCGATAAATAGATATACGACAGCATCACAAAAGTGCTGTTTCAAAATACTAATCCTTATTTTCTTCGTGACCCTATCGCCGATTCGCCGATACGGTGGAGCACACAGCTGGGATGGTAACGCTTAAGATGAAGCCTTCTGTTCTCAGTAATATTCTATAACATGATATTAGGTTGTCCCGAAAGTTTTGTCGGTTTTTTTCATCGCTCACCAAACCTCACAGAACACCAGTCCATGGACGGCCTAGGTGTCATTCTATTCATTATTGTATCCTCTTTCTTATAGCTATATTTGTTCCTTAATCTACCCCGTCGATGTTATCGCCATGGCTTTTTGAGCACCTCAGCAGTAGCGCCAAAACTTTCCTGAATTTTCAAAATTTTTATATTGATATTTTCGATGAGCCCTGGTGATTCTTATGTAGGGCAAACCTTTGGCTGCATTGTACCTATTTTAGATTACGTGGGCCACGTTTATAATGTCCGTAATAATTATTTATTTGAGAAGAACCGTGGCTTTTTGAACACGTTTTATCACGTAAAATTACCGAAAATTCCAAAAAGCTGATTTTTGAAGCAAATCAAACTTGGTTATGTTGCATAATTGATGAATAACGAACAAGTTTAAATTCGCAAAAACTCAAAAGCTTTCATGCTTTTGCTGCAGTTGCGCGTTTCATGATTTTGCTAAAAACCACGGCCTCCGGAGAAATAATTTTTTGAAGTTAAAATCAGCAGATTAGGAGAATCTAAAAATACGAGCTTATAGCCCGAGAGTTGCTCTATTTGACCCATACTTAGTCTTTTTCGAAACTTTGTAATGAAATTTTTGAAAATTAGTTCAACCTCGAGTAGGTAAAATTGACAGGTGGAGAATTTTGGTAATTATCAAAAAAGCATACAAGATTATGATATGAAAGTGCATCCATAAGAGAGAGAAGGAAAAGCTGCATCGAATGCACGTTGAAACTCATCAAATCTTCATTGTGCGTTGTTTTACAGTGGTTTGAAAAAACCGACAAAACTTTCGGGACAACCTAATAGAACCAATTTTCAATGCAATCCTGAAAATTAGAGTCGATTTAATAGAAAGAAAGGTCTCGATATCATCTGAGCTGTCGATCACCACTAAGTTCAGAATATTAGCAGCTATACTGTTGATTATTTTTTATTACTGGTGATTGTTGATTACTATTTTGATTATTATTAATTATTTCGATTGTAAAATAAGTCCCCTGCAACTTTGTTTCTACAGTAAAATCAATTTTTGACGCATGCAGCATAACGTGTAATCTAGAATAACCTCCTTCATTTGAGGATTTCTAGTTAGCAGTAATTATAGAGCAATGGAATATTCTTGCAAAGAAAATGCTCTCGTGCTCTAGTACATAGAATAAAAAAGAGAAACGCTAGTTTCTTCTAATTATTCTAATGTGAGATTTGTGCTTATTCAAGAATTTGAGTCGTTTGAGGTCGTGAGTTGCTGAGTAGTTCAAAAAATTTCTTGCCACGTTTTCTTAACAAGAAGAAATTGATTTAGATCAAAACACATACTTTCAACACACAGCTAATTTTTCATTATTCAGCTGATGCCCTCCCAATCAATGCTTGCTGGTATCTCAAATATTCGCCGAAATTTGAACCATCTTTTGCCATGTTCAAATCATCTATTTTTATTAATTCTGACTTTCAAAGAATTTGTGATAAGAAACAGATAGACCAAACACTTTGATGCAGAAGTCTTTATTCTTCGAAGGGAAGTTTCAAAAACTGTCAAAAGATTTTTAACAACAAATTCTTTGTTTGGCTGGACTGAATGTATGTGGAACATCAATTTTTTGGCTTCAACAATCAAAGCAGCTTATTTTACGCTTTTTTGCTTTTTAGCCCGTCCGAGCTTTGCGAGTGAAATCACCACAGTCAGTTCTATGTGTGGTGTAAAATAAGTTTCGGAATCTAAAACCTAAACGCACATTTTCTTTGCAATGCTGGTGACCAATAAGAACTAAGTTCTACTTCCATCTTATAAGAACTCGCATTTAATGTATCACACATCTTACAATCTCAGAGAAGAAGACATTCAAAAAAATTTCTTATTATTTTTGAAAAAGCGGACTGAAGGGCCAGAAAGCATTAAGTTCAAATGTTTATGCCATTCGAATAGTTCAAATCGTCCATGTAACATTTTTGCCTGTCATCCTAGATTAAGAAAAGGCGCAAATTTTGAGGACGACCCATCAATTTGGTTTGCTAAATCTATTGATTTTATAAATCAAACGCAGTTCAATCAATTTCGAACAATGGAATAGAGACCATGATATAGGACTTTTTTATTTATTATTGAAGTCGAAAGTCGTACGAGAGTTTTTTTTTTGACTCTAACATCTTTTGCTATTCTTCTATCTTATATATAAAGCTTAATGTGTGTCTGTCTGTATGTACGTATGTGCGGAATAGAAATTTTATTTCTGATCCGATTTGGACCAAATTTGGCACACATATACTTCGGGGCAGGGAGCGTGTCATAGGCTACTCTTCGTTATCGATCGATATCGATTTTATCGATTTTTCGCAAAATTTGGGCTACAGGGTTGGGAGTTGGCACAGGGGGTAATCGAGCATGCTGATTACAAATATATTATTGACAGGCCCGGGCGGAGCCGGGTTTGCCAACTAGTTTGTTATATTGAGTAAAATGTAAAAGCACCACGTTACAACAGCCATCAAATGTGGAATTAATAATTTGTATTCAACCAAAGGATGCAACATTGCCTTCGCGTTGTTTAACATGGACGATGCTGATACACACATATCATGCGTTAATCTTCATGAACTTTTACCGAATTTTAAATGTAATTTGGGATCATTTTTTCACTAAAACGTGTACTGCCCGCTCCATGGTTTTGATATAGGCATTCCTTATCTCTCGTATGCGCCAAGGCGCTACTACATAGTTTATGAGTAAAAAGCATTCAGAATTTACATCACAAAAATTGCTCATGAGGACCTGAGATCAGTAATCCCCATAGTCGGTGGTTCAAAACAGCTGCTTAACCCTTAGTAGAGCAATGCAATGCTAGGGCAAACAAAAAAGTCTGAGACAAAACTGTGCGCTGAGGAAGATTATCATTTTTTACAGTGAGCTACATTGATATTGAAGCCACTATTAGCATCTGGTGCCAGTAAATAGAAACAACTAATGGTCACATGTGTGAAGTCGCAGGGCTTCTTTAAGACTTGTATTGTTGTGTATAGTGTCTATCTAGTCCTTCTTAGTCGATTTGTATGCTTTTATTTGGTGTTTTAATGGTTTTGCTATGTTTTGATTGTTTCGTGCCGGGACCGCGCGCATGCACATCTTCTCGGGCCGCTATATAAGGCGGCTGCGCTTGGCTCAAATCAGTCTTGTCGTCAGTGCTACGAGGAGTGCGGTCGGGTCTCAATCGTGGAGCCAAGCCGAGAAGACGTGGACGCGCCGATCACCTGGAGGATCGTTCTTCAATAAAGGATTATCATACCCCTGGACACCACGCCGAGCCCCCGCAATAGCGCCTAGAGTAGGCCTCCTATTGCGTGACATAGGGGCCGAACCGAAAGAAGAAATCCTCCGCCGGAGCAACCGTAGCGGTTAAGGCGAGTAACCTGCCCTAAGAGAGGCAGAGTATATTTCCTTAGCGGAAGAGTCGGTGTTTAGCACATCGAGCTCTTTCGTTTGTGGAATTGCAGAAACGTTGCAGTTTGCACCGCCAGCTTCAACCTTGAGGGGAGGAGCGTGTGCGTGTGTACCGGATACTGCACCTTCTGTGTCAGGGAAATATACGGAGAAGTGAGTGCATCACTTACATCGCGAGGCCCATCTACTGGAAGGGGCGGAGCAAACGTGCGCGTGTACCGTTAGTGTGGCAAATAGTTGGTTGCAACTCGCTGAAACTGCGCTGAAGCATCGGCAAAGTATAAGAAAAAGCGTGAAGTGAAAGAGCTTCATTGCATAGCATTATGACCGAGATCCAGAAGATGGATTCTGGAAAAATCCTCGTAGGTAATTTGACGCAGTCAAGACGTCGTCAGTGTCTGAGCAAGGCAGCGTCAAGCTCTTCAGCATGCAGCAGCCGGTCGCAAAGTAGGACTAGAGACCCCGATACTCATCCTATGGCACGGATGTTCGCCGCGATGACCCTCCCGGACGTCGAGACCTTCACGGACCCTCAGGGGAAAGAGTGGGAGGAGTTTGTGATGAGTTTCAAGATGAAATACAGCGACTTGGGGTTGCAAAATGATATGCTAGTGCACCTGTTTCTGTCGAAACTAGGAGGACACCCAAGGATGGTCGCAGAAGCGTTACCTCGAAGGATCAGGGAAGGCCCACTAGAGGATATCATCGAGGCAATGCAGAGCCAGTTCAGTGTTCAAGACTCTGCAGGGCAGATGAAGGCCTACATGGAGCTCAAAAGCTTGAGAATGGGCAAAGATTTAGTCTCATACCTAGTGGAGCTAGAGAAGCTAACGCAGAGGGCTTATCCGGACGCGTCAGAAAAGGACCTGTCAAGAACTAGAGCTGCAGAATTAGTCTCCCAACTAACCGAATGGCCGGAATACTTGCAGTTTTTCTCTACACTGGAAAGCGCACCTAAGGAATTGGCGTATGAACTGATTAAAGCGATGGCACTGCAATGTGAGCGCAGCAAGGAGGTGGCCATGATGGTGGATCAGCGCGCAGAAGTAGCGACGCCACATGCAGACGCTGGAACATCCGCAAATGAAGGCCCAACAGCCGGCGAAGTTGTAGAGACCTCTGGCCGATCGTATGCTTCTGTAGCATCTTGGAAGAGGCAGATACGTTGCTACAACTGTAATGAGACAGGGCATTACAGCCGTGAATGTAGCAAGCCAAAAGCCTCAAAACCAGCGAGAATACCCAAAGAAGCTCCAAGGAACTACACGACGTACCTGAATAAGTGGAGATGTAACTCGGTTGTTTCATCGGCGAGGGAGAGCGAGCTATTTGGGGAGCAGATGGTAGCACAAGTGCGTTTGCTGGGCCTAGTTCGAGAAGCTGCACTGGATACGGGATCACAGGTCAGTATCATTCCTTTGAAGATGCTCGTAGCGAGCAGGGACAAAGGATTCGATCTGGACGCTGATGTTGAAGAGATCCCGATAGACCAGCTAGACCCCGTTTATGACGCCTTAAACAAGCGGATGAAGTTCAAGGGAGCGATTAGACTTACCTTGCAACTTGAGGATGGCGCTAAGCACAGAATTGCCCTCTTTGTTAGAGCAGGAGGTGGCAGAATCGTGCTGGGAATGAACGCGCTACCGAAACTTGGACTGTGTGGTGCAGGCGTTAGACACACTCTCGTTAACACAAAGAAGACAGTTGTCCAGGAATTTGTCCCGCGCAAGACTCCGAGACGGAATAGACGAAGGCAACAGTCTGAAGGTGTTATGTTTTCGAAGGGAGTGCAAGTTCAGCAAAAGACTAAGAGGCTGTCTGTTTGTGGAAAAGGCGTGTCAGAAGGAATTGCTGAGCACTGCGATGTAGTTTCCAGTACGGAACACCCTCCCAACGTTTATGTCGAGAACAGCTTGGCAGGAGCCAAGCTCAGAAGAGCGGAGGAGCAAGGGAAGCTTGAGCCCGCGTGCGCTAAGGAGCAGCGACCTACCAGCCATCCGGAAAGCATGCATGCAAAGCCCGCCGTAAATCGAGTGTCAAACTTTCTCGATCGGGCAGTGAACAGAAAAAAAGAGGTAGCGAAGCCAACTGAGGCTGATGCTGCGCACTGGTTAGATGAACTTCGCCGAGACCCGGTCTACCGTGATCTTATAGAATGTCTTGTGAAGGAAAAGCGAGAGGGTCGAGTGAAGTTCCAGAACGTGTCACACGAGTACGATGTGTCTAAATTTACTTTGGACCAAGGCCGTCTGCTGTTTGCAGATGAGCAAGGCTCCAGAGAGGTTGTACCGCCGTCTCAGAGAAAGAAGCTTGTCAAGGAAACACAAAGGAATGCGAGGCATTTAGGCGCAAGGAGCTTGTTCAGGAAGCTGTCGAAGAGTTTCTTTTGGGAGACGATGAGGAGAGACATCTGGCGCTGGAGTGGAAGACGTCGTCGAAGACGTGTGTCCAGAGTCGAAGGCAAATGCAAGGAAGGTACAGGATTCCCTAGCGATGTACCGAAGGCCGAGCTGACAAAGGATCGAAGCGCACCACTAGAATCATGTCACCTTCGATCAGATGGAAGCTCCGGGAGAGGTCAGACACAGGGCAATCGTCATCGCCCTGCTGACTGCATTTGCAATCGTGAGCGCAAACAGATGCGAAGACTTTCTCTCAGAAAAGTGTGTGACGCAAGTACCCAGACGGAGGTGTCGGACCACCACCGAAACGTTGTCACCAATCGCAAATCGGACTACTCTAAAGCAGAGACGAAGGACCGCGATAACCCGAGAACAAGGACAGAAGACCCGTTGTCGAGCCGACTGAATGGTGGACGTGGAACGTGCTATTTCCCACCTGTACAACCCGCCGATCGATCCGTGGACGTGGACCGCCATTCCCCACGCTGCCCAAGGAGCCGACCAAGTCGTAGAAGTGGAACCCGCTATCCCCCAGTACAAGCCGTTGACCGAGCCGTGAACGTGAATGACGTTTCCCACGCTGGTGGAAGAAGTGTTATAAGAGTCGGGACGACTCTTCTTGTCGGACGGGCATGTGAAGTCGCAGGGCTTCTTTAAGACTTGTATTGTTGTGTATAGTGTCTATCTAGTCCTTCTTAGTCGATTTGTATGCTTTTATTTGGTGTTTTAATGGTTTTGCTATGTTTTGATTGTTTCGTGCCGGGACCGCGCGCATGCACATCTTCTCGGGCCGCTATATAAGGCGGCTGCGCTTGGCTCAAATCAGTCTTGTCGTCAGTGCTACGAGGAGTGCGGTCGGGTCTCAATCGTGGAGCCAAGCCGAGAAGACGTGGACGCGCCGATCACCTGGAGGATCGTTCTTCAATAAAGGATTATCATACCCCTGGACACCACGCCGAGCCCCCGCAATAGCGCCTAGAGTAGGCCTCCTATTGCGTGACACATGTATTTTTCCTGTTTTCCTTTTCAAAAATCCAAAGTGTGCCGGAGAAGGTTAAAGTTTTGAATTTTTTAAGCGCCTAGCCCAAAGTCAAGTTATTGTGCATGATTGATTAGTACAGCAGTGATTGTGTAATTCTCAAATATCTCTTAGAAAAAAGGTTTAGAACGCGCAAGTTCAAGAGGTCCGTATAAGATTGTCGGCTTCTGGTTGAAGACAAATTGCTAGTACACCTTGGTAACGTTCTGCCCTCCCCCCCCCCAGCCAAGTAAGCAACAACGATTAAGCTTTCAGGTATTGTATTGATGGAATACAATTCGTAGATTCAAAACGTTGACGACAGCACGCATTTTAAACCCTCTGCCTAGTGGGACAATGCCTTCTGCGAATGAGTTGAAATTTTTCAGCTATAATTACAGTTTGTCATATACTATACAGCTGCAGTACTTTTGAGAAGCAGCCGAAAAGCGAAAGTGTTTTTAGAGTTAGAGCAAAAGAAAAGTTGTGACGAACTTATTTCAAAATAGTAGTAATCTTGACACAACCTAAGTCACATTGTCCCACGTGGCTGGCAATGCATAACCCACCATGTTGGTCACCTTGCTTTAAGTGTGTTGACTACATCGTCTTGAATCTGCCTCAGTCTGTTCCCTAGAGTGATTTTGTGATGATCCATGAGGTAATGGCGCTGGATGTGAGAGAGGTTGTTGATCGGAAGAATGACAGGTGTTTGTTGCTTGTTCGACAGTGACTCGGACCCTTTTTTGTACTCAAAGAGTAGAAAATACTTTGCTTGACATAGGGAAAGACCACCTTACTTAGTCTCTAGAGCTGAACCATATTTACAATCTATGAGCCTGGCAAAAGAAGTGCCGTTGCTTTTCTGATCTCATCTCATAAAAATCTCATCTCTACCTTCATTCCAACAACAACTCTGAAATTTAGCAGGTCACTTTGTTGACCCTGAAAATCACAGCAGCAAACGAAAATGAAAAAACGACAACTGATCTATTTGTGCCAGATCAAATACGCTGAGATTTGAATTTCATGCAGTAACGCTTGAGTCGGGGAGGATCAACAACAGTTTATTGAAGAGTGACTTCAAAAACCAAATTCTCTTCGTAAGTTTTCTCTAAACTCGCACGGATCATTACCGGTTGACATGTTGTGCAATCCTCCTAGAATTCTCGAAGGCGAAAGTGATTTTGACTCCTTCAATAGATCCTCGAACCCCTCGTCACCACATCGCTGCGAACATGATTTTTTACACTGCAAAGTACAAACTCAACAGAGACATTTAAGAAGACTAGAGACATTCACACCACCGTGTCTTCCGTGGAGTGATCCGCATAAACACACGCCAAAAGCGCACTGAGGAAAAGTGCCAGAATGATTTTCATGCTGAAAAATTGATTTTAAAGTGTATTCTTTGTCCAACAAACGAGAGTTCACGGTATTGAAGTCAACTGAATTGTGCTTAATATTAGGCTGGCCAAAAATCTTGTCGCGCAATTGAAATTCCATAATTTTTTAACGTTTTATGTGCCCTACAATTATTTTAGACGAAGAAAGCCATGTTCTATCATGCTATCAAAGAGTATGTACTTATGGAAGAGATGGGAGCGGTAAGAAGATATTTCGAATTCACTTTTTGTTTTTTGGCAAAAAATTCATTTATAGTATGTGGACACCCAGTATTACAGGTTTTATTAACTACCTTTTTTGACTGAGATGTTCATGCTGTTTGGAAGTTATTTTTTAAGCAACCAATATAAAACAACGAATTTGATTTCATTTACTTTTCTTGAAAATATGATTTTTTCTTCAAATCGTCGGAACAGTCAACCCTCAACGTTCAAGAGACGCAGGGGTCAAAAGATCTATATTAGCTGTATTTGAATTTACGCCAGTTTCATATGTTCGTTGAGTACCAATGATGGGTTGCTAAGTGGCAAAGAGAAAAAATGCTTATATAAAAATTATCACCCGGCTCTAACCGCTATCTGGCGTTAGTCGCATTTTTTCTAACTCTTTGGCCAGCGCAGTTAGTCTTGCTAGAATTTAAACAAGGGTGAGCGAGCAGAAAAGTTTGTGTGACTTTTTGCTTTTTTCCACCTTTAGTGATTCGTTCTGGTCGCTTACGGTAAGGGGTGCATGCTTTACAAGGAAAGGATACTGAGTGACCTTGACCATTTGAATATACTGGAAGAAGTTACGAACATTGTCAATAAAATTCGCGCTGTATTGATGACAAGAACCGATATCGTTAAAATGCCTACTTAGGCACTACAAAAAAGCGTCCAAACCAGAATCTAGAAGCCTGAAAAATGACGATTCTAACTGCTTGAATCTCGTGAAATTAATATGGAAAAAAGTCCATAAGATTTCGTTCAGTGAATCGCCAGCAGATATTAAACATAGATTTGGAAGCGTTTTAACACGCATCTGCAGTTCTACATCTCACCGTAAAGGGCCACGGTCACCAAGTTCCCTTTTGAGTGCGGAGCAATCTGAACTAGCATTACGAGTGCCTCTTGGCAGACAAGGATACTGAATAAAATTTCAGTACAGGCTTTGCTGAAATTGTCAAAGAAATGAAAGAGGATAAAGTTGCTTAGAATTTTCCCTTTTATATGTTTTGATCTACTCGTTGGCGTTTGATAAATCGTCAAAGTTCATGTGAGAGCGAAACTGTCGCCTTTCATTAAGTACATCGATAAAATTCAAATCTTTGAAATCAAAATGAGATTAACGAGTTTGTTTCTATCGAAATCTAGGAATCATTTTCAAATTAAATAAAACTGACATTGTAAGATACGTACCATTACTGACATGGTTCCGCGATGAACTTGCTAATGTAGAGTACATTTACTGCAGACATTCAACAATGTCATTTTGGGCGGATTAGGAGAGTATCTCTGACACCAAGATATTCGGGAAGACTCTGAAAAATCAGCATTAATGTCATGCTGTTATATATCGTGCTACGAAGGAGATGTTTGTTGTAGAAAAATAGTTTGCCCATAGCAACAAAAATTGGCTGAAATTCCCCTATTTGAGATGAGGTTACAGAAACAAAAGCTTGGGTACATGTAGAATATATGGACACATTTGCAATCCGCTTTCTTGCTACGCCGAAATCAAACTTCAGACTCCTGCAATTGAGAAACCAGCAAACCTATAAATGTCCTATACCTTCTCCGTTCGCTTTTTCAAATTTGTTATTATCAAATTCCTTGATACTACTACACTCCAAACTAAAGTTTACTACATTCACGACAAGGGCGGTTTTTCGGTAACTGCCGTTGTGGACCCTTTTCGCTTTATCCAAAAACGCTACCATACCCACCCTTGGGTCGTACTGTCCGAAATGATAGTGTTTTCGGACAAAATGAAAACTTGACTTCGAGAATTTTCTCAGAGGGTTTATTGAAGGCGCTGATTTTCAGAATATGATTTATTTTAGTTTTTGGTACAAAACGATAAAGTTGGGTAGTCATTCTGCACAACCCAAGGTCATAGATTTTCAAGAATCGTGTTTTGGAGTTATTTCAAGTGCTGATTACGATTACAAGGTTTACTTTGTTCACTAATGGCCCAAAGTGGGGCTCGGTAGCTACGGCAGAAATTTCGTAAAGAACAAAAAAACTAATGTGAGAAGGTGGTTTAGAAATTTGAGAGCAACATTTCCATTATCAGCATGCTAAAAAAGCCATAAACAGCGTGTCCCAAAAAATGTATCGAACGTTTGATTTTTAATATCTTTTCCCAAGGAGTTTTTTGCCTTGCTTCAAGTACCGTTTTGTAGGCTGGCTTCAACTTAGATTTGCATTATAGAACGAATCACTCATTTCTCTTTATTACTGTAGGATTACGGTAGAAACTTGAAAAAATGGTGTCAATGTGGAAAAAACTGCCATTTCAAAATTTTCAAAAAATTGTGAAAACTTGTGTAATAGGGTTTTTATGGACGCTGAGTTCAATACTCAACCATTCGCAAGATTACGAAGCTTTCTAAACGGTGTAATCGCAATTTTAGGCATAATGAAAAAATGGCCGCTACCTCTTACCTGGCATAACTCTTCAATGAAGCATCATAATAAGTTGGAAACTTTACAGTTATAATCAGCAACTCTGATTAGCCTAGTGTAAAAGCTTTCAGGCTATTTTGTTTCCTTTCTAAGGCAAAATATGGCCTTTCATTGCTCAAAACCGTCTTTGAAGTTTCTACCGTAATCTCACAGTAATGAAGAGAAATGAGTGATTCGTTCTATAATGCAAATCTAAGTTGAAGCCAGCTCTACAGATAGGTACCTGAAGCTAGAGAAAAGACTTCTCTAGATGAAAGATATTCGTTCGATCGAACGTTCGATACATTTTTTTGGAACACGCTGTATGTAAAATTTGAGTTTGCTTGGACGAACAATGTAAAAATTAATAAAAATAAAATCGACAATTTTCTGATGGGTTGACACCAGTCTCTTGCCCGCCCGTATTTTCTGCCCTTGTCAGTTGAATTTTAGAAACAGCTTTTTACTGCAAAGAATTTGAGCTAAAGTCTGTGCCTTATCTCGATCTGCGGTGTACCTACCGTAACATCACATTACAGTATCCCAAAGCTGGACCACCCCGGCTAAAGCGTCGCTCAGCTGTTCCCGATCATGTGCCAGAAAAACAAAACTGCAAAACTCCTTCGTAAAACGGCAAAGTTGGAGTTTCAGAAATCTTACGATCCACCGGTGGTTCGTATTGCCGTGAATCTGTTTAATAAATAAGCGTAAAAACGTTTTATTTCTTTTACAAAGCAAGTCCGACAGTGGCGTTATTGTTTAGGCTGTTCTCTTCGACAGTGTCTGCTCTCGGAACTGGAGTTGCAAATCAAAAGTGTATCAACTATGTACCATCAGCTCCCCGATTGCCGCGAGGACGGACTCGGGTGAGCGTATCAGCGATGCGGTTGCCCTGTGTTGAGATATAGCTGATAAAGTGATTATCAGTTGACCATCGCGACCGCCCTCGCAGCAATCGGGGAGCTGATGGTACTAATGAAACAAAAGAGTGCCTTACGAGATCATTCCAAAACATCTAACGTAAGAAAAAGAAAATGTAATGCGGAAGACAAGCATGCTGAAATTAAAAAAAACTTTTGAATGTCGTAGATTTCGCAAGACACCGAATTCATCATTCGCAAGTCACACAAGCCAAGTAACAGGTTGGCACATGAGTTTTGCAACTAATTTCGTAATTTTTCTCTTTTTCAATGTGACGCATTCATTTCTGGGCATATTGTAGGCTAGGTAGTAGGCTAAAAATGTGCGCAAGCAGTTTGGTTTTGAAAGCGGAGAATATTCTTGCATTTTTCAAAGACTGGTCAAATTCAAAATTTTTGGGGTCGGAAAACCAGAAACACAGCCGTTCTCAGTCTGATTCAATCATATCAAGCCGAAATTCTGCTTAGATTGTTGAGGGGAATCTCTAAGATCTTTACAGTTTCGTCTTGATGCGTTTGATTTAGACTGGAAACGGCTTTATTTTTTAGTTTCCCGACCTTTGAAACTTTGAATTTGACCAACTTCAGAAAAATGCGTGAATATTCTGAACTTCGCCATCAAAAACCAAACTCTTTGGACATTTTTACTGCCTAAACCCACATTACAAACATGAATGTGTCACAGTCGAAAAGAGAAAAGTAACGAACTAAGTTGCAAAATTTCCGTGGCAACCTGATGTTCCTAGGATTTCATGACGACCACCTACTAGCGTTGCATACATCTTGCGTGAAAGCTTCTACAAAGCTCAGTCATTCCATTCTGCCTGCGTTTGTCAAGTCTATCCCCCTAATCCAGGAATGGTCTTCAAGTGTGCTCTACTCTTGAGAATGTGAGAACTATTCAATCAAATCTTTATGAACTTTTCCTCATTGAACAATTTTCTTTGGGTTTGATCGATTTTACCCATTCCATCGAATCAAAACCGTGGCCGTCCTCTGCTCTGTGTTACAACAATTTTAATACTCTGTCGAACTTTGTACTTGCACGTGATCCGCTTGCAATCCTGATGCTCCGAAGCGAAACCATAGAATTTGTTTTCAAAAATTTCCTCTATCTTAGTATGCCTATCGCGGATACTTATCATTCATTCTCTGACTAAGAGACGCGATTACGCTTTGGGTATAGTCCCCTCCACAGATCGTGCTACCCTTGGTCTGCGTCTCAGACCTGCCACGTGTGGCTAACATGTTGGCAACGTGGCAACAACATGTTTGCAACATGCCCCAACATGTTGGCAGAACATTTTAGCCACGCCAACATGTTGCTGCATGTTGCCAACGTGTTGCTGCCAACGTTGCCAATGTGTTAGTCACACGTGGCGTCCGCGACGCCACAAGGGTAGCACTATCTGTGGAGGGGACTATACATTTTATTGACAAGTTTATGAATGAGTCTTGAAGCGTTTGGTTAATTTGCTATTAGAAATCGTGGAAGAATATGTTCGAGCTCGTTAATCCGCGCTGGCTACGTCCTTTCACGATCCTAATAGTAATTAACGAAACTCGTTAGAACTCGTTTGTGAACTCGTAGTTCAAACGTACGCAAAGGGCGCTCGCGTCTCTTACAAAGGAACGATCCCAGCTCATGGTGGCCAGTTGGAATGAACCGCATACTCTTAGATGCGTCTTGATAAGCTGATCAAATCTATCTTTTTTTCTGCGATACCATATTTGGAAAAAGTTATAAGAGTTCAAATTTCAAAATTTGGCAACATTCAGCGGCACATCATCAAGAACAGCTGTTCAGTAACACTTATCTGTGTTCTCGGTAGATATGAGCGTCTTCTGAAATTAGTAAACTCAATATCTTGCTAGTCATACACACTTCTAAGGTGGATTTTGGAGCACGTCATGCATTACAGCTCCAGTGCTTTCACGCATTCAGATGAGGCTAAATGTGCGAATTCACTAAATTTTTAACGCGTGATGAACTTTAAAATTCAACTTAAAAGGCATGACTATCAAGATATCCAGTGTATTGATTTCAGGAAATGTTCATATTTACCGGAGACACAGATAAGTGTTTTTAACTACAGTTCTTGAGGATGTGGCGCTGAAATTGCCACATTTGAAGGTTTGAACATTTATAAGTTTCTCCAGAAAAAGCGTCGCAAATAAGAAAGTCCGATCTGGAATCAGCTCATCGAGTATTTAATAATATGCGGCTCAATCTGATTCGACACTTAGTTGGGATCGTTTCCTGTTTATTCAGAAAATGAATGATTTTCCCCTGATACTGACGCTGTCATGTACGCTGTGGAGTTCGCACTGTATAGCATGCCCATGTGTTGCATGCTCTGTTTGTATGATGAAGTCGTTAATACTACATTTCTTCTTACATCTTGTATTCAATAGTGATTCGATACAGCCTTGACGGAAAGTATTGAGACAAAATTGATTTCCCTTTTTTTGAGGTAGGTTAAGAACAGGAAACACGATGGGATCTTCTACGCTTATAATAAATGAAAAACGATGGGGGCCAGCGCATTTCGCCCTAGAACGCAAAGTTCATTACACCTTGTGTTCTTTTATCGGTTTCTTTTTTGTTCCAGACGCCATGAACTCCGTTTTAAAAGGGCAAACTTGAATTCGAGTGTAAATCCCTACCCAACTCGGCGCATCCTCTGTGCAAGAAACGCGTCCTAACGTGCTAAGCATATTCGCTACACGATGTACGATGCATCCTTCAGAATTGTTTTTACATAAACCATCAACGTGGGCTGTATTTCGATCATTTTAACATGTCAACTTTGAATAAGCGCCTTAAATTTGCTGGAGCTGACGTGTTAAAGCGATCGAAAGGCGCGTTGATGGCTAAAATGGAACAGCTCCGGGGTATGCGCGATGTGTTCATTCATTCTCTGATTAAGAGAGGCGAGTACGCTTTGCGTACTTTTGGTTAGCAAATTCATATGTGAATTCTAATTTTGGATGATTTGTTATTAGGTTCATATTTTCGAGCTTGTCAAGCAATGTGAGTTTGAACATGTTCTTCTACGGTTTGCTGACTGTAAGTTAACAAAACGTGTCAGAACGCACACATGAACTCTTGCTGATCAAACGTACGCAAGACGTACGCATCTCTCATTTAGAAAATGAATAATACGTGTCATTTCGCATGCCAGGTTCAATGCGTTAAGGGAAATTGCTGGGTAGGCGGACAGAGTTTGGGGCACTGCTATCTTTCGGCTTCCGTTACCCCTGAAAGCAACCTTTCGCGGCGCACTGTTTGGATAGGGACTTGATGGAAGGCCTACTGCAGTGTTGTCTCCTACAGTTGCTGCTATCCTTGTAAATCTGAAAGGGAACGGAAGAAAAGAGTACTGATTACATTATCCTTAAGCATAAATTCGAATTTGATGTCACTCTTTTACACTCAACAGGTTTTGGGGCTTACATCTAGGCCGATGGAGTAGCTTTCTTGATGGCTTTCTTAGTAGTTCTCAAAAAGGCTGCAAAAACTGTCAATGGCTTAATTACAGAAAAAGTTTGTGTCCCTCCAAAGAGATTGAAGGAGATTAGAAGATTGATTGATTAGAAGCAAGAGATTATTGATGATTAAATTAGAAAATGTAATGTAAGGCTCGGCATAGTTCCGCAGAGCAGCTAATGCTAAGACTGATGAAAATATCGTGTGTGAGATATTCAATGTTCGCCGGCCTTAACAAAACCGATTCCCAACAACTATTTATTAGCAAGGAGGTGACCATGCAATAGGACAAAACAAGTGACCTTTCGGATTAAGACAACTAAACTACAAAAAATCGCGGTGAGCCGTCGGCCAGCGGCGGTGAATCATGACGGCCGATATAAGTAAATAAAGGTGCGGTCGCTACTTGCAAAATTACAAAACAAGAGTAAGAGAGTTCGAAGAGGAAGTTGAGGAACTACATTGAAATAAGGATGAGAAAAGGTACGAATGCACACCGAAGGCTTCCTACGGTCTCTTATATATATGTTTCACTAATGGATGCAAACATACATAGTCACATAAAACATATGATAAAAATGGGGTTCAGGTTAACATTGCCTAATGGAAAATACACAAACTTCGTAATAGGTCCATTATCCTTCGATAGTTCCATGAATTTCTTTCTCTTGTTCTGCTAGTTCGTTTTCGTCATGTTCGATCACTTCGCTGTTGCAATGTTTGCTTACTCACTCGTTGTGTGAACATAGAGTCCGCTGTTCGCACTTGCGCGGAATATTCGGCAGGCACGTTACATCTACGGGGGATCGAAAGGTTGCGTCCCGCAACCTGAATATTAGAGAACTGTGACTCCAAAGGTAATCAACGTTTGTTTGTTGGTGTTCCTTTCAGGGGCATCGAGAGTTGTCAAAGGCTTCTTCTCTTGATGGATCTTCTGCATCAATTGATCCTAGAAACGACGATACTTCGTATTCACATAATTGAATAAATCCTTTCCCATTTTGTGTCGACACATCACTACTGTATACATGTCCAATGCGGCTCGCGCCCAAGGCAAATGGAATGGTTGCGCGGCCGGTGTCTTGACGCGAGTTCCAAATCCTAACTAACTAATAAAGTGCCATTTGCCTTGTACATGGTCCATATTCCGCATACGGGTCGTCTTGCGCAACCATTATCTTTAGACCGGTCATCATATCCAATACATCAAACTACTTCTAACTGAGGGGAAAAGGGTCTGCCTGAATGTGGGCAATGCCTTGCGATGCCTTGAAAACGGAGTCCGGAATTACGAGGCCTCGAAATGCTCCGTCATCACTCGATCTTGAGGCTGAATTCCAATTGGAGACAGCAGTAGCTTAGGTTGTTTCTTGCCGTAGACGTCGGGATAATCGTCGATATTTTTTTTGTTATTGACTTTACCATTAAACCGAGACTGTCTGGCCATTACAGTCCTGGTATTGTCCAGTGGATCTGCCAATGTTTGCCAATACATTAATGCCTTGCCAAAATTGGGTCGTACATCTTGGTTCACTTCCTGAGGAGTAACAGCGATACATGGTGAGTCTCATTTCTCCTTGCTTTCATCCTATAGAATAATATTACTAACATTATTAATGATACAAAAACTTTTACAAATCTGTGATTTCCATGATGTTGTCATGATACAAAAGGAGTGGAAATATGCTTATCGTATCAGATGAAAAGAATAACAATTTTCTTTTACAACATTACAAAGAAAGGAATGGATATAGTTGTTGGGAAAATTTTTGTTTTTTTTCTCTTTTTTCTTTCTCTTCTTCTTTTATCTTCTGTCTTCTGCTCTTGCTCTGGAAAGGTCTTATTTATGTAGTTTTGTCCGATCGACATGAATAATCCTTTTGCGCTTGCCGTCCAAAATGGTGAGGTGATGTTAGGTAGATCAACAGCAATAATTGGAAAAGGTCCTTCGAATCGTGTCGCAAGTTTATGTCCAGCATCTTTCCTTATCCAAACTTTCTTCCCTATCTGATATTGTGTCTTTGGGGTCCTTGCTCTCAGATCGTATTGACGTTTCTGTTGATCCTGTGCCTTTGTCAAGTTCGAATAGACATTTTGATACGTATCCTTCAGAATTTTGACAAGATTGCCCACATAATCTTCTGTATCCACATGTTTCTTCGTTGGTAGCTGAAGCGCCAGGTGGAAGATATTTGTGGGATCGCAGCCGTGGACAAGGAAAAATGGCGTGAACTTGGTTGAGGCGTTTTCCGCACTGTTGCAAGCGTGAACCACAAGATGAAGAACGTAATCCCATTCATCACTGTGTTGACGGATAGCGATAGCGATTTGTTCTTCTAATGTACGGTTAACGCGTTCCACTTGTCCATTTGATTGATGGTGGTATGGGGTACTTGTGCGATGTTGGACGTGTAAATTCTGTAGAAGGGTACGGAAGGTCTCACTCATGTAGTTCGATCCTTGATCTGTCACCAATATTTGTGGTAGTCCGAACCTGGCTACAAGGCGGGTGATAAAGATGCGTGACGTGGTGTGGGCCTTTTGATCAGGTATTGGTTCCGCGACGATATATTTGGAAAAAGAATCTATGAAAACAATAATGTACTTGTTTCCATCCAATGTCAGCGGTAGAGGGCCGATCACATCTGAATGTACTCGTTGCCATGGCCTGGACGGTATTTCGAACGGGCACAAGGGTTTTCTTATCCTATAAGCGCTCGGATCCTTCCTTGCTTGGCATAGCTCACATGCATTGATAAAACTTGCGATATCCCTGCGCATGTGATTCCAAATAACGATCTTCTCGACGGCAGCATGGGTTTTGCTGATTCCCAAATGTGCTGTCGCTAGTTGGGATTGATGTGCCAAAGCGATGATGTCGTTCTTAATTTGAGACGATTCCGGTAATACTATTTGAGGGTCTTGATACAGAAAATTTGGCAATCTGTAAAGGATATCATTTATAAGTAGGTAATTGGATAACCTCGCGGTGTTTTCGTTATTTGCCAGTGCCATCTCAGTTCCTGCAATCCATGTACATTCGTCTTGTTCCTTCCTTATGGCATCTAGCTGAAGGTTATCCTTCCCTATTGACGTGATAGCGTTTACAGGTGGCGGTAAATGTCGAGATAGCGCATCACATACTGCATTCTTCTTTCCTGGGCGATAGATAATGTCGATATCAAATTCCTGCAGCACGATTTGGTATTTAACCAATCTCCCAGTAAGATCTTTTCGATGGAGTAGTGCTTTGAGTGGTGCATGGTCCGTGATGATCGTGCATTTCGCTCCATCTATGTATGGTCGGAACTTCTGCACCACGTAAACCAATCCTAAGGCTTCAAGTTCTATTGCCGGATATCTTGCTTCATGTTTATCTAGAATGCGGCTCGCATAAGCGATAACGCGCTCTAAACCTCCTTGTTCTTGCTTGAGAACTCCGGCAACGCCTTTCGCCGAACTATCAATCTCAATAATGAAAGGTTTACCCAATCGTGGTGCTGCAAGAATAGGTGCCGTTGTTAGGGCTCGCTTAAGATGTTCCATCGCCTCCTTACATTGCGATGTCCAGTTGAAGGGGACATTCTTCTTTGTTAGCGCAATGAGTGGTGCGGCGATCGTGGCGAAATTATGGATAAATCTCCGGAAAAACGAGCACATGCCTAGAAAAGACTTAACCTCCGTAGGGTTCGTCGGTTGCGGGTATTGATCGATTGCTCTGGTCTTTTCGGGATTTGGTCTTATTCCTTCCTTGCTTAGGATAAATCCTAAAAATTTGATCTCTTCCTTCGCAAACTCGCATTTGGATGCCTTTAACTTCATCCCTATAATTTCAATATTTCCAAGTACTTCATCGATATCTCCCAGATGTTCTTGTGGGCTTGCCGAAGTAATAATGAGATCATCAATATAAATGAAGACTCTTGCCTTCAAATACTTTCTGAAGTCATCCATTATTCTTTGGAAGGTGGCAGGGGCTCCTTTCAGTCCCATCGGCATGCGAACGTTCTCGAATGCTCCCAATAAGCATGCGAATGCCGTCCTTTCGCAATGTTCTTCTTCCAGTGGTATCTGATGAAAGCCCTGTTGAAAGTCAAGGGACGAATAAAGGCATTGATTAGCACATAAATCAATAATATCCTGGATATTAGGTAGGATAGACTGCTGTGGTTTAGTAATGGCATTAAGTCCGCGAAAGTCGATGGTGAAGCGCCAGGTGTTTGCTTCACGTTTCTTCACCAATACGATCGGCGCGCAAAACGGAGATGTGGATTCCCTGATTATTCCATCTTTCAACATCTGAGTTATCTGCTTCTCTATTTCCTGCCGTTTTTCAAGGGGCACTCGATAGATCTTCCTGGCTGGTATTGTTGCATTTTCGACGAGGTCGATTCGATGGCGAATATTTCCTCTATAATGTCCAAGATGTCCATCTGGTCCAACGAAAGCATTGCTATGATATCTAATGATGTCTCGCAATTGGTCTTTTTGCTTCCTCGTTAAGTTAGAGTGGGATAGATCGATCTCATTGGCGATATCATAATTCTGGGGTTCCGGAATGACTGGAAACAAAGGCAACCGGTTCTCCCAGTCTGCTTCTGGTGGAATTTTGAAGTCGTCATTTGTGCTGTCGTCCAGAGGGATATCTTTGACGTATGCAACAGAAGGACGAGCCGGATCTCCCGGAAACTGAATAGATGGAATTTCTAATTGCAGCACTGAAACTTCCGATGGGCATGCAGGATATGCGATCGCTACTTTGAATCTCCGTCGGAGCGAGATATTAGTCATTGACGGGTTCAGGATATTAATGTAACAAGTCCCGTCTGGGTTTGGCGTAACGAGAGCTCGGCTGATGACAAAAATGTCATCCATTGGTCGTAGATTATCTTCAATAAGGAAGTCTTTACATCTTGGCCATGTTAGTCCATCGATATGGGCTTCCACTATGTTATTAGTCCGTCTAGGCAGTACTATGTCGTTGACGAGCCGTACCTCGTAAGGTGATATATCCGCAAGTGTGATATAATTGATGGGCACGAGGTCTATATCTTCTGGTCCTATTCGTATGGTTTTGTGATGGAGGTCAAGGGAAACCAATAAACCGTTTTCGTTTAAAGCACGGATGAAGTCCGATCCTAGCAAAAGTGGGACTGGACAATCCTTGTCTGCTGCTACATAAAAGCAATGAGAAATAACGTGTGTTCCTATCTGAAGTGGCAGACAAACGGTACCTGACAACTGTATCAATGTACCATTTGCAGTTGTCGCTGTTCTTGATGCTCCCGTAGGCGATTTCATGCCTCCAATCAGTGATAACGTTGATGCCCTCATGTAAAATAGTTGCTCCACTGTCCAATAACGCTGTGACCAAGTTAATGCCAATTTTGACCTTCAAGTATGGCAAATGTTGTGCTTCCGTTTGTATGGCATAGATATGTGGTACGAAGAGAGGTTCTTCTTCCCTTGGTGGCAAATCCACCATTACTAAATTGACTTTATGTTTCTGCTTCCTAGTCTTCCGTTTCGGGGTGAAGTTCTTGGCGATGTCGAACATGGCTGACGCGGCGGTCGAAGTTGCGCGTCTAAGGAAATAGAGCTTTACGTAAATAACGCAAGCTCCAACACAAAGTAGAATAATAGTGGCGGGTATTGCAATCCAGAGTATGGTGTAAATAACTGACCACTTGATATCTTCTACGCCATCCGAAAGCTTCTGTGTTGTTGACTCATAAAGGGATAATAAAGACTGACCCAGGGACATGCTGGTATTCCGTATCCGTGAGAATGTCTCTTCAATTATTCCTCTTTTCTGGAGTCGCGAGACCACATTTGCTTGCTCCTGTCTGATTGCCTCCATGTGTGGAATCAATGATAAGGCGTGATTGTCAAACAGGCGGTGGAATGTAGGTGGAGTGTCGAAAAGAAAAGGCTTCACTCTATCGTTAATAACGGCATTGGGCAGTATAAGCTTCTGTGTCGAATTGGAATCCTTTGGTGATAAGTAAGGGCAGGGAACGGTGGCAGATGTTTGTATCAAGTCCTGTGTTCCCGGTATTTCAAACCAAAGATCCTCGTCAATCCTGACGGGTGTCAATATATAACATGTTCCACTAACCGTATGATTATTAAAGACGAAGGTTGGTGTAACCCGGCGACATTTCGTAATTAATAAGTTGCCCGCAGTCCGTACGGCCGTGATGTCAGTTCTTCCCAACAGAATCCTGGCGGCCCATGTAGGGTCTACCAAGCTTAGGGTGCGTATCCGTTGTGCTCCGAGGTATTGTCGGACACAGATATTATTAAACTGACGTCGCACCGCAAAATTTTGAGGGGAAATATTTTCCGTATCAGGTGGTTGTGTAGGCACAGAAAATATTGAAGATGTTGTAGAGAAGTTTGCAGCTTCTACTGTTGTTGAAGCATTTTCCTCTTCCTCAGCCATTGTTGGTATGATCGTCGTTGAAGCAGGTATAATTGATGTCAATACCGAATCCACTACTGATACCGTTGATAATATAGAGTCCACTACTGGTACCGTCCAATCCATAAAGACAAATCTCGTTGTTCGCGTCAAAATTTCCTCCCATGATGGGGTAGAGGCTGGTGTTTCGGCCTCTATTACGGGTTGTAGGGTGGGTAGTGGGGTGTGGTAATACAGATGATAGACTTCTGGCGTTGTGGATGGGGAAATGGAAGAGGTAGTACTCGTTGGTATCGTCGACATTCTCTCCGAAGTACTTGATGGTTGGGTATAGTGTTTCATCAAAAGTGTTGTCTCCGGCGATTGAGGTGACGATACTAGTTTACTAGTTTTGGTTGTAGTGGTAGAAAAGAAAGTCCCTTTTGTAGAAGGGGGTGTTTTGGTTGGACTGGTAGATGTTGATGGTAGAGTTGTTGTCGTCGTCATAGTATTTCGAACAGGTGATATCCTTGTTGTCAATTTGAATGTCCTCATAGGAGTTCCGGACGTCATCGTTGTTCGTATTGTTGTTGTTGTCGTAGAGGTTGTTGTTCTTCGTGAAGTCGTCGTTGTCCCTAGAGTTGTTATTTGTGGGGCTGATGTTGTTTGTACCGCTGATGAAATTCGTGACGTTGTGGTCAGGGGAACTGTTCGGGGTGATGATGTTGTCATGGTCGGACTGCCTAGCGTGGTTGGTGGAGTTGTCGGGGCCGGAGAAGTTGTTGCCAGCGCTGCTAAGGTGACATTTAAATAGGGGATTTTAGACTTCCATTCTGAGTCTAACGGTCCTGGCATGTTGTATTCGATTCTTCCAAACTCCTTCTCAAAATAATCGTCGAATATCGGAGAAATACCCAGTTCTAGGTCTCGTCGGATGTTGGTCACGGCATAATTTGGGGGTGTTTTCTTCGCGGATTCCGCAAATAAATTTAATTGCTTCATGCGATATTCGCCGTACCGTATCGTACGTAGGACAATGTGCCTTGGATCTTCCATTTTATAGTACCGGGTCGCCCGAGTAAGATCGTTATTGGTAATATTCCGTTGTTTTAGCTCGTAGAAGGTCTTGTTCCATGTTATCGGGAGCGTGTTAAAACTGGAATTCTTCTGAGATGTCTAACACCGAACAATCGCTTAGTCAGAAATACAGGTTCCATCGGCACAATTTCAAACGGGAAGGTGTTACCGTTTTTATCCGTAAGATGTCGTATAGCACGCTTTGTTCTCTTCCTTGATGGGCCATGCGCAATACATAATCTTGGATGGTAAGGTCTTGTGGGACTTGGGGAAAAGTGATGATATGGTTCGATGTCGTAAGGTAACTGGTGCCCAACTGACAATATCTGGTGAGTTGTTCGTGCAGAAGGTAATCCTCAGAAAATTGGAAGACGAGGTCGGGGTGGGGAAGGACTATGTAGTTTAGGGTGACGAATGCTTCGAAAGTTCCAACATGTTTGAATCTGCAGGAAGGTGTGACTTCAGTTGGTTTCCATATGATCGTGTATTCCTGTGTGAGACAGTATCCTTGGCTGTACGAGCAGTTCTCGGTGTCACCCAATGGACTCATGATGTGCTGTCCGTCGAAAGTGGCGACTTGTCCTTCCTCTACGGTGTATACACTGCGAAGATAGTTCCTGGTCCCCCATAGTGGTATCGCGATGTCATCTTCCTCTATTTCATTGGTGGTCCATAATCCATCCGACTGCAGAATCAATTCATGATCGTGTATTTTCCTTGATGTCCTGGCCGTTGCGCATAGTTCTTGAGGGATCGACAACTGGCGACGTCGCAATATGGTGGTGGTAGTACGAATACGGAGAAAACTGCTTATAGATATCTCAATGGCATCTCTGTAGCACTTAGTTGCATTATTCCAGAATGGATTGGAAGTATCTGCAAACAGTTGCATCGTAGTTCGTAACATAGGTGCGTTTGTCAGGATTGTACAATCGAATGATTCTGGAAGTGAAAAGATGTTCGAATATGGGTTTGTGCCACATATCTGGTATTTCGCAATTGTGAATCCACTGCACAGTATCAAAGTCATGATACACAATAAGTGAATCCCTGGAGGGTTGATCCTTCCTCTCGCGAAGGTGCTGGGAGTTGCGGGAGCTGGAGCATCACTTATCGGAAGGGGTCTATATTGTGGATATGATGGTGCTCCATAGCCATAAGGTTTTCTCCTTGTACTGGTGGAAATCTATTGTTGTACATTCTGCTATTGTAGAATGGGAGTGCACGTTGACGGAAAGGTGGGTATCGGGGATAATATCCTCGCGGGCCGAAGAAGGGAGGATTCTGGATAGGTCGCAGTGTCCTCTGTATCTGCCTGAACTTATTTCTATCCTGGTCACTGGTAGGTTTCTGTCGTGGTGTTGCTTTCATCTGACTCAACTGCTGCTCAAGCCGATTGATTTTCTCATCCATAAGAAGAGCATTGACGGCTTGAAGGGCGTCTCTGTCTTCTTTCCTTTCCTGTTCCAGGATGCGAGATTCCTTTTCTGCACTGCATACTATCTCATCGAATTCGTCCGTGTCAGGTAGTCTTCTAACCGCTTTCTTAATCTCGGGGTTGAGGCCCTTGATAAAGAAATCAATGGCCATCTGCTTAATGAGTGGTTGTCCTTGTCCCTGGAAAGCGATCTTCGTTTTGTTGTAAATTTTTTTGGCGAATTCTCCCACGGTGTCCTTTCCTTGCGTCATATTATGTAGCTCATCTCGGATATTGCTGAGAAGAGAGGTATTCTTCATTCGCTTGGCTAGCTCCGTTACCAAATCCTTCCAAGGTATCTTCTCTCGATTCGGGATCTGTTGGTACTTCAGTTTCGCTCCACCTGTCAGGTAGAGTGGTAGTAATTTCTGCGAAATCAGGTTCGGGATAGCAAGCTCATGCGTCACTTCCGAGTATTCACTCAGGAATTCCTCAAGAGTTTTTTCCCCAGAGCCTGAGAACTTGTCCAATCGGTTTCCCAGTATCTTACAGGCTTTGTATAACTGTTCTTGAAGCTCCTTGTCCGAGATAGAAGGTGTTGCGCTTCTTTCTTGTGACGTAGTTGGTTTACTTTCTTCTTCCTCCTCTGACATGCTTGATCTTCTTTCCTTTGACATGGTCGGCTTCCTTCGGTTCGCTTCGAAAATTGCTTCTCTTCGTTGCTCCCTGCGTTGGTGTCGCAATAATCGCGCTGTGGTTGATGACGACGTATTGGACGCTGTTGGTTCTGCAAATAAAGGTTAACGGGAAAACAAGATGAAAAATAAAACACTAAAATGAGGTTATTTTATTCTAATCCAAAGAAGAGCTTCAAATGTACTAGCATTTTAGCAAAAAAGGAGATGTGGTTATAATTTTATTTCCTACTTTATAGATGATGCCAAATGGTGGGGCTAATGGAGTGCCTGAGGCACAAGACGATCGGGATGATAGGGTGGCGTTGGGAGCGCCGAATAATGAAGGTAATAAAGGAGTGCTTATGAAACAAAATAATCAGGATGATAAATGAATATTTGAAGCGGCGAATGAAGCAGGAGATGATGGAAATGAAGAGCTCAGGATGCCGAATCTCGGATTGCCGAATGGTTACCATCATGAGGGCGATGAAGATGAAGTGCCAGAGGATCCGGATAATTGGCAGGAAGGTTCCTCATCAGAGAGCGAAGTATGGAGAGTAGATGGTCGCGATTCACCGGAGGGTCCGCATCATCCGGTCCTAGGGTTAGGCGCCCGTCCCCTAACCCGTAGGAAAGACATGCTACTCTTCCTTCGCTTAAACGCACTCGAACGGGCGCTAGAGGCGGCGGAAGATGAAGACGAATTCGATGAAGATGAAGAGGTGGCACCTCTACTGGGGCCGAACGCTGAATTCCGCAGTGTCCGCCCTCGACTAGGGCGTGTGGTATGTGGCGTGAACGGCCACAGAACCTGCGACTGTGAGGTGCACTTGGAGTTTCAAAATCGAGTGCGGATTGTCTTCGCATATCGCCTGTGTGGGCGATGCGCCGAGTTCCATGATAGGGATATGTGCCTTACCCATCTTCACTGTGCACGATGTGGACGCGAGGACAGCCACCCAACGTTCCTATGCTGGAGGCCAATCCCGAACGAGTGATCTCATTTGAATGTTATTTATTATTTTGTGTACACAGTAAATTAATAATTCATGGTGTTACTACAAGTTGAAGAGTATACAATACTATGTGAAGATAGTAACACGACACCAGACGAGTTAGTACGATTTGGCAGATGGACGTGGTTCCCAAACGTCGGAATCCTTGTGCTGCTCCTTAGAGTCCTCGCGTGGATGGTTAGCCGGGTAAAGGATAACTTTGGGAAGTTGGCCAAAAATCAACCAGACTTGCTCAATATGGAGAACGAGTGGGGTGGAAGAGTTAGGTGAAAAATCAAACAGAGGAACATTCGGAGCACTCAGTGAATAACCATGTCTGTAGTAAAGATGTTTTTGCAAATTATGAAAAGAGCTTCTGGGACATGTGCTACATGGAAAACGATATTCTTTCGCTGATTTTAGACAAATTGTGAAGGAAGAGTAGTTTGGAATGAACTGTCCGCAGCTGCCATTGAAGGCTGCCAGAGATAAAGCGAATAGGCGATTACAGTGGCGTGTGATGTTTCGTGTTCTTATATACTTCAATGGACAGTTGCATTCTTCCTCCAAAAGCGTAGCTAGACGATAGGAGGAAATGAACGGGCGAAGGACATAGGAGGTGGTACGGCCATGACTTTTTCTTGCTCCTTTTCCCATTCTTCCGATGGGTTTTCAGGAATTATCGGAGTTTCGTCTCTGATAGTACTTAGAATATCGCGCAGGTGTTCAAAGCGTTCATCAGCAATGCTCATGCTTCTGAAATTTTTAAATTTAGTTATTAACGCTATATAGTTCGAAGCCGGAACCTCCATGTAAGGCTCGGCATAGTTCCGCAGAGCAGCTAATGCTAAGACTGATGAAAATATCGTGTGTGAGATATTCAATGTTCGCCGGCCTTAACAAAACCGATTCCCAACAACTATTTATTAGCAAGGAGGTGACCATGCAATAGGACGAAACAAGTGACCTTTCGGATTAAGACAACTAAACTACAAAAAATCGCGGTGAGCCGTCGGCCAGCGGCGGTGAATCATGACGGCCGATATAAGTAAATAAAGGTGCGGTCGCTACTTGCAAAATTACAAAACAAGAGTAAGAGAGTTCGAAGAGGAAGTTGAGGAACTACATTGAAATAAGGATGAGAAAAGGTACGAATGCACACCGAAGGCTTCCTACGGTCTCTTATATATATGTTTCACTAATGGATGCAAACATACATAGTCACATAAAACATATGATAAAAATGGGGTTCAGGTTAACATTGCCTAATGGAAAATACACAAACTTCGTAATAGGTCCATTATCCTTCGATAGTTCCATGAATTTCTTTCTCTTGTTCTGCTAGTTCGTTTTCGTCATGTTCGATCACTTCGCTGTTGCAATGTTTGCTTACTCACTCGTTGTGTGAACATAGAGTCCGCTGTTCGCACTTGCGCGGAATATTCGGCAGGCACGTTACAGTAAGAAGATATTGGTTATATTGCGCGACCGAGATCCACTACCTATACTGTTATTATGTATATACCAAGTTTGAATGTGACCATTTTTCGGCGCGCAGAAAGAGCTGCATTACGTTGAAGATCAAATTTACAGTGCTGGTTAATTTGATTAAGAATGCTTAAGGCTTGAAGTTAGGTTTATTGAAAAGCAAAAATCATGAGTTTTGTCTTTTCATTTGAAAGTTAGCGGCTGCTAGCGTATTAGTTAATTTCCAGTACTTCTGTTGGGCGCAATATCCGCAATTACTGTATAGTTGGTAACATTGTTATTCCTCCTTGTATTCCGTGTATCCTGTCTCTGACCTGCGGCACATATAGCTAGCATATTAACAACGTGCAACAACATGTCTGCAACAAACAACAACCTGTTGACAGAACATTTTGAACAGGTGGAAACCAAGGAAGGAACGATTTGCTGCCGACACACTTTCAGATTAGGCTAGACGATGAATCGAATGAGCATATATATATGTTGCCCAAATATCAAATGTATTCTGTCTCTTCCTTCGGTCTTTTGGAAGAAGATGAGTTTCGAGAAATTGAAATATTGAAGTTTGAATCTTCAAAATAATTGAACAAGGTAATATCTTACCATTTAAAATCTCTCTTGGCTGTTTTTGCAAAAAAAAAGCTTTGATTTTACATTTCTTCAAAAAGTGTTTGCGTCTTTTGTTTCCTTGCGTATTCAGGCTGGGAAAAATGGCGAGTTGGCGCAATTTATGATAGTCTTTATCACGCATCACTGCTGACCTGAAACGGTCAAACTTCCAGGCCAAAGCGTGGCCAACGGAAAATTTTTGTTTAGAAGCCCTCATTTCAGAAGGCATTCAACTCCTGCGTACTCGATCAGTCGCTTTATCCCAGTTGGGTAACGGACTACTGTACTACATTCATATGTCACAAACCATCGAACAAGGCTTCAACTTTGTGTCCAATATAGTTGTCACGAACAGAAAATTTCGAATGAACGAATATCGAATAATCAATTTTTGAAGATTTTTCGAACGAATGAATATCGAATATTTGATTTTCGAAAATTCTTTGAATGAACGAATTTTATTCGACTTTCGATTTTCGAATATTCGAATATTGGCACATTCCAAAATTCGAATGAACGAATACATGAATGACCGAACTTGATCGTATATTCAAACTAATTTCGAATAAGTGCTCGAATATTTTATATGTTCTCTGGTCATGAAACCTGGGCATTGTCTTGTATTCATAAACTTCCTTGTGAGCCACGCAGCCACGCCACGTTTTGTTAAAATATTTATCAGGTCTACGTTTCGGCATTAATGCCTTCCTCAGAGATCTGAAAGAAAGTCTCACACTTGTTTTTGTCCTATATGATCAAATCTCTCTTCTTGACTAACCTAGTTCGACGCCCTAGGGCAAACGAGAGGAGACATTACACGACAAGTAGCATACCAAGATCTCCACCGACAGCGCAACGAAGACGTTCAAACTCCACTGGTGGTAAAAGACTAGAGCTGACCGATATGGACAGCTTAAGTAGTGGAGATGATATTTATAAGTGACAGTATGACAGAAATGGCATCAAATCACTTGTGATGGAGAGCTGTTCATTCTTCCCGTTCAGTTTCGGTTCGCGCGAAAGAATGTATGCCGCTTCAAGCGCTTTGCGAGCAGCAATATTTGACTCATATCCTAGGATGATGCACCTGATATCGAAGTCGTCGCCGTAATGGTCTACTTTCCTGTGTTTCCCTAGCGGACTGGCCATGCTTTCCCGTCTCTTACTCGCCAAGTGTTCATTAACACTCACGCTGAGTTGCCGACCAGTTTCTCCTATGTAGGTAGCGTGGCGTGCCAGACATTCAATTTCGTAGGCAATGCCAAACTTAGCACAGTCTCCCATTTTTCCTTTAGGCCAAATGACGCAATCTTTCGTAATACAAGCTGTATCGTGTAAACGATTACGCACTAGTTGTCGCTTAATGTTGCTTCGAGGGATATATACGAGAAAACATCTTGCTCCAACTGGGCTTGTATTATACACGTTTGAAACGCGTGCTTTACTCTATCGGAAATGAGTGGTAAGCATAATGGAATCCTAGCACCAGTTTTCAGCATTTGCTGTAGACGTAGGCTGCATTTCTAGAATGTCTAAGTTTTGATGAGAAGTAGCCATTGGAGGCTGCTATCTCATTTGCCAGCTCGAGGGGTTCCTGTCGTTCACTCTCCCCATTGCAGACTTCGATTGCCGTTTTATACATGTTCCGTAATACTGCTCGCTTAACGGCAACCGGATGGGCCGATTTCGCGTGTAAAATGATGTTTTTTGAGCTCTCTTTGCGATACCATTTCACTCGTATCGTACCGTTATTAAGCATTAGCTGGGTGTTCAGGTAGGGGAGCCAACCGTTTCGTGGTGCTTCTCTGGTAAAACTTATGTACTCTGATTGTTGATTTAAAATCTTGAAACAATCGTCCATTTCGGACTGTGTTGATGTTATAACGCAACAATCGTCAATATATCGACAGTACATAAGTGGGCATCGTGATAGCACCGGTCTTTCTATTCTGCTCATGAAACAGATGGCAAGCGTAGGTGCTAACCTTTGGCCCATTGCCAACCCTCTCAGCTGTAGATAGTAAGTGCCTGACCATTTGAAGATATTGCAGTTAAGACATTCCTTCCATATCGGTCAGCTTTAGTCTTTTACCACCAGTAGAGTTTGAACGTCGTCGTTGCGCTGTCGGTGGAGATCTTGGTATGCTACTTGTTGTGTAATGTCTCCGCTTCTTTGTTCCTAGGGCGTCGAACTAGGCTAGTCAAGAGGAAAGATTTGATCATATAGGGCATGAAACTAGTGTGAGACTTTCTTTCAGGCCTCTGAGGAAGGCATTATTGCCGAAACGTTAAATGATAAATATTTTAACAAACCTGCGTGGCTCACAAGAAAGTTTATGAATGCTCGAATATTATTCGAATATTTGAATGCAATATTCGAATACTCGAATAACCATCTTTCAAAACTACTCGAATGAACGAAGATTCGAATAAGCCATTTTTCGAAATCGTCGAATGAACGAATTATCCGAATATAGGCCTTTCTCTATAGTTGAGCTGAACGAAAAATTTTTTCGAATGAACGAATTTCGAATAATCCAATTTCAAAAATTATTCGAACGAACGAATATTATTCGAATTGTGATTTTTGAATTATTCGAACTCGAATAATCGAATATTGATACTTTTCAAGAATTCGACTATTCGAATAATCGAATATTTGGACATGACCGAATATTCGACTATTCGAATAATTCGAATGAATCTGGTCTTTGATGAACTCAGTCCGAATGTCCTTCTGTGGCAGCATTTTGCAACAGATATGTCTCGCTATTTCCATGGTGGATTGAGTAAAACCAAGTGTTGTGGATGCTAGAAACCTAATCAACGAGCGTTTTGACGGAGGCAGGATGATAGCTAGATTATCTTGTCAACTCAGTCATAAGCTTGATGCAAAAAGTATGATGCCAGTAACTGTAGCATGCTATTTATTAGTCAGCAATAGCTATGTAGATACCATAGAGCTTCAGTGCAATAAAAAGCAAAGTTTAAGGCTTTCATATACTAGAAACGGTAACATAGCAATCTGATGAAGTGTAAAGCACCGCTAAAGTTACCTCATAAGGATACAATACGCAAAAATTACACCGACGCTTAGCTCTTAAAGGGTTTCTTCAACGTCTTCCAAATCCTCAATGTCTTCAAATGCTGTTGTTGTGTCCTCGACGGGAGACTTAACGGATGAGGAATCTTCATCGTCATCTTCACTGTCGACAACGTTCCTGTAGCGTCTCACTTCTGCAGCGCTCCAGCATTTACTCTCCCTAAATGTCTACGTTTGATTGATTGCGCATATTTACTTATAGCTAGCCTTACCTCCCTATCTCCCTGTTGACATGCGCTTTGCACATAAGAAGCAATCGTGCGCTCTCACCGCACAAACGCCCTCTCCTTTTGTTACCATAGATGATTCCAGCAAAGCTAAATAAGCATAGATAATGAACATGCGCTGAAGAAATGCAAACGTGCCTGAATAATCTCTCACAATCTACCGACGTTGCGGGTATGGCGAGGTAGTGTGGCACTTGCTTCGAAAGAATTGGAAATTCATTAGCGTGATCCTTCCACCATAAAAAAGGAGAAAGGTCTTTCTCCGGTCGGCTCTTTTTTAGTAGGATTGAGTATTGTTGCACTTCAATCTAGAAAATATTATCATAGAAAAATTATTAAATGTTACTGCAGCCAACCATCAATTCCTGTGCCTGATCAGATAAGAGGCACCTCTTAGCGCTGGACTCAGGCTCAGCGTCTGCTATGGGATCCCAGAAAGACGATACTTTGTCCCTGGCTGTAGAAGTGGGAATATCAAGGGATTCCTGACTACTTGAAGAGTGACCCACTAAAATAAGATTGATTAGGTTTTGGAAGCAATAAAAACTATGCTTACTCTTAGATTCGATGAGTTTCTCGACTATTGTTTTCCACTCATCTGTAGATGCTATCCTTTCGAGGTATGCGAAGCGCGGGTCAAGAAGTGCAGCAATGCGCAATGTTTCATTAGCGAACGATGGAGCGAACTGACGTCGTGTTTCCATAAGCAGTATGCTTCCGAACTGCTTCAATCTGGTGCGAGGCTCGTTACAAGTGCTACAAATACATCATGATTTGCGCATTCGAAAAACAGGTTTATAAGCACCTTTCCGTTTTAGCCAACAGAAGTTTTCCTCCAGCAAGCAGTAGCGAACACGTAGCTTCAGCTGCGCACATCTAGAAATTATCTTGCTCATGTCAGACAACAGTATAGTATTTGCGCTAAGTCACCTTCTTAGCAAGTTCGTAATAAGGCTCAAGGAAAGTTCTCACTGTTTTCAGAGTTTTCAATTCTTCATCATCAAAAGGATCAGTGGACTGATTTTTCATCAATTTATCCAACGCTCCCCTCTAAAAAATTGTGAGATTGTTAGATATGCGAAAACTAGCATATATTACCGTGGCAAGGACATCGCAAATCATTGCGTAGGTAGACCCCCAACGTGTGAGGCAGTCGCTCGTGGGAGTTATTTTTGAAAGACTTAACTCTTCGAGATAGCTAAAAAAATCATTTGTTGTAGCCCGTCCAGGTATTGTACAGATGAGAACCTCTCAAAAAGTCCTCGCAGAACACTACTGCGATCCAACTTTGCAACAATAGTTTTGCATTTTTGAACCAAGGGTGAAACATGCTCACAGGTGAGCGCCTTACGCACAGCCAAGTTAATCAAATGCGCGCCACATTGGAAACTAAAATATACGTCTGCACTTCTCAAACTTGTGCACTACTGCTCACTTACTATTTGACATTGAGATCAGCTGCCGCTCGTTTCATGTTGGCTGCACCATCAGCAACCATAGCGCAGACTAAAGTTTTATCAATATTCAGTCTGCTAAGACTACATCTGATGTGATGAGCAATGAGGTCGGCACTATGACAGAAATAGCGCGCTTATGACTTATTTCTGGTAAGTGGCGTGAAGCTTTACCTTTCATATCCGAGAGCGACGCAATCAAGGATAATGTTATGGCGATTACTCGTCGTGGGCCCACCAATGTGGCCTGTGATCGTTAGGAGTCCGGTGTTTGCGTTGAAAGAGCTCCAGCAGTCCGCTGTTAATGCCAAACTACCTGCGCTCAGTATCAGCTTTATTGTCCTGGTCCATTTGAGCAACCTCGCTCTCCATGATGCTAAGCAACGTTCTCCTTGTTGGGGGGATGTAGCCTGCATTTAGCGATTGCACAAAGTGGCGAAAACATTTTGATGATGATAAGCTGAGGAAGAGCCATTTATCTGCGATTAGCATGGCGAGTCGTGTGTTTGCAATTCTGCGGGCTTCACTTGTCATTTTTGGTGAAAATGCCGTTATTATGGAGGGCTGCGACTTCTGAGAAGTAGGCATAGCTGGCTGCTCCTCCTTGGCTCGTTGAACTTCCTGTTTGTGATTCTCATTGAGATGTATGATGAGCAGGTTCGTGGTAGTCTTCGACACTGGAACTTTCATTTTTCTCTTACAAATATTGCATGTGGCAATGCTGTTCCCTTTTTCATCAGACGTTTTGGTGAAAAGCTTCCAGACTACGCTCATGTTGAATTCAGCTGAAATAGATTGACTTGTGAAGCTTGCTTTTTAAATGCTCTAAATTCTGCAAAAAAATTTTTCCGTTTTTACCTTCTTCTATGAAGATCTATAAGATTTGAAATGTGGCTTTATTTTCTTTGCTCGGATAGTGTTCTTTACTGTTAGCACTGCTAAGGCGTAGATGTCAACCTGCAGAAAACACTAGTAGGTACAATTATGTAAAATTTGCTAATGTCCAAACATCTGGTGCTAAAACTTGGCGCTCTTTATGCTTGAGCTTATGAATTGAACTGTTGCTGTTTATTCTATTATATCTGTCTCCTCAAAAAAGTTCATTCAGTCGTACTTAGGTTGGCAACAAGTGACGCTAATTTTTATGTAATTCTTCTTTTGATTCTTACTATGACTGTGAACCGTAAAGGTCCTATAAAGTCCCTTGCCCGAAGTTCTTCGGTGGTGTAAGTATTACAGCAGTTCACGCCAAGAAACTGGAGCACGATTAACCCCTAGCTTGAGCCGCAGAAAAATAACGGGTGCTAGTAGTAATCCAAGATGTAGCACAACATTGCAATGCTGATTTGAATGGGTAGCTTCGTTATGCAGCTTTCGGATAAAGGCATGCGGGGAAGCCAAAACATGTATAGTAGCCATCACTGTCTAGTCACCTCGCTGCCCTGCGTGCAAATGCACAACATTTTGAATCTCCGGATGAGGCAGGTTGGTCGCGCCAGTCCGTGCTTGCACACAAAGGAGCCAGACGGCTAATTTCGCGACGCTAAAGTGTTTGGAGTTTGCTTTTGAAATTTCTCATTTTCTTTTCAGAGGAACATTATGCGATCGCAGTGCGGTGCAGTTGGTGAGTTTGAATTTACTGAATGATCCAGCACTGAAACCTTGAAAAAATCTTGCGAACAACAGTGCCTTGTCATTCATACCTCTAAGGGTTCAAGCACGTTACTTCAGATAGATGTTGTTTATTACTATCAAGTCATCAAGATGTTGCCTTTAAAAATACACTGTAGGTAAAACTTTACTGAAGAAGAATGCAAATGAAGAGAAGCTGTAAGTGAATCAATCTCCTTAGAAAGCGAGTCTCGTCTGATGGGACAAACAACACCCTGATGCAAAGTATCATTCTGTATGTGACTGCAGGAGACTCAAAACTGCTTTGCACACATTGTCAAACAACCATGATCGTGATGTTTACAGGTTTATACGTCCATTCTGACCGATTTGGATTATTTGCTACTTGGAGATGAAAAATCACGTTCAAACCGTTTAGGCAATGTGTGCAAAGCGGGGTCTCTAAATCACAGAATGAATGATAAAAGTCTTTCTTTGTAGAGGACTACTGATTTGAGTAATACAGGATGCCTGCGCCTACATGGTGCACCAATTCACTGAACAAGATCACCCTTCTGGCAAGGAAGCATAACGGGACTAGTGCATCATTCATATAATGATTCGATTATCTGGAGTTTTCGATCCACATTTATCGCTTCAGGCACTCCTTAAAGCTTACATCACCTTGTAAGTATCGTGAACTGATCGTTAGTTCATTCAAACATGTTAACATTCAGCAGAATGCAGAAATTGATACTCTTCGTAGAGATCGTATTGAACTCCTTTGCTGGAAAAAGGTTTGAAAACTCCCATACTCAACAAAATCGGCATTGATGACGCTGTTAGCTGTCGATACAATGAATGATAGACGACAAGTTCATTCATTTGCGCAAAAAAGCATCAAAAATGAAAAAAGGACCATTTGGAGTTTTAAAATTAGCCTTCCTGCTGAACTAGCTTGATGACTTGATGTAAACAACATCATTCACTGTCAGAAGTAACGTGCTTGAACTCCAAAAGTAGAAATGGCAAAAAGGACTAATGTTAGCAAAATCTTCTCAAGGCTTCAATGCTGGATCATTCAGTAAAATCAAACTCACCAACGCCTCGCACTGCGATTGCATAAAATTTCTCTGAAAAGAAAATGAGAAACTTCAAAAACTCGACAGAAACCATCAATGACGTGGGTAGCTGTGCTCATACAAAGGAAAATAGTCGACACTTGAGCAACAGGCAGAAGGTATCAAAAATGAAATGAAGGCACTTTAGTGTCACGAACTATGAAGCGTAAAGCTCTGCTACGAAGAAAAACAGCTCAATGGAACTCAGGCGAAATGCACTGTTGCGAAATGTTTGGGCGAGGTCCCGCCACGAACCGCGTTCTTTGGGAGCTGTTAACGCGCTGTTACAACTTCCTCTATATTAGAGGCTCCGAAGAGTGAAGGGGTCGTTCAGAAGTCGATAAGAGGAGGCGACCGGTAGAAAGTTAAGTTCTGTCGGTTCGAATATTCGAACATTCGAATAAGTCGGTTGCAAATAATCGAACATTCGAATAAGTCCTTTTTTTATTGCGTCGAATATTCGAATATTCGAATATTGGTTTTTTTCCAACGTATCGAATATTCGAATATTCGAATCCGCCGTTTTTCCAAACGGGCGAATTAACGAATATTCGAATAATTGTCTCTTTTGTATAATCGACTATTCGGACAGTCGAATAATTGCGCTTCTTTCAAACATTCGACTATTCGAATATTCGAATAGTCGAATTTTTCGAATAAATTATTCGAACTCGAATATTCGGACTCAACTATACCTTTCTCATTTATTCGACTATTCGAACATTCGAATTGTCGAATATCTCGAATAAATTATTCGAACACGAATATTCGGCGCTAACTATAGTGTCCATACGGCATTGCGCGCATCAAACTGGGTGACCAGAGATTTTAAGACGAAGAAAACAGCTTCTTGGTGCGTGATTAGGGTTGTTTCATACTGCCGCACTGACTGCAGCAGACTGCAGCTGACTGCACTGACCGCAGCAGTGCAGCAGACTGCACTGACCGCAACGACCGCACAATCGCTGCATCCTTTCGTAAAAGAGAAAACAATTGCGAATACATCATACACCGTGATTTACGTTAGAAAGCTCATAGGTTCTAACTAACTCTTTCCAATCAAATTTTGGCAATTGTTTTTCTTTAATATGCTCATATTTGTTCAGATTCCTTTTGTCATTACATATACCTATTTTACTCCCGCTCGTGTTGTGTACTAGGGCATACATTGTTAGAGACTGTTTGAGCTACAGCTGCTTATCTTCTCCACCTTCACAAAGGGATGTAGCGAGGACTTTTTAAGAGGTTCTCATCTGTACAATACCTGGACGGGCTACAACAAATGATTTTTTTAGCTATCTCGAAGAGTTAAGTCTTCCAAAAATAACTCCCACGAGCGACTGCCCCACACGTTGGGGGTCTACCTACGCAATGATTTGCGATGTCCTTGCCACGGTAATATATGCTAGTTTTCGCATATCTAACAATCTCACAATTTTTTAGAGGGGAGCGTTGGATAAATTGATGGAAAATCAGTCCACTGATCCTTTTGATGATGAAGAATTGAAAACTCTGAAAACAGTGAGAACTTTCCTTGAGCCTTATTACGAACTTACTAAGAAGGTGACTTAGCGCAAATACTATACTGTTGTCTGACATGAGCAAGATAATTTCTAGATGTGCGCAGCTGAAGCTACGTGTTCGCTACTGCTTGCTGGAGGAAAACTTCTGTTGGCTAAAACGGAAAGGTGCTTATAAACCTGTTTTTCGAATGCGCAAATCATGATGTATTTGTAGCACTTGTAACGAGCCTCGCACCAGATTGAAGCAGTTCGGAAGCATACTGCTTATGGAAACACGACGTCAGTTCGCTCCATCGTTCGCTAATGAAACATTGCGCATTGCTGCACTTCTTGACCCGCGCTTCGCATACCTCGAAAGGATAGCATCTACAGATGAGTGGAAAACAATAGTCGAGAAACTCATCGAATCTAAGAGTAAGCATAGTTTTTATTGCTTCCAAAACCTAATCAATCTTATTTTAGTGGGTCACTCTTCAAGTAGTCAGGAATCCCTTGATATTCCCACTTCTACAGCCAGGGACAAAGTATCGTCTTTCTGGGATCCCATAGCAGACGCTGAGCCTGAGTCCAGCGCTAAGAGGTGCCTCTTATCTGATCAGGCACAGGAATTGATGGTTGGCTGCAGTAACATTTAATAATTTTTCTATGATAATATTTTCTAGATTGAAGTGCAACAATACTCAATCCTACTAAAAAAGAGCCGACCGGAGAAAGACCTTTCTCCTTTTTTATGGTGGAAGGATCACGCTAATGAATTTCCAATTCTTTCGAAGCAAGTGCCACACTACCTCGCCATACCCGCAACGTCGGTAGATTGTGAGAGATTATTCAGGCACGTTTGCATTTCTTCAGCGCATGTTCATTATCTATGCTTATTTAGCTTTGCTGGAATCATCTATGGTAACAAAAGGAGAGGGCGTTTGTGCGGTGAGAGCGCACGATTGCTTCTTATGTGCAAAGCGCATGTCAACAGGGAGATAGGGAGGTAAGGCTAGCTATAAGTAAATATGCGCAATCAATCAAACGTAGACATTTAGGGAGAGTAAATGCTGGAGCGCTGCAGAAGTGAGATGCTACAGGAACGTTGTCGACAGTGAAGATGACGATGAAGATTCCTCATCCGTTAAGTCTCCCGTCGAGGACACAACAACAGCATTTGAAGACATTGAGGATTTGGAAGACGTTGAAGAAACCCTTTAAGAGCTAAGCGTCGGTGTAATTTTTGCGTATTGTATCTTTATGAGGTAACTTTAGCGGTGCTTTACACTTCATCAGATTGCTATGTTACCGTTTCTAGTATATGAAAGCCTTAAACTTTGCTTTTTATTGCACTACATAGCTATTGCTGACTAATAAATAGCATGCTACAGTTACTGGCATCATACTTTTTGCATCAAGCTTATGACTGAGTTGACAAGATAATCTAGCTATCATCCTGCCTCCGTCAAAACGCTCGTTGATTAGGTTTCTAGCATCCACAACACTTGGTTTTACTCAATCCACCATGGAAATAGCGAGACATATCTGTTGCAAAATGCTGCCACAGAAGGACATTCGGACTGAGTTCATCAAAGACCAGATTCATTCGAATTATTCGAATAGTCGAATATTCGGTCATGTCCAAATATTCGATTATTCGAATAGTCGAATTCTTGAAAAGTATCAATATTCGATTATTCGAGTTCGAATAATTCAAAAATCACAATTCGAATAATATTCGTTCGTTCGAATAATTTTTGAAATTGGATTATTCGAAATTCGTTCATTCGAAAAAATTTTTCGTTCAGCTCAACTATAGAGAAAGGCCTATATTCGGATAATTCGTTCATTCGACGATTTCGAAAAATGGCTTATTCGAATCTTCGTTCATTCGAGTAGTTTTGAAAGATGGTTATTCGAGTATTCGAATATTGCATTCAAATATTCGAATAATATTCGAGCATTCATAAACTTTCTTGTGAGCCACGCAGGTTTGTTAAAATATTTATCATTTAACGTTTCGGCAATAATGCCTTCCTCAGAGGCCTGAAAGAAAGTCTCACACTAGTTTCATGCCCTATATGATCAAATCTTTCCTCTTGACTAGCCTAGTTCGACGCCCTAGGAACAAAGAAGCGGAGACATTACACAACAAGTAGCATACCAAGATCTCCACCGACAGCGCAACGACGACGTTCAAACTCTACTGGTGGTAAAAGACTAAAGCTGACCGATATGGAAGGAATGTCTTAACTGCAATATCTTCAAATGGTCAGGCACTTACTATCTACAGCTGAGAGGGTTGGCAATGGGCCAAAGGTTAGCACCTACGCTTGCCATCTGTTTCATGAGCAGAATAGAAAGACCGGTGCTATCACGATGCCCACTTATGTACTGTCGATATATTGACGATTGTTGCATTATAACATCAACACAGTCCGAAATGGACGATTGTTTCAAGATTTTAAATCAACAATCAGAGTACATAAGTTTTACCAGAGAAGCACCACGAAACGGTTGGCTCCCCTACCTGAACACCCAGCTAATGCTTAATAACGGTACGATACGAGTGAAATGGTATCGCAAAGAGAGCTCAAAAAACATCATTTTACACGCGAAATCGGCCCATCCGGTTGCCGTTAAGCGAGCAGTATTACGGAACATGTATAAAACGGCAATCGAAGTCTGCAATGGGGAGAGTGAACGACAGGAACCCCTCGAGCTGGCAAATGAGATAGCAGCCTCCATTGGCTACTTCTCATCAAAACCCAGACATTCTAGAAATGCAGCCTACGTCTACAGCAAATGCTGAAAACTGGTGCTAGGATTCCATTATGCTTACCACTCATTTCCGATAGAGTAAAGCACGCGTTTCAAACGTGTATAATACAAGCCCAGTTGGAGCAAGATGTTGCTTCTCGTATATATATCCCTCGAAGCAACATTAAGCGACAACTAGTGCGTAATCGTTTATACGATACAGCTTGTATTACGAAAGATTGCGTCATTTGGCCTAAAGGAAAAATGGGAGACTGTGCTAAGTTTGGCATTGCCTACGAAATTGAATGTCTGGCACGCCACGCTACCTACATAGGAGAAACTGGTCGGCAACTCAGCGTGAGTGTTAATGAACACTTGGCGAGTAAGAGACGGGAAAGCATGGCCAGTCCGCTAGGGAAACACAGGAAAGTAGACCATTACGGCGACGACTTCGATATCAGGTGCATCATCCTAGGATATGAGTCAAATATTGCTGCTCGCAAAGCGCTTGAAGCGGCATACATTCTCTCGCGCGAACCGAAACTGAACGGGAAGAATGAACAGCTCTCCATCGCAAGTGATTTGATGCCATTTCTGTCATACTGTCACTTATAAATATCATCTCCACTACTTAAGCTGTCCATATCGGTCAGCTCTAGTCTTTTACCACCAGTGGAGTTTGAACGTCTTCGTTGCGCTGTCGGTGGAGATCTTGGCATGCTACTTGTCGTGTAATGTCTCCTCTCGTTTGCTAGGGCGTCGAACTAGGTTAGTCAAGAAGAGATATTTGATCATATAGGGCAAAAACAAGTGTGAGACTTTCTTTCAGATCTCTGAGGAAGGCATTAATGCCGAAACGTAGACCTGATAAATATTTTAACAAAACGTGGCGTGGCTGCGTGGCTCACAAGGAAGTTTATGAATACAAGACAATGCCCAGGTTTCATGACCAGAGAACATATAAAATATTCGAGCACTTATTCGAAATTAGTTTGAATATACGATCAAGTTCGGTCATTCATGTATTCGTTCATTCGAATTTTGGAATGTGCCAATATTCGAATATTCGAAAATCGAAAGTCGAATAAAATTCGTTCATTCAAAGAATTTTCGAAAATCAAATATTCGATATTCATTCGTTCGAAAAATCTTCAAAAATTGATTATTCGATATTCGTTCATTCGAAATTTTCTGTTCGTGACAACTATATTGGACACAAAGTTGAAGCCTTGTTCGATGGTTTGTGACATATGAATGTAGTACAGTAGTCCGTTACCCAACTGGGATAAAGCGACTGATCGAGTACGCAGGAGTTGAATGCCTTCTGAAATGAGGGCTTCTAAACAAAAATTTTCCGTTGGCCACGCTTTGGCCTGGAAGTTTGACCGTTTCAGGTCAGCAGTGATGCGTGATAAAGACTATCATAAATTGCGCCAACTCGCCATTTTTCCCAGCCTGAATACGCAAGGAAACAAAAGACGCAAACACTTTTTGAAGAAATGTAAAATCAAAGCTTTTTTTTTTGCAAAAACAGCCAAGAGAGATTTTAAATGGTAAGATATTACCTTGTTCAATTATTTTGAAGATTCAAACTTCAATATTTCAATTTCTCGAAACTCATCTTCTTCCAAAAGACCGAAGGAAGAGACAGAATACATTTGATATTTGGGCAACATATATATATGCTCATTCGATTCATCGTCTAGCCTAATCTGAAAGTGTGTCGGCAGCAAATCGTTCCTTCCTTGGTTTCCACCTGTTCAAAATGTTCTGTCAACAGGTTGTTGTTTGTTGCAGACATGTTGTTGCACGTTGTTAATATGCTAGCTATATGTGCCGCAGGTCAGAGACAGGATACACGGAATACAAGGAGGAATAACAATGTTACCAACTATACAGTAATTGCGGATATTGCGCCCAACAGAAGTACTGGAAATTAACTAATACGCTAGCAGCCGCTAACTTTCAAATGAAAAGACAAAACTCATGATTTTTGCTTTTCAATAAACCTAACTTCAAGCCTTAAGCATTCTTAATCAAATTAACCAGCACTGTAAATTTGATCTTCAACGTAATGCAGCTCTTTCTGCGCGCCGAAAAATGGTCACATTCAAACTTGGTATATACATAAAAACAGTATAGGTAGTGGATCTCGGTCGCGCAATATAACCAATATCTTCTTACATTTTCTAATTTAATCATCAATAATCTCTTGCTTCTAATCAATCAATCTTCTAATCTCCTTCAATCTCTTTGGAGGGACACAAACTTTTTCTGTAATTAAGCCATTGACAGTTTTTGCAGCCTTTTTGAGAACTACTAAGAAAGCCATCAAGAAAGCTACTCCATCGGCCTAGATGTAAGCGCCAAAACCTGTTGAGTGTAAAAGAGTGACATCAAATTCGAATTTATGCTTAAGGATAATGTAATCAGTACTCTTTCTCTCTTCCGTTCCCTTTCAGATTTACAAGGATAGCAGCAACTGTAGGAGACAACATTGCAGTAGGCCTTCCATCAAGTCCCTATCCAAACAGTGCGCCGCGAAAGGTTGCTTTCAGGGGTAACGGAAGCCGAAAGATAGCAGTGCCCCAAACTCTGTCCGCCTACCCAGCAATTTCCCTTAACGCATTGAACCTGGCATGCGAAATGACACGTATTATTCATTTTCTAAATGAGAGATGCGTACGTCTTGCGTACGTTTGATCAGCAAGAGTTCATGTGTGCGTTCTGACACGTTTTGTTAACTTACAGTCAGCAAACCGTAGAAGAACATGTTCAAACTCACATTGCTTGACAAGCTCGAAAATATGAACCTAATAACAAATCATCCAAAATTAGAATTCACATATGAATTTGCTAACCAAAAGTACGCAAAGCGTACTCGCCTCTCTTAATCAGAGAATGAATGAACACATCGCGCATACCCCGGAGCTGTTCCATTTTAGCCATCAACGCGCCTTTCGATCGCTTTAACACGTCAGCTCCAGCAAATTTAAGGCGCTTATTCAAAGTTGACATGTTAAAATGATCGAAATACAGCCCACGTTGATGGTTTATGTAAAAACAATTCTGAAGGATGCATCGTACATCGTGTAGCGAATATGCTTAGCACGTTAGGACGCGTTTCTTGCACAGAGGATGCGCCGAGTTGGGTAGGGATTTACACTCGAATTCAAGTTTGCCCTTTTAAAACGGAGTTCATGGCGTCTGGAACAAAAAAGAAACCGATAAAAGAACACAAGGTGTAATGAACTTTGCGTTCTAGGGCGAAATGCGCTGGCCCCCATCGTTTTTCATTTATTATAAGCGTAGAAGATCCCATCGTGTTTCCTGTTCTTAACCTACCTCAAAAAAAGGGAAATCAATTTTGTCTCAATACTTTCCGTCAAGGCTGTATCGAATCACTATTGAATACAAGATGTAAGAAGAAATGTAGTATTAACGACTTCATCATACAAACAGAGCATGCAACACATGGGCATGCTATACAGTGCGAACTCCACAGCGTACATGACAGCGTCAGTATCAGGGGAAAATCATTCATTTTCTGAATAAACAGGAAACGATCCCAACTAAGTGTCGAATCAGATTGAGCCGCATATTATTAAATACTCGATGAGCTGATTCCAGATCGGACTTTCTTATTTGCGACGCTTTTTCTGGAGAAACTTATAAATGTTCAAACCTTCAAATGTGGCAATTTCAGCGCCACATCCTCAAGAACTGTAGTTAAAAACACTTATCTGTGTCTCCGGTAAATATGAACATTTCCTGAAATCAATACACTGGATATCTTGATAGTCATGCCTTTTAAGTTGAATTTTAAAGTTCATCACGCGTTAAAAATTTAGTGAATTCGCACATTTAGCCTCATCTGAATGCGTGAAAGCACTGGAGCTGTAATGCATGACGTGCTCCAAAATCCACCTTAGAAGTGTGTATGACTAGCAAGATATTGAGTTTACTAATTTCAGAAGACGCTCATATCTACCGAGAACACAGATAAGTGTTACTGAACAGCTGTTCTTGATGATGTGCCGCTGAATGTTGCCAAATTTTGAAATTTGAACTCTTATAACTTTTTCCAAATATGGTATCGCAGAAAAAAAGATAGATTTGATCAGCTTATCAAGACGCATCTAAGAGTATGCGGTTCATTCCAACTGGCCACCATGAGCTGGGATCGTTCCTTTGTAAGAGACGCGAGCGCCCTTTGCGTACGTTTGAACTACGAGTTCACAAACGAGTTCTAACGAGTTTCGTTAATTACTATTAGGATCGTGAAAGGACGTAGCCAGCGCGGATTAACGAGCTCGAACATATTCTTCCACGATTTCTAATAGCAAATTAACCAAACGCTTCAAGACTCATTCATAAACTTGTCAATAAAATGTATAGTCCCCTCCACAGATAGTGCTACCCTTGTGGCGTCGCGGACGCCACGTGTGACTAACACATTGGCAACGTTGGCAGCAACACGTTGGCAACATGCAGCAACATGTTGGCGTGGCTAAAATGTTCTGCCAACATGTTGGGGCATGTTGCAAACATGTTGTTGCCACGTTGCCAACATGTTAGCCACACGTGGCAGGTCTGAGACGCAGACCAAGGGTAGCACGATCTGTGGAGGGGACTATACCCAAAGCGTAATCGCGTCTCTTAGTCAGAGAATGAATGATAAGTATCCGCGATAGGCATACTAAGATAGAGGAAATTTTTGAAAACAAATTCTATGGTTTCGCTTCGGAGCATCAGGATTGCAAGCGGATCACGTGCAAGTACAAAGTTCGACAGAGTATTAAAATTGTTGTAACACAGAGCAGAGGACGGCCACGGTTTTGATTCGATGGAATGGGTAAAATCGATCAAACCCAAAGAAAATTGTTCAATGAGGAAAAGTTCATAAAGATTTGATTGAATAGTTCTCACATTCTCAAGAGTAGAGCACACTTGAAGACCATTCCTGGATTAGGGGGATAGACTTGACAAACGCAGGCAGAATGGAATGACTGAGCTTTGTAGAAGCTTTCACGCAAGATGTATGCAACGCTAGTAGGTGGTCGTCATGAAATCCTAGGAACATCAGGTTGCCACGGAAATTTTGCAACTTAGTTCGTTACTTTTCTCTTTTCGACTGTGACACATTCATGTTTGTAATGTGGGTTTAGGCAGTAAAAATGTCCAAAGAGTTTGGTTTTTGATGGCGAAGTTCAGAATATTCACGCATTTTTCTGAAGTTGGTCAAATTCAAAGTTTCAAAGGTCGGGAAACTAAAAAATAAAGCCGTTTCCAGTCTAAATCAAACGCATCAAGACGAAACTGTAAAGATCTTAGAGATTCCCCTCAACAATCTAAGCAGAATTTCGGCTTGATATGATTGAATCAGACTGAGAACGGCTGTGTTTCTGGTTTTCCGACCCCAAAAATTTTGAATTTGACCAGTCTTTGAAAAATGCAAGAATATTCTCCGCTTTCAAAACCAAACTGCTTGCGCACATTTTTAGCCTACTACCTAGCCTACAATATGCCCAGAAATGAATGCGTCACATTGAAAAAGAGAAAAATTACGAAATTAGTTGCAAAACTCATGTGCCAACCTGTTACTTGGCTTGTGTGACTTGCGAATGATGAATTCGGTGTCTTGCGAAATCTACGACATTCAAAAGTTTTTTTTAATTTCAGCATGCTTGTCTTCCGCATTACATTTTCTTTTTCTTACGTTAGATGTTTTGGAATGATCTCGTAAGGCACTCTTTTGTTTCATTAGTACCATCAGCTCCCCGATTGCTGCGAGGGCGGTCGCGATGGTCAACTGATAATCACTTTATCAGCTATATCTCAACACAGGGCAACCGCATCGCTGATACGCTCACCCGAGTCCGTCCTCGCGGCAATCGGGGAGCTGATGGTACATAGTTGATACACTTTTGATTTGCAACTCCAGTTCCGAGAGCAGACACTGTCGAAGAGAACAGCCTAAACAATAACGCCACTGTCGGACTTGCTTTGTAAAAGAAATAAAACGTTTTTACGCTTATTTATTAAACAGATTCACGGCAATACGAACCACCGGTGGATCGTAAGATTTCTGAAACTCCAACTTTGCCGTTTTACGAAGGAGTTTTGCAGTTTTGTTTTTCTGGCACATGATCGGGAACAGCTGAGCGACGCTTTAGCCGGGGTGGTCCAGCTTTGGGATACTGTAATGTGATGTTACGGTAGGTACACCGCAGATCGAGATAAGGCACAGACTTTAGCTCAAATTCTTTGCAGTAAAAAGCTGTTTCTAAAATTCAACTGACAAGGGCAGAAAATACGGGCGGGCAAGAGACTGGTGTCAACCCATCAGAAAATTGTCGATTTTATTTTTATTAATTTTTACATTGTTCGTCCAAGCAAACTCAAATTTTACATACAGCGTGTTCCAAAAAAATGTATCGAACGTTCGATCGAACGAATATCTTTCATCTAGAGAAGTCTTTTCTCTAGCTTCAGGTACCTATCTGTAGAGCTGGCTTCAACTTAGATTTGCATTATAGAACGAATCACTCATTTCTCTTCATTACTGTGAGATTACGGTAGAAACTTCAAAGACGGTTTTGAGCAATGAAAGGCCATATTTTGCCTTAGAAAGGAAACAAAATAGCCTGAAAGCTTTTACACTAGGCTAATCAGAGTTGCTGATTATAACTGTAAAGGCTGCTGCATGACGAAGGCGCAATGGCGATATTAGTTGAGTGGGCGCGAACGCGACTCGCGCGTATCCTCACCGTTGTAGATTCCGCACCTCCTGCGCTCCGTGGCTAATAAAGCCGCGTTAGCGCCCGAAGATGTTGCGCTTTCGTCATGCAGCAGCCTATAAAGTTTCCAACTTATTATGATGCTTCATTGAAGAGTTATGCCAGGTAAGAGGTAGCGGCCATTTTTTCATTGTGCCTAAAAATGCGATTATACCGTTTAGAAAGCTTCGTAATCTTGTGAATAGTTGAGTATTGAACTCAGCGTCCATAAACCCCCCCCCCCACAATTTTTTGAAAGTTTTGAAACGGCAGCTTTTTCCACATTGACACCATATGTTTCAAGTTTCTACCGTAATCCTACAGTAATGAAGAGAAATGAGTGATTCGATCTATAATGCAAATCTAAGTTGAAGCCAGCCTACAAAACGGTACTTGAAGCAAGGCAAAAAACTCCTTGGGAAGAGATATTAAAAATCAAACGTTCGATACATTTTTTGGGACACGCTGTTTATGGCTTTTTTAGCATGCTGATAATGGAAATGTTGCTCTCAAATTTCTAAACCACCTTCTCACATTAGTTTTTTTGTTCTTTACGAAATTTCTGCCGTAGCTACCGAGCCCCACTTTGGGCCATTAGTGAACAAAGTAAACCTTGTAATCGTAATCAGCACTTGAAATAACTCCAAAACACGATTCTTGAAAATCTATGACCTTGGGTTGTGCAGAATGACTACCCAACTTTATCGTTTTGTACCAAAAACTAAAATAAATCATATTCTGAAAATCAGCGCCTTCAATAAACCCTCTGAGAAAATTCTCGAAGTCAAGTTTTCATTTTGTCCGAAAACACTATCATTTCGGACAGTACGACCCAAGGGTGGGTATGGTAGCGTTTTTGGATAAAGCGAAAAGGGTCCACAACGGCAGTTACCGAAAAACCGCCCTTGTCGTGAATGTAGTAAACTTTAGTTTGGAGTGTAGTAGTATCAAGGAATTTGATAATAGCAAATTTGAAAAAGCGAACGGAGAAGGTATAGGACATTTATAGGTTTGCTGGTTTCTCAATTGCAGGAGTCTGAAGTTTGATTTCGGCGTAGCAAGAAAGCGGATTGCAAATGTGTCCATATATTCTACATGTACCCAAGCTTTTGTTTCTGTAACCTCATCTCAAATAGGGGAATTTCAGCCAATTTTTGTTGCTATGGGCAAACTATTTTTCTACAACAAACATCTCCTTCGTAGCACGATATATAACAGCATGACATTAATGCTGATTTTTCAGAGTCTTCCCGAATATCTTGGTGTCAGAGATACTCTCCTAATCCGCCCAAAATGACATTGTTGAATGTCTGCAGTAAATGTACTCTACATTAGCAAGTTCATCGCGGAACCATGTCAGTAATGGTACGTATCTTACAATGTCAGTTTTATTTAATTTGAAAATGATTCCTAGATTTCGATAGAAACAAACTCGTTAATCTCATTTTGATTTCAAAGATTTGAATTTTATCGATGTACTTAATGAAAGGCGACAGTTTCGCTCTCACATGAACTTTGACGATTTATCAAACGCCAACGAGTAGATCAAAACATATAAAAGGGAAAATTCTAAACAACTTTATCCTCTTTCATTTCTTTGACAATTTCAGCAAAGCCTGTACTGAAATTTTATTCAGTATCCTTGTCTGCCAAGAGGCACTCGTAATGCTAGTTCAGATTGCTCCGCACTCAAAAGGGAACTTGGTGACCGTGGCCCTTTACGGTGAGATGTAGAACTGCAGATGCGTGTTAAAACGCTTCCAAATCTATGTTTAATATCTGCTGGCGATTCACTGAACGAAATCTTATGGACTTTTTTCCATATTAATTTCACGAGATTCAAGCAGTTAGAATCGTCATTTTTCAGGCTTCTAGATTCTGGTTTGGACGCTTTTTTGTAGTGCCTAAGTAGGCATTTTAACGATATCGGTTCTTGTCATCAATACAGCGCGAATTTTATTGACAATGTTCGTAACTTCTTCCGGAGGAGCGCACAGCAGATAGCGACAGATTTGGAATCAGCGTTTCAAGATGTATTCAGTATATTCAAATGGTCAAGGTCACTCAGTATCCTTTCCTTGTAAAGCATGCACCCCTTACCGTAAGCGACCAGAATGAATCACTAAAGGTGGAAAAAAGCAAAAAGTCACACAAACTTTTCTGCTCGCTCACCCTTGTTTAAATTCTAGCAAGACTAACTGCGCTGGCCAAAGAGTTAGAAAAAATGCGACTAACGCCAGATAGCGGTTAGAGCCGGGTGATAATTTTTATATAAGCATTTTTTCTCTTTGCCACTTAGCAACCCATCATTGGTACTCAACAAACATATGAAACTGGCGTAAATTCAAATACAGCTAATATAGATCTTTTGACCCCTGCGTCTCTTGAACGTTGAGGGTTGACTGTTCCGACGATTTGAAGAAAAAATCATATTTTCAAGAAAAGTAAATGAAATCAAATTCGTTGTTTTATATTGGTTGCTTAAAAAATAACTTCCAAACAGCATGAACATCTCAGTCAAAAAAGGTAGTTAATAAAACCTGTAATACTGGGTGTCCACATACTATAAATGAATTTTTTGCCAAAAAACAAAAAGTGAATTCGAAATATCTTCTTACCGCTCCCATCTCTTCCATAAGTACATACTCTTTGATAGCATGATAGAACATGGCTTTCTTCGTCTAAAATAATTGTAGGGCACATAAAACGTTAAAAAATTATGGAATTTCAATTGCGCGACAAGATTTTTGGCCAGCCTAATATTGAGCACAATTCAGCTGACTTCAATACCGTGAACTCTCGTTTGTTGGACAAAGAATACACTTTAAAATCAATTTTTCAGCATGAAAATCATTCTGGCACTTTTCCTCAGTGCGCTTTTGGCGTGTGTTCATGCGGATCACTCCATGGAAGACACGGTGGTGTGAATGTCTCTAGTCTTCTTAAATGTCTCTGTTGAGTTTGTACTTTGCAGTGTGCAAATTTATGTTCGGAGCGATGTGGTGAAAAGGGGTTCGAGAAAGTAGTGGAGGAGACAAAATTAATTCCGATTTCAAAACTGCGACCTGCAATGCACTATCTGCTGGACAATGAGGATCCGTGCAAGGAAGAATAATGAAGAGAATTTCGTTTTTAAAGTCACTCTTCAATAAACTGTTGTTGATCCTCCCCGACTCAAGCGTTACTGCATGAAATTTAAATCTCAGCGTATTTGATCTGACACAAATAGATCAGTTGTCGTTTTTTCATTTTCGTTTGCTGCTGTGATTTTCAGGGTCAACAAAGTGACCTGCTAAATTTCAGAGTTGTTGTTGGAATGAAGGTAGAGATGAGATTTTTATGAGATGAGATTATAAAAGCAACGGCACTTCTTTTACCAGGCGCATAGATTGTTATGGTTCAGCTTTAGAGACTGAGTAAGGTGGTCTTTCTTTATGTCAAGCAAAGTATTTTCTACTCTTTGAGTACAAAAAAGGGTCCGAGTTACTGTCGAACAAGCAACAAACACCTGTCACTCTTCCGATCAACAACCTCTCTCACATTTAGCGCCACTACCTCATGGATCATCACAAAATCACTTTAGGGAACAGACTGAGACAGATTCAAGACGATGTAGTCAACACACTTAAAGCAAGGTGACCAACATGGTGGGTTATGCATTGCCAGCCACGTGGGACAATGTGACTTAGGTTGTGTCAAGATTACTACTATTTTGAAATAAGTTCGTCACAACTTTTCTTTTGCTCTAACTCTAAAAACACTTTCGCTTTTCGGCTGCTTCTCAAAAGTACTGCAGCTGTATAGTATATGACAAACTGTAATTATAGCTGAAAAATTTCAACTCATTCGCAGAAGGCATTGTCCCACTAGGCAGAGGGTTTAAAATGCGTGCTGTCGTCAACGTTTTGAATCTACGAATTGTATTTCATCAATACAATACCTGAAAGCTTAATCGTTGTTGCTTACTTGGCTGGGGGGGGGGGGAGGGCAGAACGTTACCAAGGTGTACTAGCAATTTGTCTTCAACCAGAAGCCGACAATCTTATGCGGACCTCTTGAACTTGCGCGTTCTAAACCTTTTTTTCTAAGAGATATTTGAGAATTACACAATTACTGCTGTACTGATCAATCATGCACAATAACTTGATTTTGAGCTAGGCGCGTAAAAAATCCAAAACTTAAACCTTCTCCGGCACACTTTGGATTTTTTGAAAAGGAAAACAATACATGTAACCATTAGTTGTTTCTATTTACTGGCACCAGATGCTAATAGTGGCTTCAATATCAATGTAGCTCACTGTAAAAAATGATGATCTCCCTCAGCGCACAGTTTTGTCTCAGACTTTTTTGTTTGCCCTAGCATTGCATTGCTCTACTAAGGGTTAAGCAGCTGTTTTGAACCACCGACTATGGGGATTACTGATCTCAGGTCCTCATGAGCAATATTTGTGATGTAAATTCTGAATGCTTTTTACTCATAAACTATGTAGTAGCGCCTTGGCGCACACGGGGATAAGGAATGCCTATATCAAAACCATGGAGCGGGCAGTACACGTTTTAGTGAAAAAATGATCCCAAATTACATTTAAAATTCGATAGAAGTTCATGAAGATTAACGCATGATATGTGTGTATCAGCATCGTCCATGTTAAACAACGCGAAGGCAATGTTGCATCCTTTGGTTGAATACAAGTTATTAATTCCACATTTGATGGCTTTTGTAACGTGGTGCTTTTACATTTTACTCAATATAACAAACTAGTTGGCAAACCCGGCTCCGCCCGGGTCTGTCAATAATATATTTGTAATCAGCATGCTCGATTACCCCCTGTGCCAACTCCCAACCCTGTAGCCCAAATTTTGCGAAAAATCGATAAAATCGATATCGATCGATAACGAAAAGTAGCCTATGACACGCTCCCTGCCCCGAAGTATATGTGTGCCAAATTTGGTCCAAATCGGATCAGAAATAAAATTTCTATTCCGCACATACTTACATACAGACAGACACACATTAAGCTTTATATATAAGATAGAAGAATAGCAAAAGATGTTAGAGTCAAAAAAAAACTCTCGTACGACTTTCGACTTCAATAATAAATAAAAAAGTCCTATATCATGGTCTCTATTCCATTGTTCGAAATTGATTGAACTGCGTTTGATTTATAAAATCAATAGATTTAGCAAACCAAATTGATGGGTCGTCCTCAAAATTTGCGCCTTTTCTTAATCTAGGATGACAGGCAAAAATGTTACATGGACGATTTGAACTATTCGAATGGCATAAACATTTAAACTTAATGCTTTCTGGCCCTTCAGTCCGCCTTTTCAAAATAATAAGAAATTTTTTTGAATGTCTTCTTCTCTGAGATTGTAAGATGTGTGATACATTAAATGCGAGTTCTTATAAGATGGAAGTAGAACTTAGTTCTTATTGGTCACTAGCATTGCAAAGAAAATGTGCGTTTAGGTTTTAGATTCCGAAACTTATTTTACACCACACATAGAACTGACTGTGATGATTTCACCTGCAAAGCTCGGACGGGCTAAAAAGCAAAAAAGCGCAAAATAAGCTGCTTTGATTGTTGAAGCCAAAAAATTGATGATCCACATACATTCAGTCCAGCCAAACAAAGAATTTGTTGTTAAAAATCTTTTGACAGTTTTTGAAACTTCCCTTCGAAGAATAAAGACTTCTGCATCAAAGTGTTTGGTCTATCTGTTTCTTATCACAAATTCTTTGAAAGTCAGAATTAATAAAAATAGATGATTTGAACATGGCAAAAGATGGTTCAAATTTCGGCGAATATTTGAGATACCAGCAAGCATTGATTGGGAGGGCATCAGCTGAATAATGAAAAATTAGCTGTGTGTTGAAAGTATGTGTTTTGATCTAAATCAATTTCTTCTTGTTAAGAAAACGTGGCAAGAAATTTTTTGAACTACTCAGCAACTCACGACCTCAAACGACTCAAATTCTTGAATAAGCACAAATCTCACATTAGAATAATTAGAAGAAACTAGCATTTCTCTTTTTTATTCCATGTACTAGAGCACGAGAGCATTTTCTTTGCAAGAATATTCCATTGCTCTATAATTACTGCTAACTAGAAATCCTCAAATGAAGGAGGTTATTCTAGATTACACGTTATGCTGCATGCGTCAAAAATTGATTTTACTGTAGAAACAAAGTTGCAGGGGACTTATTTTACAATCGAAATAATCAATAATAATCAAAATAGTAATCAACAATCACCAGTAATAAAAAATAATCAACAGTATAGCTGCTAATATTCTGAACTTAGTGGTGATCGACAGCTCAGATGATATCGAGACCTTTTTTTCTATTAAATCGACTCTAATTTTCAGGATTGCATTGAAAATTGGTTCTATTAGGTTGTCCCGAAAGTTTTGTCGGTTTTTTCAAACCACTGTAAAACAACGCACAATGAAGATTTGATGAGTTTCAACGTGCATTCGATGCAGCTTTTCCTTCTCTCTCTTATGGATGCACTTTCATACCATAATCTTGTATGCTTTTTTGATAATTACCAAAATTCTCCACCTGTCAATTTTACCTACTCGAGGTTGAACTAATTTTCAAAAATTTCATTACAAAGTTTCGAAAAAGACTAAGTATGGGTCAAATAGAGCAACTCTCGGGCTATAAGCTCGTATTTTTAGATTCTCCTAATCTGCTGATTTTAACTTCAAAAAATTATTTCTCCCGAGGCCGTGGTTTTTAGCAAAATCATGAAACGCGCAACTGCAGCAAAAGCATGAAAGCTTTTGAGTTTTTGCGAATTTAAACTTGTTCGTTATTCATCAATTATGCAACATAACCAAGTTTGATTTGCTTCAAAAATCAGCTTTTTGGAATTTTCGGTAATTTTACGTGATAAAACGTGTTCAAAAAGCCACGGTTCTTCTCAAATAAATAATTATTACGGACATTATAAACGTGGCCCACGTAATCTAAAATAGGTACAATGCAGCCAAAGGTTTGCCCTACATAAGAATCACCAGGGCTCATCGAAAATATCAATATAAAAATTTTGAAAATTCAGGAAAGTTTTGGCGCTACTGCTGAGGTGCTCAAAAAGCCATGGCGATAACATCGACGGGGTAGATTAAGGAACAAATATAGCTATAAGAAAGAGGATACAATAATGAATAGAATGACACCTAGGCCGTCCATGGACTGGTGTTCTGTGAGGTTTGGTGAGCGATGAAAAAAACCGACAAAACTTTCGGGACAACCTAATATCATGTTATAGAATATTACTGAGAACAGAAGGCTTCATCTTAAGCGTTACCATCCCAGCTGTGTGCTCCACCGTATCGGCGAATCGGCGATAGGGTCACGAAGAAAATAAGGATTAGTATTTTGAAACAGCACTTTTGTGATGCTGTCGTATATCTATTTATCGAAAAAGCTGTTAGGAGTTAGATTATCTACTGTGTGGATTACTTTAGACTGCGTAAAGTAGTAGTGAAAAAGTTTAAATAATTTTCATTCCACCGAACTCTTTTTGATGTGACATAATCAAAGGTACAAAAGGAATTTCAAGGTTTGTTTGACTCGACTTGTTTGCGTAAATCTTCATCATCTAAAATTGGAAAACGATAGATATCGACTCCCATTACTGAGTAAAGGCGAATGCAACCTATCAAAATTCCCCACAACGGCATGGGCTTACCTTGTGATTTTCCAGAATCGAGGTCAAATAGCGAAAGACATTCCAAGCTAGCTTGAAGCCCCTTTTCCCAGTATACAAGAGATACGATTATTTACCATGTGTCGCATAATTTAATTTTTCACTTTTTACTTCCTTCCACAATAACTCATACTTCGCAAATAAGCTTTGCAGAACTAGATAGAGCAAATCAAGCTTTACAAGAGACATTCAGAAATTTGCACAAAATTTGTTCTCCGTAAAGTTTGAAGCCGAATTCACAAAAAACTAAATACCCAGAAAAGTTTTAAAGAAGTACCTTCGTTCAAAAAATTTCTGTGGATTTCTTAGTTGCTCAAACATGTACAACCATACCTTCGATAGTTTAGAGATAGGGATTAAAAAGGGAAGGTTGTTTGTACATCTACCACTTAAGAGTCGAATGTTGTTTATGAAAAGTCAGAGAAGCGGAAAAGATGCAAAACATTTAGCGAAAGCAGAAAAAACACCTCTATAAATTAAGTGAAAACTAAATGAGTTCGAAACTTTTCATTTGGCGCCTTTACAAACAGCAGGTTTCCCTTCAGGAACAAGAAACCCACAACATGGAGGAAAACGAGGAAAAGCACCAATTTCTTCTTCGTGATTCAAAACAGGCATGTTTCGGAAGGTGATTACTAAGAAGATATAAAAAAAAGTAGAGAACTAGTCGAAAAAACGCAGAGTTTTGTTTTTATTACGCCGAAATGCATTGGTGTAAAAGTAGAAGTCAAGAGCATTTGATATGATATGCAATTTTCCAAATTAGGTCATAGAACAACAACAAAAAAAAGGCTACATATAATGTTACAGGGTTTCGTCGAGCCAATTGCTCCGCACCCCACGTTTGGGGTAGCGAGGTAACGCGCAGCACGCGGAGACGCAGACGAGCAGAGGAGAAAGACCAGGGCCGGCGGATTATTTGGCTCTGGTCGTAGAACTCGGGTGTTGACGAAATCCTGTAATAGTATGTACCTTTCTAATCGTCACTACACGACTAATGGCAATGACAACGTGGCAAGCGTCACAAATCATTCCATGACGAGATAAGTCAGTATTTTCGTGTTCAACACTTTGCGCAACATTTGAGAGCAGTTCCTCGTTTTTATTACATCTAACAAAACACTTTGCGCAACATTTGAGAGCAGTTCCTCGTTTTTATTACATCTAACAACTCTCTCTGAACCTCTGAAGCTCAATCGAACCTAGAAAGATCTTTCTTGGAAGATATTATCTTGAACTAGCTGGCTTACCCGGCTCCGCCGTATCCGGACCAAACTTGGCACACATACACTTCGGGCCCCGGCGGGTGTCACAGTCCACTGTTCGTTATCGATCGATGTCGATTTTACCGATTTTTATCGATTTTTTCGCTGAGTTCACCTACAGGGCTAGGAGTTGGCACACGGGGGGGGGAGAGTGAGCATGGGGATTCCGAATACAATATTAGTTTTCAGAATTGTCGATTACTTTTATTGATTTTATCGATTTTTTGTAAATTTTGACATGCGAGGCTGGGATTTTGCACAGGGGGGTAATCGAGCATGCTGATTACGAACACAATATTAGTTTTCAGGATCGTCCATTACTTTTATCGATTTTATCGATTTTTTTGTAATGTTTGACCTGCGGGGCTGGGAGTTTGCACAGGGGGTAATCGATAATCCCGAAAACCAATATTGTATTCGGAATCTCCATGCTCGATTACCCCCCTGTGTGAACTCCCAGCCCCGTAGCTCAAACTTTGCAAAAAAATCGATAAAATCGATAAAAATAATCGATAATCCCGAAAACCAATATTGTATTCGGAATCCCCATGCTCGATTACCCCCCTGTGCCAACTCCCAGCCCCGTAGGTGAACTCAGCAAAAAAATCGATAAAAATCGATAAAATCGATATCGATCGATGACGAAAAGTAGCCTATGACACGCGCCGGGGCCCGAAGTGTATGTGTGCCAAGTTTGGTCCGGATCGGTTCAGAAATGGAATTTTCTATTCGGAACATACGTACAGACAGACATACATACAGACATACATACATACATACAAACAGACATTCAGCTTTATATATAAGATGTGCGGGAAAATTTTTTTTGGGGTTTCTACAGAAACCTTCCTTTACAAAATACAACAATATGACTTCTTCGACTTTTCACACAATCGATCTTGTTAGATTTCGGCTTCAAGCTTATGTGAAATAAGTGCTCCAAGCAAATACTTAATTATTTTGTAAGCCTGCTTTTTCTAATGTTACCGCGAAACTTGTTTAAGAAGCGAAAGAGCATGAGCTATAAAAGCGAGAAGTCAAAATTGTTATTTCCGCACGCTGTAGAATTACCGGGTTCAAAAACCTTTATACCAACAATGAGCTGTTTTAGCAACGTATTGATCCAGTACATTTACATGTATCTTAGATCACTGAAAGTTTTTTTTCGTTTTTTTGATAGCCTGATTATGTCTTGATGATTTTCGTCCAAAACTCATAAAACGCTTATGATGAACAATATTACCGAAGGGCTTAGCAGTTCAAAAGTGACGTAGCGATGCCAATTTCCCTAATTTTCATACAATTTCATCTTATCATTTTCAAAAGGCCCTGCCTGTCATGTGAAAGATCCTTGGTCACATTGCAGATTACAGATTAGATATAAAATCAAGCTTGCAAAGGCTATAAGTGGTTTATTCAAGAGAACTCAACTTTGTGGGCATTTGCAAAACGTAGAATTACTAGAAACTTCATAAGCTGAATCTTCAAAGCAATCATCAATTTGCACAAATGATGCTCAATAACAATCATGCTTCGACTTGCAGGAACTTCTAAAGCTTTCATGTTGTAGTTGCATGTTAAATGAACTTACAAAAATCAAGATTGTTGCGGCTTTGGGGTCAGCACTTTCCAACTCTCGCCGATGGATTGAAAAAACTGGCGAAACTTTTTCCACCAACCTACTACCTAGATTTAGGTTAAATTTTAGTTCTGCAAGAAGAATCAATTTTTACTCCTTTCCTGACCCCTCTTTTCTTTCTTCCATCCTTATATCCCCCCCCCCCTCACATTCAGTCTTCCCATATTTCTTCTTCGACCATTCCTAACGGCTACAGCGAAAGGAGTTGAGCCAAATTGAGCTCTTTTATCATTCTTCAAACTCAAACTATGCAAGTGCACACTTGATGTGACTAACAAATTTATCGTCTTATCGAGCTAGTACCTCTAAAGATGATTTTCAGTTTTTTTCTCTGTCCTTCAGATTAAAGTAATCAAGTTTAATTTGGATTTTGCAAACACACGCCCGGAATTGATTTACCCTAGTCCTGTCTTGATAACGAACTCAGTGGTAATGTTTTCTATTCCGCGATAGTGATGGTACGCTAGGTGAATATGTCAATGCATAGCAATAAAAATATTTCGTAATTTGAAACAGGGTATGTATTAGAAAATGCATCGTTTGCTTATTTGGATATTTTTCAAAATTTTACGGCGATGATTGTGAGTAATTTTTGGAAAAATGATTACTAACATTTTGTTAGGCGCTCGGACAGTGATTTCAATTCTATAAGGACTCACTCGAGCGCTGGCTCATTCTTTTGGCACGTACTAAACGAAAAGTACAGCATACATTGGCGCGCTGATCTATTAGTTAGCAAAGGTTCGCCAATCTTTCCACAGTAATCTTACTTATACGTTGGGGTCTCAAAGGTCACCGTGAAACTTTTGGCAATCAATCGCTCGAACGTAACGAAAGCTCGCCTCCTCAAAACAGCAATATTTGCGCGATTGCGTAGCCCACATTAATCTCCGCATAATATTGTCACACTTTGAGGAAGGGATAGGATCCTTCTCACTTTCGACTAGTGATAGTGGCTTTTATCCCGCATCCCTCAGCTACTTTTAGCGGAATAGAGTTCTCTCCAGCTTGTAAGTAATGATGAAAGCATCTATCAGCCACCTCTCACGCATTCTATCCCTCGTGTACTTGATACAGCACCCATCGTTTTCAGAAAGAAACTAACAAACAAGAAGGTAGCTTGAGGCATTAAGCTCGATAACTAGTGACAGTGATTGAGCGTGATGGATAGAACGCGATTGACAATGGAACAAAGAAAGTTTGTATTGGAAACTTATGTGAAGGCGAAACATCGGCGAAGCGCAGAGGGGTACGCGACGGAATATCAGGCTCTACCGCCAGCTAGGCATACGATTGAGCGGATAAAAAATTTGAGATAACACTTCACGTTGTAGAACTGTATTAAGGGACGCTCAGGAAGGCCGAATATTTGCATCGACGTGGAGACTTCAAGTGAAGTGCTTGGGACTGTTTCGCCGTTCACCCAGGAAATCGGTAGGGGAAGCTGCTTGTGAATCTGGCGTGTCAAAGTCTTCTGTTCACAGAGTACTAAAAACACAATGGAAACTGGGCACCAGAAAATCCGCATATCACAGAGTTTGAACATAATTTAGAAGTGACCGTTGGTGCGGATTATCATCGTCAGAACTCAATGGACCCTTTTTTGCATTCACGAAACCGGGAGCCGTCCACCTCAGCTTCCTCCAGGATAACATCGTAACATGCGTACTGCAAATGTTCCCGAGTGCAACAGATTATTATTTTCAACAAGGTGTGGTCCCGCCCATTTTTACCATAATGTTATAGGAAACCTAAATGCGGTATCTAGTGGATTGGACGTGGTAGTAGGAGGTAATTTCCAGCACAATCTATGGATCTTACTCCGCTGAACTTTTTCTTTTGGGGTCACCTATAAAATAAGGTGTACGGTGGAAAACCAACAAACATGGAAGAGCTGAAGGATGCTATTAAAAGGGAATGTCGGTTAATATCGGTTGAAACACGGGAGGTCTTCAGTGAAAGGAAGAATTTGCCTTTATTCTTGAGTATCTCGCAAAAGAGCAAAGATACTTCATACTATTTCTCGTTCTGTGTCGGCAGCTTCTAGATGGACACAAGCTCATCATCTCACTCTAGGGCTAGTCTAACCATCGAATTTAGGTATTTTATCCCCTTTACATTCGCCTAGATCCAACTATCGCAAATTGCCGCTGTTACCGCTTTTAGCAATACGGAAGGTCCTTTGGCAGAGGTAAAGTTTAACCTAAACAACCCGAAATTCATGAAGAACCAGTCCCGGAAACCAGCGAATTTTTCTTCGAGAACAAATTAAAAACTTCTACTCCACCTCCTTTTGGTAATAACCTTAAGGATTCGCCCCGAAAAGCACATCGCACATTTTTGTTCAGAAAAACGACTCGAAAATCCTAGCTCCACATAGTGTAATACTCAAACTACCAATGCCCCAAGTTTTCGTTTCTGACAAATTTCCAAGTAATTGTATCCATGGAAAAAAGGGTCGTAACTGCTTAAACATCTCACCTATTTCTACCTTTCAATCAACAGTTCAATTGCATGCATCATTATCTCCTTATTTTCGAAATAGCTCGAGAACGAGCTCACTAAAGAAAGAAAGAAAGATGTCGCCTTTCATTGATTTCTCACGCCGCTTACCCATTCTGTCTCGCGTAAGGTTTACGTGAGATCGAGCATGGCAGAGCGGACTCCATCATGGAGACTTCATCCAATATTCAGCCCCGTCTCACACCCCTATATCCCCCTTTTTTATGTAACTCATTCATTCATTCATTCATTCATTCATTCATTATTCATACTCGACGGTTTATTATAAGCATGTTAAATACCGTGATGAATATGTCTATCTACGGCTTCAGGTGTTCACTAGTGAGACTGCATATGATTTTCCAAGTCTTTTCCATTGATAAGGGCTTTTAGTTCTTTTTGCCAGTAACGAGTGAGTTTGGAGTTAATACAATGAGTTCGAACATCGTCTTCCCATCGCCTTCTGGGTCTGCCGTCAACGAAACATCGACGGTGGCTGGTATCCAATTCGTTATCTTGTCCACCTTTCTTCTCCTTCACACACTAAGATTTTCCTTGCAAATCTCCACTTTCTTTTCCGTACCACTTTAACAACGTCCTTGGCTCTGTAATTGAACGAATCCAATTTGACGATTTCTGGTCTTTCAAATGAAATCCGAGCATCAATCTCTTTATCGCTCCTTCACATCGGAGAAGTTTCATTAGCGAACTTTTTGTTAACGCCCACGTTTCACAACCATATGTCAGTGTCGGAAGAATTACGGTGTTAAAATATCGACGCTTCAGATAAACAGCCACACTCTTGTTGGTAAGAAACTTTCGAATTTTGCCGAAAACATTACATGCCATTCCAATGCGTCTGTTTATTTCTTAATCGTGATTTCGCGGGCATTGCAGCAATTGGCCGAGATAAACATAGGAATACACACGTTCGATGACAATGTCATCTAGTTTGATGGTACAATTTGTCCAAACATTTCCTCTATCTTCACCCATCCATTTTGTTTTACTTTCGCTGATTTGAAGTCCAATTTGCCCGCGAACTCCTCTGGTGCTCAGATACATTACGCCACTGTCTGCAAGGTTTTTCGATGGTTGGTCCATAAGAGACGATTTTCATCAGCATCACCGTTTCGTACTAGAGCGGGCCATAAGATCTAGCCGTATAAAACGAGGCCGTCTTGAGCTCGTCCGACAACACGAATTTATCAGTCAGTTACGCCGATCAGATGGAACAATGACCACCAACTCCGCCGAAGCCGAATCAATCGCAAAAACCTTTTTTTGCTGACCTTTATACAAAAAGAAAAGCATCTTTTGAATTTAGAATTCATCGGCCTATATTCAATCTAATCACTGCTGATGAACTAAACTAACTCGTAACTCATATGGATAAAAAGTATTTGTAATAGACCTTGTAATACGTTATACCGCTACACAATCAGGCAAGGTTCCCACCAGCTCTGGTTCTGATACGCAGAACTGCGACAGAAATCTTCTCCAAATGTTTTGAGCCTCCACGTAGACCAGAATATTTTTCGGTAAGAAAAAGCAACCACCAGAACGAGAAGAGGAGGCTGCACCAAATGAATGTTTGAAAGCATTAGGTCTTCACGCGCGAAATTTCATAGTTATTTAATATTCGGTGCTCTACCTTCAAATACGACTGATTCATCTACAACTTGTAGGGTATTGAAAGAATGTTGAGTTAGCATCTTTTTCCTCCCCACCGTTAAAGAAATCAATGGAGGATTTGCAGATTATTCTTTAACTTAGTGTGGGGATATGGCCACCTATAATATTCCATATGTAGTTGCTAGTGATTCGACAACGTTGAAAGAATGATGCTTTCGTCATCACAGAACTAAAAATATTGAGAGTGCTGGTTGCGAACAGACAACGATTTGGTTTGTTGAACCTTATCATATACTAGCTTGCTTACCCGGCTCCGCCCGGCCCTGTCAAATCACTATGTCAAAGAACACTATCCCTATTCCTGTACGAACCTTTCCCTGTGCCCACACCTACATGCCAAGTCACTATTCCCGCTGTTTCAGTAATCAGCATGCGCGATTACCCCCCTGTGCCAACTCCCAACCCTGTAGCTCAAACTTTGCAAAAAATCAATAAAATCGATGAAAGCAATGGATGATTTCAAAAACTAATATTGTATTAGTAATCAGCATGCTCGATTACCCCCCTGTGCAAACTCCCAGCCCCGTAGCACAAACTTTGCAAAAAATCGATGAAATCGATAAAAATCAATAAAATCGATATCGATCGATGACGAAAAGTAGCCTGTGACAGCCGCCGGGACCCGAAGTGTATGTGTGCCAGTTTGGTCCTGATTGGTTCAGAAATGAAATTTTCTATTCGGAACATACGTACAGACAGACAGACAGACATACAGACACATACAAACAGACATTCAGCTTTGTATATAAGATACGCCTGGCAAAAAGCCTCAAAATAACCATCGGTGTTACTGTAAATCGTATTGTTCCGAAGAGCTTTTGTGAAGGGTTCAATACTGCTACAACTGGAGAACCGTGAGAGATGCACAGGAATCGCAAGGTGGAGCGAATTGTCACGATACCTATGCAAAAGCGACATCATATTATTAGATTGTTACATAAGTCTTGTTACACTTAAATTCTAACGGCGATAAGTCATACATCTCATAGTCTTTGTAGGACTCCAAAGTACCATTCGATAGAGCAAAGCAAGCTCTACAAGATGGTCTGCAAAAGTTCGCACCAGCTCCGACCCACCGTAAGTTTGCACCCAAAATCTGAGTCGTACTGGAATTCAAAAAATCGCGAAAAATTCATATCTTTGTTCAAACAAATCCTACGGATCTCCAACTTGCTCGCAAAAATTGCCCACTACATCAAACACTCATATGTACCGTTGCTGTATTTTTTTCCTTATCTAGAAATCGAGAAAAAGAATTTTTTTTAGTTTTTACAAAAATGAAGCTATGCTGTTTCTTTTCATGTAGCTGTATACTGCAAGCCCTTAGAAGTATAATCGTAAATTTTCAGCTTTTCAGAAGCTCTGGTTTTTGAAAAATACCAAATTTAGCTTTTATCACTCGGGTGTTCAATGCAAAATTAGGTAATTTTCGAAAACTAGGGCTTCTGAAAAGCTGAAAATTTACGGTTATACTTCTAAGGGCTTGTAGTATACAGCTGCATGAAAAGAAACAGCATAGCTTCATTTTTGTAAAAACTAAAAAAATTCTTTTTCTCGATTTCTAGATAAGGAAAAAATACAGCAACGGTACATATGAGTGTTTGATGTAGTGGGCAATTTTTGTGAGCAAGTTGGAGATCCGTAGGATTTGTTTGAACAAAGATATGAATTTTTCGCGATTTTTTGAATTTCAGTACGACTCAGATTTTGGGTGCAAACTTACAGTGGGTCGGAGCTGGCACAAACTTTTGCAGACCATCTTGTAGAACTTGCTTTGCTCTATTGAATGGTACCTTGGAGTCCTGCAAAGACTACGAGGTGTATGACTTATCGCCGTTAGAAGTTAAGTGTAACAAGACTTATGTAACAACCTAATAGATTAATCCATGAGTTCTGTCCGTTTTCACGAATCCCCCCCCCGTCCAATAAATCGCATTTTTTGCTCTAAGAAACCTTTCAAATGAGCAGAGCAATCTCCAAAAATAACGTTAAAATATTATGAGTTCACGATACCTGAGTTCGTTTCACTCTAACTACGAATAAACGTCTAGGAACTTTAAAATCAAAAACTGAAAACGGCAACTTGTCCAAAAAATTTTTAGTAGCTACCAACGAGTTCAAGCATATGAAGCGTCTGATCTAGCAATAAGACTCATGCTGTATTCTTTTCTAATGGTAGAAATTGAAGTATGTCCAAGCAAGCATGTTTCAAAGCAATGTTGTTATGCTCTCACACAGATGATTTTATAAGCTTTGAAACTACAAATCCAAGTTTGTTTAGCATTGTACAGTTTGTGTTTTTGAGAAATACCAGATTTAGCGTTAGAAACCTAAAAAAAGAACAATTTCGTACATTCGGCTTGTATCTTTCTCTCATTTTTTATCTCTGGAAAATAATGCAGCAAGTGCGCTTATAAATCTTGGATGATATATGAGTAGACGAGCAAGAAGTTCCCAGAAATTTGTTAAGCAGTTTCAAGTTTCGTTTTTTTGCGGCTTCCGGGCTTCTGAAAGTTATTAGGTTTCAATTTTGAACTCATTGTTAAACGCATTTCGTGCGTTGCGTGGGTTTACACTATATCTTGCAGAGCTTACTTTGCTTTATCGGAAAGTACCCAGGGCTTAGAAACCAGTAAGAATGAGAGTTTGGGATGAAAAGTGGAAATGGACATAACTTATGGGACAGCCTAATAAGAAAATCGGTGGTTGTATTTTAGAGCCATCTGAGACCTTAATCACGAATATCGTAAGCATATTAGTCACACTACCATTTTATGGGGATATGATAGACACACAGTATCGAAAGATCGACTATCAATCAAGAATACCCAAGAGATTTCATAAGGCCCTGCTATGTCATTTACACAGCTGCTACAGAAGGACCTCAAGTTATGTGAAGACATGTGTAAGACAACATGAAAATCAGAATACCTCTAAAATCTACCCCAAATTCACGAGTATAAAACACACCTTCTACATTTTTTTCAAACATGCAGCTCGGTCGCACCATTCTGCCTCGCGAAATATGTAATTCGTCCTTCTCCCATGCAATTCTTTTAGGTAGGTATCGGCACGGTAGAGCGTCTTTTGGTTGCGAGTTTTTAATTTGTTCAGGCTGGTTGAGTTTGGAAAGGTGCATATTGTACTAGTGAAATCAGGCTAATAATCGGATGTTAATGGCTGAGTCGTATCCAAACCTCTGAAGGCTTTCATTTGTTCTGCCCTTTCCCACTTTAGTGGTAATGAGGTGCTCGCGGTGCAGTGTGAAATGAATATGATACGTAGTTTATAGATGTTTATTCTTAGTTTAGTTTTTAGTTTATGGATGTCAGCTAATTGCAGCACGTTCTAAGGTCCCATATCGTATCACCCTCCTACCAAGGAGCCTCAAAGAACATGCTATTAATACCGACATTGTCTTATTTGAAATGAAAAATTATTTGTATACGATAAGCGTCGCTCCATAAGTACCTGAACTTCCACAATGGGCTAAGGCCACAAGGCCGTCTTCCGAACATTGATGAGTCTCGTAGGAATATCTATTTTCTCGACAAAAAGCTCTTCAGACGTTTCTTGTCAAGCTTGAGCTGTCAAGCTGTCAAGCTCCCTTGTGAAATGTGCAGGGATAAACCATTCGAGAGGCTGCACATAGTAAAGAAAAAATTGTTTGGTTCTTTTTTATTGAAGTTCTCGATCGTATCGATGACTGATGGCTTGTTTCCACACCAAGATTGACACGACGACAATGCGCATTTTTAGTTGTCTGCCATGTGGGACAATGCCTTCCACGAACGAGTCGAAAATTTCTAGCTAAACTAGCAGATTGTCATTTTAACTATACCTACACAAACTTTTAAAAGCGGCCAAGAAACGTCAAGGTATTTTCTAGGGTTAGACCGTAAAAGACCTCAGAAAACGGATGTACCCAGTAATTGTTATTATTCCGAAAAATTTATGCCGTGACTCACCATGTGGGTCACATTGTCCCACGTGGCAGTCAGTGCATGACCCACCATGTGGGTCACGTTGTCGTCAATGTGTTAAACGACGGAGCTCAAGTTGAATCTTCGTTGTGTGGCCACGTTACATGAGGCATTTATCCTTAAGCGAGTTCGATAAGTTAGCGCAAAATTGAAACATCATGTTTTCGTATTTCTGTGCAAAGCAGCTGAAAACTGACTAGACTATCTTTCCACAACTCGCATCTATTTCTTGTATTTAAAGCTGTCAAAAACTGTGAGCCGCAAAATTCATTTATATGGCAAGAGGAGGCTTGTGTGGAAAAAAAATTACAAGTTTATGATCTTTTTTAGCTCTTGAAGATTTTCTCATCAGGAAAAATTTATCTCGGAACAAAGCAACTTGTAGAGCACCGTTTTATGATAACTGGCACAGCACTACTACATCCTCCCCTACAGTTTAACTATGCGGTAAAAGCTGGTAACGGAGCTCGGCACAGCTGGCACGGTCAAGCTTTATCAGGCGATAAGTCAAGCGATATCGTTTTCGGCAAAAAGACAAACAAAGAGGATGTCGCTTATGTGATCGAAAAGACAAGAACTTTCATTTTTTCGATGTTTCGTTTTTTTGAGGATTTTTTACAGCCAGGGGTTTAGGGTCAAAGGAGACTCCTTTCCGAAATTTTCCTGGTGCCAGCTCTTGCCGAGCCCTGACTGGTAATCATCTGGGTGCATTCTTGAGACACTGTGGTCAGCTTTAATCGGTGTGCTCTCCTGATTTAGATTTTATTGTAATGTTCCCTATCAGCTAAGTTGGAGAGTAAAATTAGAAGCGAAGCTGCCATTCTCCTCCACCTTGAGAGTGCCTCAGGGAGAATAAATTGTGCGTGATACTGGCACAAAAATTGCCGTAGCATGGAAACTATGCTTACTAAATAAGGTCCCCTAAAATCCGAGTTACACAGCTAGACTAACATTCAGTCTATTTCTTCATGTATGCTTTGAGCACAATCAACTAACAACGTATATATAGTGCAATACACAACTGATTGCTTACACCAGTCAGCGTATTTGATCAAACTGACCTCCGAATGAAAAACCTTACTCGTTGTTTGTCCACAAATAGTGTGCTGATGAGAGAGTCTGTACAAACTTTGCCAGTCATGCTATAATTGCTACTACCACCCAATAGCAAATGGTTGAGAAATTCATGATGTAGAAAAATGCTCCCAAAAGCAGTTATTGCAAAAGCCATCGTTCTTGCCTGCCACCTTAGAATTTCTTTGTTTTTGCATCAGATATAGGCTCATGTATTGAACCAAGAATTATCCATAATGCAAAAACTATCGTATTCCATATTTGATTCAAGGTGGTGACCACTGCCTTCACTGTCAGGCTGGTTTTCGAAGGACAATGTTACCAAAAACATCCAGATTCCAGATTGGCGAATATTTGCAAAATTAGCAGCTATGCATTCATATCGAACCTACTGTACGAGATGTACGAGTACGAGATGTTTTGCCTAAGATTTGTTTGAAAATGGAAAATAGGGAAATCGCTTTCACTCAATAAATCCCAATCAATCAATTTTCTGGGTAGACTTCAAGTTGCAGTTATCTTAAAAATGGGTGAAAATTCCTTCACGAGGTCTTAAAAACGAAGTTCGTTCTTGCTTTAAAAAGCAAATTTTCTTCCAGTCTCTTATCTGGATTATAATGATTTTAACTAGCAGATGTAACAACTTTTGATAGCTTTTTTTAACACTAAAACTTTTTTCTCAACTTAAGCAATGTTTTTCAAAATTTATCTGCAATCAGAAAGAGTAAAAATCCTCTACATTATGGAAATCTTTTTTGCTCAGCTTTGTTTTAGGTTTTGCTGAACTCATTCCGTCATCCACTCTTTGTTCTATAAAGTTTCTTTTGCTAACGCGTTCCCATTCTTTGTTCCCGGCTCATAATACATGCTACATTTATTATTTATTTATTGAATGCACAGGAAGTGCGCCTATCATAAGACAGCAGAAAGACTAAGTGATAGTCAGTAATAAGAAAGAAGAAACACTAAATTTAGACATTACATATGTCTACGCAATTATTTGTGAATTAGTACCGATGAAGATAAGGTGGTTGGGAAGGGAAGGGTTTCAAAAACATTTATTTTTTGCACCAGTGAAAACACTATAAAATTGTAGTGAAGATTCTTTTATGCGTTGCAAAGCACGTTTTCGTTAGGACAAATGGAATGTGAAGATTGCGAGCTTTTTTGACAAACTACAGTTTGCAAACAACGGTCCATCGAAAAGTTTGATATCCTAAGATTCAATTATGCCTAACACATTATAGCCATAGTAAATAGATCTTGGTAAAACCTAAAATTTTTATTGAAATTGTGAGAGGAGTACATTTAAGGATTTTATCTCTTGATTGTCTTCGATGAAAAATAGTCGATTCGAAAACATTTCTTAGTGTCCTTGCTTTGAACAGTTATAAGTTCATTTATTTCTAACTCTTCTGTACACAATATTTTCAAAGATGGCTTCAGTCTCTGACACTAGTGTTCGTTGTTCAAGATAAAGGATGAAAGACTTTTACAACGAATATTTGCAGCATAGATTTGTTTATTTACTAGTAACAATTTTTAAGTTACGAGAGGCGGCTGGAGCTGATATTTTTGTGCACCAGTTATGAGGACCTGACGTTGCTGATCTCAAGCTACATTTTGTCTCTGAACAATATTCATAAAATTCCTTTTGAAGAGTTGGATGACAACGCCTAAGAGATCGAAATGTAAATGTATTATGGAAAACATACATATTTTTCTGCGAGTGTGAGTCAAATTGAATTGAGGCGAGCTTTGTACAAACATGCATTAGGCATATGCATTTTTAAAATTCCGACTTGCTGACTAAGTTTCGTAAACTTCAAAACTTTACCGTCATAATTTTAAAATTGCAGCTATGCTCATAAAACTTATTGCTTTATCTTCAACCTTCATCGCAGCAATTGAGGTAGTAGGCAAAGAATTGACAGAGGAGGATGAACTTTTTGGAGGAGGTTACGTACCATCTTATCCGCTTTCATTAGATGAAATTGAGAGGCTGGTTCGTGTAGCTGTATTCGATAGTTTCGCAGAGTAACCTGAACTGTTAAGTACGGTTTTTGCAAGAAAGATCCTACAACTTCTCATGGTGTACTTGCTGCTTACCACATTAACTGCAAGAAATTGCATTGCGAAAGGTTTGACACAAGACCTTCGGAATCCAAGTCATGGCAAGAACAAGAAAGGAAAGAAGAGTAAGAAAGAGAAAGGGAATAAGAAAAGCACGAAGAGAAGACAGAAGAGCAAGCAAAAGAGAGTAAAAAAGGGAAGACATTAAATATGCCTGGAAAGAAAACATTTATGTCTCTCTTTTGTCATGAGTGTAAAAATGTTGCGTTGTTTATTATATTCGATAAAAATATGCGGTACAAAAATTGACTTTACAATTTAATTCGATGACATGGTCATGTCTGTTCCTTGCCAGAAAAAGTGAGTAGCGTCGATAATGCTCTAAACATTCTTCAAGAACTAGTTTGTAACTGGTGCTTGATAGGCTCATCCGTAATGCTTATATGATATAATGGTGACAAAAACCCAAGAAAATTTCCATTATCTTTGTACGGCACATTTTTTGCTACTACACTTCAACGGTTTAACTCGTTAGGGTAGGAGTACAGTGTACTTGTGCGAGCACAGGTACAAGCTCCAAAGGTCTGACCCTTTGGACAAGAAGTTTCAGTGCCTCTACGCTTGGCTGCATTTGCGTTGCAGGCATAAATGTGCAAGCCCCGCCCTCCTTGGCAGGCTCCATTCGGCCAAAAATGTAGGAAATTGCCCAAATTTCAAGAATTCCTACGATTTCATACACTTTGAAAAATGGGCGGGGCTTGCCACTAAGAGGGCGGAGACTGGCTTAAAGGTGTCTAAACTCTCCGCGTTTTCCTCCGGCTTCACCTATACTTTTAGTGCACAAAGAGGGTCTTTGTGAAAAGCATGAGAGTAGGCAGAGTTTGTCAAAAGGGGCGGGATTAGCATCTAAAGTACATCAGAGCTTATGTTGATTATATGAACACAAACTGAGAGGATTGGAGGGCCATATAAGTATTTATAGTTCTGTCAATGCAGAATAAGAAGTTTGAAAAGTAGTGGAATACTTATTAAATGGAGTTGCACGAGCGGAAGTGAATTAGTAAGTATAACGCGTGCCTTACCGACGCACATCACGAAGTCCCCTTCTTTCTTCGCGGAAATGCCTCTGTACTGCCGACCTTTGCATGGTGTGGTGTTGTAGTGAAAATATGAAGTACTTGTAGCCTGTAGAAACTGTCCATCTGATTCATGCACAGATTTATTAGGTTGGAAACTAAGTTCTGCAAATGGTCTCATAAATTCCCTCTCACTCGGAAGACGGTCGATTCGCACGGACAGCAATGTTTGCTCCGGGAGCCTCAGGGTAAGCTCAGGCAAATTGGACGAGTTGGTCGTTTGAACGTTGTCTTTGGCTGCTAGCCAAATTAGCAGTGGGGCACGCTTGCAATCGATCTAGCGTCAGCTGTGAATTCATCGTCTCGTGGGGAAAGTTGTGCTTTGTGTCCTAAGAGCGGTGTTGTGTCAAACTTTCGTCATTTTCAGGATTTTGCGGTGAAAACAGCGCAAAGCTGTAGAAGATCCAGCGATAAGTTGATAGTTGTTCATAGTCAATTGTGTTTCTAGCGGGTCTTTCGAGCAATTAGTCGTTTTTTTCGTTACCTAGGCTATTGAACTTTCCTTTATACATTTACCTCATAGGTGATAGCCTTTTTTGATTCGTATGTGAGGTTTTGTCTTACCTCGGAATATATCTCGTAGTTTTCCGTACCAGTGAAGCACTACTCATCTAGCTTCCCTAATTTGTATTATAGAGGCGAGCATTCCCTCAGTTGTATAGCTGTGATCCTCTCGTATTTAGTTGGTTGATATCTTTTAGTGCAGTTCATATATGCTCCTGTGCTCAAACAGAAATGGTCTCGGCAGATGTCGGAGTCTGATTTGTAACAACCTTCGACTAGTCAGCACTAGTCGAAGGTTGTTACAAACTACTTCCACATTAGATGCCTATTTTTCTCTGGAGTTGGCCTAAATTAGTGTATTTTCCGATCTGCCATGCAGGCAAGATTACTAAAAAAAAATTCTGAGAGTACAAAAGGATGCAAGTAACGACAGATCAAAACTGCTTACTACCAACTATCCAAAAAAAGTGAGTTCAGTGTTCGCTCATTTCTCTTTATGCTGTGAATCATTCGTATATGGTGTCTTTCATCGACCGCCTCCGCAAATGCTTCTTCAAATTCTCGATTGCGTATTACATTTATGTGTGTTCTTACTACAGTGATTGAGATACGTCCTTGAATTTTTTTGAATCCATCAATCTTGTATGGGGTGTTTGAGACAAGCATTTTTCAAAAGTACTTCATGCTCTGAAAATAAAAAATCTCAATTCGTTATTGCTCCTTCGAATAATATCACATATACACAATAATTATACGATAATATCACATATCACATATACAATCGATATACACGTATAGACTTTTGTCAGGACTGCATCTGACCCTCTGCTGAAACTCCGTCAGCCTGAACGTGGCGAGGGTCACTTTTTGCGAACTACCTCAATTACAACTTTTAAGTGATAATTGTCCATAATAAATGACGAATTTCCAAAGAAAATGAAGCCAGTAAGTCTAAGCTGATAGCATGCATGACTAGCGATGGAGAGCGGGATGACTCATCATGTCGAGAATTGGCAAGCATTAATTCGCGAAAAGCGCTTGTCGAAGAAAACTGCCGGATATCTCTGAAAGGTCCCACCACAAAAAAAAACAGGTCAGATGCAAATCAGGAGTTGGTCCTTCAAAAACAAAACGAAAAAAAACTACATGACAAAGAAGTAAACACCGATGCGTGTCTATTGCTCCCATCGCGTCATCGGTTCTTGATACACCTCAACGGTAGACTAGATAATCTGTCTAGGTTCAGCCTCTCCCAGGGAAAGGCCGTGACTATCTTGTGAGATCGAGTCGGTCACCGGTGATAGCGAAGACGCAGGACTTAGCCCAGTTCCCGTGGCTAACACTTCTGCAAAAACAATTTGTAGAGAGACCACCGAATCCGCATCACGCATAGCAAACCTGTTCATTCGGTAATACTTTGCTCTGGCCTGTTCGGCTCTTCTTACTCGTCTCATCTGGGCTTCAGCAACAGCTCGCCTGGTTTCTTCGTCCAATGTGTCCAGTGAACAAGTTTCAGTCAAGTGACATAACTCTTCATCCCGTTGTCTAGCCTGCGAAACACATACATGCAATTAAACAACTTTCAAAACAAAGCTGATAGCACTACCTTTCGCAATAATTCAGCACGTTTGGCATTTTGCTGCTGGCGTAGCTCTGGTCGCATGCTGTGATATCTACAAGAACTACTTTTTACATCAATATGCTGAGAAGTAGAATTGAGATGTTGTTCCATAGCAGTTGTCAATTCATTGGAATCCAACAACGACATAGAGTGACTTGTTTCAAACGACGAGCTCATGCCGGAAGAATCACTCGTGTTTCCAGATACTGAAGGTAGAAAGCTTATAAACATAACAGTTTTAGTGACAGTATGCAAATTATAATCTGACTAACCTTGCGAACAATCGAATTTTCAAGACCTCGATTTTCACGGCTCAGGGCTCTCATCTTTTTTTGCCTGTCAACGCTTTTATGCTTTTATTTGCGTAAATTTGCAAGGCGACCCAAACATCTGAACTTTGCTCTCGATACTTTTGAAGGTCAATCTAAATCACCTAGAGGTACTGAACCAGTCAATCTACTTTTCCCAAAATTTAACCCTTAGTTTACCTCTCCTTCACTGGAGTCGCGCAGCAACTCATCCAGGCAAGGTCACTCAGTTGAAACTTTCTTGGCTCTTCTGGGGTTGAAATGACAAGTTTATCAAGCACTGGTCTGACCTGCATTGTACCATCAAAAACTCGAAAATGCAATGTCAAATCGATAAGATGTTCAAAGAGTTCAAAGTTTCTCATGATGAATCACGAAGATTATAGCAGATAAATATCATCATAAATCAAAAAAAACTTGAAGAAAAAGCATACCTCTTTGATTATGTATGTGTAGATGACATCTCTATTTTTCTTTGATCCTTGATCTTAATCGCTTCCAAAAATCGAACGCAGAGAGCGACGTTAACGCGGCGACAAGCACGAAGGGCCGCTTCTACCACCTGCAAAGCACATAAGATAAACACCATCATGCACTCAAACAGGAAGGATACTAAGTCGATCCAGCTTTTTTGGATCCAGTGCATACCAATCCATGCATGTCAATGCGCTGATTTTAATTCTGTCTTCGTTAGCTGCTGATCGCTCCTCAGAAGAGAATTATGAGCCCCTCTTCCTGCGAATTCATTGGTTCTTAAGAAGCAAAATCCCTCAAATTGATGGAAATGCCTGTTATGTGCCAAAAAGGAACCTTTAAAGAAGAAAGGATAGTTGTACAACGTTTGAAACTAATCTAGTAGATTAAAATCGAAAAAGTAGTCCACTGCTTTCCTTGGATCACGGCGAGCAAAAGTCGCAAAGAAAAATGCCCATAACTTCCGGAGCTGCTCAGCAGCCACCGTACACAAATTTGGAATTAGCGCACCAGGCTGCATCAGAAGACATGCAAGTCATCCAACAATAAAAAGGCCAAACAAGTTGGTAACAAGTTAGTCCCTTGTCAGCGTAATTCATTCCCAACTTCGTGCTATTCATAGTTAACTGAGTTTTTGGCGGCGGAGCATGAAGTTACTATCATTAATACATCATCAAAGGGGATAGTAGCAACTATTTAGTATCTAGTCACTAGCCATAGCACGAAACTGAGACTAAACGATAGCTTCACGCTACTCATGCCTCTATCAAAAAACCATGATGAAAAAAAGGCGCAAACGAAAAGAGCTTACTTTGGGAGGTATGACATCGTAGTCGTGAAGCTCGGTGAGAGCTGGAATATTGGATCGGAAAAAATGCAAAAATAATATTGTAGATCAAGAGGAAGAAAAAACGCTTAGAAAAAACTGTAAAGTGCAACGTACCTTTACTCACTTCCCAGCCATCAGTTTCTGGTCTGTCGAAATAATCGATGAAGTGTTTGTCAAACTCTGCAAATCGAACGAGTGAATGTGGTGAATTTATAAAAATTTCAAAACTGAACTCACTCTTGGCCATTTTTCCATAATATCATCTGCCTTGCTGGAGAAACAGTTAGTAGTAGAAACCGTTCGGAGAGCAGTGCCACGTGTGAGCGCCACTCGAGCTACTGAACGGACTAGTAATGTACCCATATCCAAAAATTAAGATAAACTACACTAGTTTAGTGGTTCAGTTTTCTTGCCACACCAACCAACACCATACACACCAAAATCATTTATTGCCACGAGGACGAGACCTCAAACTTGGGTAATTAAACCGTGATTCTTTACTTTTGCAAATAAACACATTATACAATGTTCCGATCAATCAATCAATCACAATCTGTTGTTCATGCGATTTTACCTAGGCGCTAAATACTACAAAAGCGAGTCGATCAAAATTACGCGTTCAAGATTGCGTGCGGGCAAAAAACGTGAATGAATATGAGCAAAGGTGAGAATGATGGGAAAAAGACGAATCCCATCGACGAAGGATCTTTGCCGCGGCATGACGGTTGCATTTTATATTTGTTGTTGATAGCCGTCGTCGGCGCTCTCTGCAAAGATCAGCTTACAAGATAAGAAGAGACATTGATTACTGTAATAAACAAGAGATCGCGCTTCCAAGCAGCGATACTCCGCCCCACCTTGATGATGTTCTGATAGCCTTCTAAGTTCTTCTTGGAGGTGTGCCAGTCTGATTTCGGCTGAACGGAGTGCTTCCCGAGCGCGTTGGAGTCTCGCGCGTATTGTCACACTTTTGTCTGGGAGTTCACAGACAGCGGAGTTATGTCCGAATCGCTTGCAATGGAAGCACGGCGTGGTCCATTTGTAACAGTTTCTTCCTCCCGGGCAGACAATCTTCAGTAACTGGAAGCAGATGTGACACCTCCTTTGGGCATCGAGCATGCTGATTCGTGTCGCACTGTTTTGTACTTCCGGGCAAGAATCCGAAAAATGTCTCATGGCGGCTTGACAAAAGGCACACCTTATGAATCTGTCGCTGTCGCGTCGAATTCCTCCCTGCTGTATTCTCCTAGGCGCGCATACGGGCTTTTGTTCCAGCTCTTCTAATAGCATTTCGAAGTCACCAATCGCCTGTTGTGCTTGCAGGACTTCTACTTGTAGCTCTTGCCTTCTTCTTTCATCTTCGGCCCTTTTTCATCCTCAACGATCTCACCCACGATTTGAAGCGAATTTTCTCCATCACTGTCGGGTTCATCGAAAACCAGTATGTCTTGGTCGTCATTCTTCTCTCCTACGTTGGCGTCCATCTCACGCTCGATTGTTTCTTCTTTTTTCTGTGACTCCAAAGCGTCTAAACGGAGTTGCCTTTCCTCTCTGCTCATGTCGGAGTTCCAGGTGCTCTCTGATGATGTGCGTGGGTATTTCTTCCCGCGACTGTCGTCCGAGCAAATGCGTATCCTTTTGGAGCGCGCTGTTGCGCGGATTGCTCGTCATTTGGGTCGGCTTGTTGTTGTTGTTGTTCTTCTACTAAGTCATGATACGCCTGCATGCTTTCCGAAATGGTTGGCTCGCGTTCGGTGATGTCTGGCTCATTTTCCTCCCGAGGTTGCTCTTCGATCTCCACCTCGTTTCTTTCGCCGTGTTGCACGGTCTCGCATGGGCCACTGAATCTTTCGCACGCATCTTTGAGGGTCTCTATTGCACTAATCAGTTGTCTCAAGGCTTGTACTACGTGATCCATTCCTCTTTTGAAGTTGTCCTTTTCGGTTTCGGTGTTCATTTCTAAAAAAAAAACAAATCTATAAGTTTTTACAAAGAAAACTTCTACGTCTCTCATTGCTTTTTTCTTCACAATTCTTTCGCGTGTATGGGTAATGCCATGCGCGTGTTTTTCTGGCAGCGACGTAGTGTAGCGCGTACCAAGATAGTTGTGATGCGAAATGGCAGGCAAATTGTGATGAACGCTCGCAAAAATAGGCGCACGAGGCATGAGCCTGCGGTTTGAAAGAGCGCGTAAGAAATGACGAGTGCTAACGCGACAGCTACAAGTGCGATGACCACTGTTTTGTACCATGTCAGATATACTTCCAAAAGATGCGAAAAATCTGGCCATTCTATTTCTCCGTATGTTGGGCTATTGCTTTGTAGAGCTTTTAGGAGATGTAACTGGATGTCTCCTACATATTTCAGAATGCCTGATAGGATGAAATAGTTCTTTGTTTTTCCGCATGAAACAACAGTTGATCAGCTGTCGCGCTGTGCTCAAATGGAAGTGTAAAGTGGAGACCGGTATCTCCGGAGAACATGGTATTACAAAGGCTGTATTTTTGCAGATAACTTCGCCTAGGGTCTGTTTTTGAGAGGTGCACTCGATTTTTGCGACTGCTCCTAAAGCGCAATTGTAACATCTTGTATTCGGCATTTTGTATAGCGCAAACGTCATCTCGGACTTGTAAGATGGCGGTATCAATTTTTCCTTTTATGCTGAGTATCACCTCAGCGGAAACCATGTGCGGTATTTTCGCCATTACAATACCTTTGAAGCTATTTATTTGCCATGAGGCTGTGTTTGTAGGTAATTTACGTTGGATTCGATGGAATTCTTGTTCAATGTCTTTTGAGGGCATTGGCATACTATTTTGTTTTCTGCCGGTGTGCAAATGCAGTTGTCTGACAAGGTGCATTCAAACAAACTCGCTGCTCTGCTGGAATTACACATGAGATCTGGTGTAAACGTAGTTCTCCACAAGGCTGTATCCTTGCCATTAGTGATAAAGTGATCATGCAGTAATGGGGTGGGAGGAAGCGAGATGGAGGTTAGTGTTATGCGCAAATTTCGGAGATCGAATGGGATGTTTGGAGTAGTTGAGATTACGAAGCGTTGTTTTCCCAAGTGCAAAGTTTCTCTATAGATGTCTAGTTTGATATCTTCTCTCCATCGTTCGCATCTAAAAATCTCATAAACGTCTGAGTTTTTGGGCGTGGTATAGATTCGATAAAAAAGACAACCGGAGCTTGGGTAGAAACAATCACAACCTAGTCCTCCACAGGATTCTAGGCAACCTGTTCGACCCGGGAATTGATTCCCCTGCTGCAGCTCCGGAATGATGCTGTTCGCATTGACTGCAGCGCATTTTTGACCTGTACATGATCCTATGTGGGGGCAACGCTTGCTGTCTACGACTTGTAGGTTAGTTGCTCTAGTGAAAAACAATGTTTCTTTGTCGCAGTGCAGTCTGAGCCCTCTCCAACGTACTTTGATGTTTTCTATGTGGGAGCCGTTTCTGGTTAAGCGTAAGCACGTTTCTTGTTTAAAAGTGCTTAGTTTGAGAACTTCTTTGATTTCAATAGAGCATGATTCTTTTTCGTTAGTTTTTTCGCAAATAGTCATGTGGTGTTCCAGAACGTCTAATTGTTGACACGCTGAGGTAGTGCCAATCACAGACACCAGTGGTACTACTATCGCCAAAGCCTCGGTTAAGCGCGTTGATCTTGATCGATGACGTGTTTTTTGACAGCGACGCCGTATAGCGCGGACACATTGCCATCCCTTGTTTAGCAATAGTTTGATTGTTAGCAGGAGTAGCCAAAACAAGACTCTTATGGGTTTTCCAATGGTCACTGGTACATACAGTGCGAGATAAACCGCTGCAATTATCCCATAGAGTATCAGTGCGAGAGAAATGATGGCTCCTATCGGCCAGCATTCTGGGTTTAGTATCACTGTTGCGCAGAACCAGCAGTCTATGTTATCGCAAAAACTTAGTTTGTCACACAGTTTTTCTGCTATTCTTGTTCGACCATTTTCATTCCATTTCAAGGTAACAAGATGATCATGCAAAGTGACACTTGGAGAGAACACCATCAAAGTTTTTCCTGGTTGTAAGTTTTGGAGCTTACATTGGTTATCAGCGCAGACTTCAATTGTTCTGGCTTTTGACGTTTCTATCACAATGCCGTCTTTTGTGCAGGACAGCATAATATCGTCCATTTTTGAGGTCCAGGTACCGATGACGCAGTGTAATAACATTATATGAAATAGGAACCACTTCGCATTGATTTTCGATGGTTTTTTCTGAATATTTTCTATGATCGCGCAATCCACGTAATTTGTCTGTTTTCGTGGGCGTAAGTTATAGGAGTGAGTGGTGCAATCTTGGTTTGTAGATGGATCTTCTACTACTTCCTCCATTTCTTTTTGGTAGTGATCTTCGCTGATTTCCAAGGGGATAATGAGGTTAACAGGCCGACGAATTTTTCTGTTTTTGTTTGTCATCAGCTCAGCTTCTCGTGGTTCTCCGTTTACAAATTTGTCAAGTTTCGTGATTCTTGCGACTTTCCAGTCATTTCCTGGTAAAACTGGGTCACTTATGACTACATCGTCAATTTTTGGGGTGTTGTTGCAATGGCGTTTCTCCGCAATGTTTTTCTTGTGTTTTTCTCTTAGGCTGACAAGGTATTGATCTTTCCAAATTTTCCAGAACCGCTCTGTGATTGCGCATGAAGATTGCAAGGCTTTTTCTGCTTGGAGGCGGGTTTCTAAAGCTTGCATCTCTTCGCGAGGGTAGTAGGTGGGATCGTCTGAGAGTTCTTCTCGTGAGTATGGAAATGTCAAAACTATGTTGCGCTGCACGAAATCGATTGCACGCATTATGTCAAGTGAATCTCGGTCTGATCCCTGATACGTGAGTGGGCGCGAATTGAGGCACGCCTCGATTTCCGTCATTACAGTAGTTAGGTGGTCCAACGAGGAAATAGCTGATGGTCTTATGGCTTTGTATAGCGAATATTTTATGGATTTGATAAGTCTTTCATAGAACCCTCCTTGCCATGGGGCATAAGGGGTTATATGTCGCCATTCTATGTTCTGGTTTGCCATCAAGCGAAGAGACTCCGCATTTATTTGCGGTTGTTGTTCGTTGCTGAGAATGGTTTCACTTAGCAAAAACGTGGGTGCGTTATCGCATGTTACCGAGTCTGGTACTCCCCGTCGCGCTATAAATCTACGGAAAGCGTTGAGAAAGTCGTTCGTTGACATACTTTTTACTACTTCCAAATGAATCAACCGTGTTGTAGCGCAAGTAAAAATACAGCCATAGGCATTGACCGGTACATCGTTCTCATGAACGACAGGAAGGTCGAAGAAATCTAGACCGATATGCTGGAAGGTTCGACTCTGCTGAGCACGAAATCCGGGTAAACTTGATGAATCAGGGTATCGGTACGGTAATCCATTAAATCGTTTGCACTGGAAACACGTGCCGATCAGTTGTCTTACTTGCTGCCGAAGTTTTGGCACCCGTAGTGTTCACGAACGACGGAAATCGTGTGTTCAATGCCGTGGTGGTACTTACTGTGCGCTTCCTTCAATAGCAATTTAACCAGTTCGGTTTTGGGTGCTACGAAGATGGGGGATTTCGCATCTGAATTCAATGCAGAATTGTCAAGCCTTCCCCTAGATCGCCAGATCTTTTCTTTATCTTAGAATAAGCGTAAAGTATTTTCCATTGATTTTCTATATTGATCATTGAGGTAGACTGTTTGATGATTTTTGAGGAGGACCAACTCGGCTGTTTTCATGAGTTTCGCGTCAATTCGTCTCTGTGGAGGAGGAATGCTTAGCTCTTGTAGTTCCGGATGACTTGTTATGATTTCGTTTTTTCTTTGTTGGGATAAGCCTTTCAAAGATTTTAGCACGATAGGAGTACCCATGACATGACCCTTTTCGCTGCTGTAAAAGTACTGTATTTTTGCAGTGTTATGATTTCAACCGGTTTCTCCTCTTCTTGCTGTCCCAAAATGGGGTTCAATATGACTGCTGGTTTCGTCTCTTGGTTAGCAAAGGTGAACTCCAAGGTGGGTCATTTGGCGTGGTCTTTTATTAAAAATTGAGGGCCCATCCACCAAATGTGGTCTTGGATTTGTTCCTTTGTTAGTCCTCTGGTAGCCGCATCAGCAGGTTTCATCTGTGGGAACATGTTCAAAATGCACGGTATGTCCCATTTCTTGCAGTTTCTCCAGAATTTTCTGTATCTCTGCAATCCTGTTGCTAACTAGGACCCCTACTTTATTGCTTCCTTGTTTCGTTAAAGCCCAATGTAGAGCAATTTTTGAATCGGATAGAATGTAAATTTCTTTCGAATCGGAGTAGATTTCATTCCCAAGTCCTTCACATATTGAAAATGCCAACCTTACCGTTATGAATAAAGCGTTCATTTCCATTTTTGGTATGGTTGTTTTTGCTTGGATTGAGGGGAATTTACACTTTGCGGCAATTAGAGTAGCTGCATGATTATTGAATAGGTAAGCGCATGCTGCCATTGCTATCTCACTTGCATCAGAAACGATAGCTAGTTTTGTGTTATGTGGGACCCTTCTTTGAAACGATTTCTGAAACCCATCTGCTTGTAACCTTAGGGCGTTCCATTCTTTGATAAGGTTATCGGGAAGAGGCGTATCCCAGTCCAGTTTATTTTTCCACAACTGTTGTTGAAATCTTTTCGGCTTTGTCAGGAGCGGGGCTAACCACCCAAAGGGATCATATATTGAAGCAATTCTCCTGGCCACAACCCTTTTTGTGATGACATCTGATGCTGGCATACCGCATTGTATTGAGAGGCAGTCCGTCGCTGTTTCCCATTTTTTTAACCTAAGAGTTTCATGCTACTATTTTTTGAATAGGCTTTTTCAGGTAAATGGTCTCGTAATTCTGTATCATTGGATGCAAACTCTCTGAGATTCATTTTCATATCCTTGAAGATCTTTCGAGCCTGTATGGCTTTTTCTTTTGCCTCCTCATGCGTGTTCGCAGTTAGAACGAGATTGTCAACATAAAGATTTTCGCGAATCTCCTTTGTCAACCCCTCGTTTTCAGTAGAGTTTTTTAAGTGAAATTGGATAGTTCGTCCAAGAAGAAAAGGAGATACATTTAGCCCGAATGTCACTCTCGTAAAACGCATCGTTTTGACATTATCTCCTTCTGCAGGACGACGTACATCATGGACCCCAGAAAACCTAGTGACGTCCCTGTCTTGTTCATGGAGATGTACTTGAAGAAAGGCCTTTTCTACATCTGCTGTGATTGCATATTTTGGGACTCGAAACCTGAGGAGTATTGCAAATAAGTCCGGTAGTATGAGTGGGCCTTGATGTAAGACATCGTTCAATGACGGACATTGTTTGTAATGTGACGACGCATCAATAACTATACGCACTTTGGTTGTCTCTTTATTTGGTGTTATCACTGGTTGGTGCGGTATATAATGCAAAAGACCATTTGGTGGCAGGTGGTTGGGTATTTCTTCTATTATCCCTTTTTTCTAGTTGATCTTCAAAGATTCTTTGATATTCTTGGAGTATATCTGGTTTGAGAGCTAGAGTGGCTAACACGCTTATCAGCCTTTTTCGCGCGATTGCCTCATTTGTTGGTAAGGGTGGATGATTTTCTTTGAATGGTAGGCGGACGTAATAGCCATCGGATCTTTTTTGTATGGTTTCATCGAAGAACAATCGAACTTTTTCGTTGATCGCAGCTTTCTCAGCATTTCTGGTACCTGTATATTCACATACTCCAGACGAATCAAGCGTCTAATACTTATCCCATTGTTGCAATTCGTCATCGAAGTTCAACAATGTATTGATCATTACATCAGCAGGGTGTTGATTTTCTTCCCTTTGAAAACTGTCCCTATGTTGTTTTCCACACAATAGGTAACCTAACCTTGAAGGTATCAGTTGAAGCCCCGAGAGTAAGCGGAATTTTGGGCTAGGCACGCTCAGAAAATTCCATAGCTGATCACATCCTAAGAGGATTTGTGGTCGTATGTCTTCGTTCCATGAGGTTTTTGACAGGTGCAGATTGTTACGCGAAATAAAGTTTCTGTCTGCTTCAGTGAGATGGGCTGTCTTCCCTCTACCGATGAGTATTGGGGTGGCGCATAACTGGACTCTATGTTTTTTGTTTTGTTGATCCCACAAGTCCAACATGGTAACCTTACACATTGTTGGTTTGGGATCCTCACTTCCGAATGTGTACATCATTAATTGTTGTGACGAGGAGCTATCCAGCTCCAACTCCCTCGCTAACTCTAGCGAAATAAATGATTTGTCTGCTCCTGTGTCAAAGAGTATCTCAACCTCTCTCCAACGGTTGCGTTTCTCGTCTTTGACACGCGCCAGTCCAGTCAACAACAGCACCGTATCATTGCAACTTGTTGAATTCTGATTGTGAAGAACCAGTGTTTTGCTGTCTTCTAGTGCCGTCTCGGCTTGGAAGTTCTCTTTCTGATCATTTTCTGCTTCAACGGTCTGTATTGGATGCGCCTCAGCCAGGGCCCGGCACGAGGTGGGCAAACGGGGTTTTCCAAAACGAATTCCCCTTTGATCCCAATAAATTTTACGAATACCCCCTTGAGCCCAAAAATGACGTTTTGTGCTTGTGCGACGAGATTACCGGCCACACTTCGCCTAAAAGCGCTCAAAAGCGCCCAAATTGCTCAAATTCCTCAAATTACTCCTCAGCTGGATCAAGATAGAAAACAGGAAGAAAAATAAGCAAGAAAATGATTAAGGAATGAGAAAATATCAAAGAAACGCAGTCATAGGAATGAGAGACGCCGCTCCCGCGCGTATCGATTGACTGGAGCGCGCTTTCCATCTTAAAAAGCTAGGCTGCTGATGCGATTTTGGGCTCTAACAAGGTCAAGAGGAGGAGTTTCGGAACCAAAATTTCACCATGTAGTAAACTTTAGGTGTACAACAGATTTATGTAAAAATTTTGAAAAAATTATGTGAACTGAGAGTTTTGCCGACCTCAGGTGGGAATTAGGTCGGCAAATGCCGACCTAATTTGGAAATTAGTTAAGGAAACTTTTCATTCACATAAGTTTTTCATAATATTTCATACTTAGTTACTTAGTCCTACTGCGCATACACATACCGAATCCCGCGCGATTTCGTTACCTCTGCGTTGCAAACGAGCCATTTTTCCATTTCTTTGGTAGCGCAAAATTTCGGAAAAAAGTTTGCCACAACCTTCAGTCACATAATTTTTCAATGAAACTTCTCAGTTAAGCCCTGCAATTCCGTGTGCATGTACTTACCAAGTTTCATGCCATATCGTTCATCTGCGCGTTCCAAACGAGCCGTTTGAATTCACATCTTCATTTACCAGTTTTGCGAAATTCTCGGAAAAAATGCTAATTACTCGTTCCATTCACATAAGTTTTTCATAAATTTTCATACTATGTTTCCACTAGCCTCTCTCCGTTCGCATACAAAATTTGGTGCCATATCGTTAAACATACATTGAGAACTAGTCATGCATGCTGTTACAAATAGCATCGCTTGGGCGACGTCGCGCGTGCGGCAATTAGCGACGGCGCGGTTTGACGCGCGCGAACTCCAGTGTTCGCCTGTTGAGGCACATAACATGTCAAGATAAATAGCGAACATGAACTACCAATTTTTTTCCGGGGCTCCGCCCCGGACCCCGCTAAAACGACTTCCCCTTTGCTTTTTGGCCCCAAAACGATTTCCAGCTTGCATTTGCCGACCTCGTGCCGGGCCCTGGCCTCAGCCTGTGGGTCTTAAGCGTTGTGTTCTATTTGTTAAGGTTCTGGTATGTTGTCTTGAAAACGTTTCTTTCATTGATTTTTGCTTCGAAGGAAGTCCCCGGTTTATTATTTTCTCAGTATCTTTTCGCGCCCGTATCGGACAAAGAGTATGATGATGTTTTTTCCCAGCGCACAATTTGCAGCTCGCCCCTGTGCATTGTTTTGAAGAATGTCCCTCTTTGGCGCAATTAAAACATCGCTTGCTCTCTTCAAAGAATTTGCGGAATCTAAATCTGAATCTGTTCTAATGTCGCGTACTTTGAACAAAACAAAGCGCGATGCTGCTGTGAACCGCAAAATATGCATGCTGGTGAGATGATTGGGATGTCAAGCGGGGATGTTATTTTGTTTTTGAACTGATTAATTGGCTCTCTTACAATCATGTCACTTATACGTTCTTCAGTTGCTATTTGTTTATCTAAATCTTCTAAGAGCTCTTCGATTTTCCAATCATCTTCATTTCGACAGTTTTCCATTTTATGCTCAAGAATCTTGCGTTGAATTGAGGCGCTGAATTTGGCTAGTATCTTTTGTGAATAGAAGGATCCATTTAAGCTCACTCCTAGCTTTTGTAGTTGGATCGTTAGGGGATAATAAACTCCAAAAGTTTCCTTTGCGCCTGTATAGTGTACTTTTCAGCTTTTGCATTTTCAAGGCGCGATTGCAGCCGCGAAATGAGTTTGAATTTATCCCCATATTTTCTCTTTAGTAAGTCTACCGCACTGTCATAGTTATCTTCTGATATAGGATATCTCTGTATAATTTCTTTAGCTTCCCCTCTCAAAGCGCTTATCAAATAGTTGAATTTTTGTAATTTTGTTAGTGGTTGACTATTTACGTTAGCTTTAAATAATGTCCAAAAGTTTTCAAACTCCCAAGCTTTTCCTGTAAAAATTGGTATCGGGATTGCTGGTAATTTTGGTCTCGAAGTTGCACTTTGCCATTCATTAGAAGCAACGTTGTTTGAAGAGTCCAACTCTTTACGCGCGCTGAATACTTTTGCCTCTAGATCTATAGCCAGTACTCGCGCCTGTCCTAGACTTTGATGTGCTTTTTCAATATAATCTTGTGCTTGCGCTTCTTGATCTGTGGTTATTGATTCTCCCAATGAGTCAACCGTGACCGTAAAGTTAGCCAATGCCTCATCTACCAGTTTTGTTGACGCAGTTAGTTCAAAAATCAGTTTTTGTACGCGCACTCTCGTTTTTGGGTCAGCATAAAAATTTGTGTCCAAATCAGCGAATTCCTTACTTTTATCTATGATACTGTTTAAATTGTTGCAGTAGCGTGTTAATAGCGCTTTTTGTGATTTGAGCGTAACAGGTCCTGCCATCTTTTCAAATTACCAAGGCAGAGGGAGAGTTGCGAAAAGAACCTTGGTTGAGTTTGGAAATAAAAATCGTAATTTGCGCAGAGTGACCAAGGTGGAAAAGCGAAAACCTTGGTGAGATTTCAGAATGGAGGTGACAAGGTGACAATCGTTAGTCTTATTTAACCTTATATATGGATATTAGTATGCACAATTCAAATAAATTGTAATTCAAAATAATTCACTCTGCGCAATTTCCAAAATCAATTGCTGTAAGCGTACCGGCTTCCTTGATTTCCTTGTCGATTGATTGTCCTTGGGCCGATGCACCAATTTAGTGGTTCAGTTTTCTTGCCACACCAACCAACACCATACACACCAAAACCATTTATTGCCACGAGGACGAGACCTCAAATTTGGGTAATTAAACCGTGATTCTTTACTTTTGCAAATAAACACATTATACAATGTTCCGATCAATCAATCAATCACAATCTGTTGTTCATGCGATTTCACCCAGGCGCTAAATACTACAAAAGCGAGTCAAATGATCAAAATTACGCGTTCAAGATTGCGTGCGGGCGAAAAACGTGAATGAATATGAGCAAAGGTGAGAATGATGAGAAAAAGACGAATCCCATCTGGCGACGAAGGATCTTTGCCGCGGCATGACGGTTGCATTTTATATTTGTTGTTGATAGCCGTCGTCGGCGTTCTCTGCAAAGATCAGCTTACAAGATAAGAAGAGACATTGGTTAATGTAATAAACAAGAGATCGCGCTTCCAAGCAGCGAACTCCCCGTCTTTCTTCGCGGAAATGCCTCTGTACTGCCGACCTTTGCATGGTGTTTTGTTGTAGTGAAAATATGAAGTACTTGTAGCCTGTAGAAACTGTCCATCTGATTCATGCACAGATTTATTAGGTTGGAAACTAAGTTTTGCAAATGGTCTCATAAATTCCCTCTCACTCGGAAGACGGTCGATTCGCACGGACAGCAATGTTTGCTCCGGGAGCCTCAGGGTAAGCTCAGGCAAATTGGATGAGTTGGTCGTTTAAACGTTGTTTTTGGCTGCTAGCCAAATTAGCAGTGGGGCACGCTTGCAATCGATCTAGCGTCAGCTGTGAATTCATCGTCTCGTGGGAAAAGTTGTGCTTTGTGTTCTAAGAGCGATGTTGTGTCAAACTTTCGTCATTTTCAGGATTTTGCGGTGAAAACAGCGCAAAGCTGTAGAAAATCCAGCGATAAGTTGATAGTTGTTTATAGTCAATTGTGTTTCTAGCGGGTCTTTCGAGCAATTAGTCGTTTTTTTCGTTACCTAGGCTATTGAACTTTCCTTTATACATTTACCTCATAGGTGATAGCCTTTTTTGATTCGTATGTGAGGTTTTGTCTTACCTCGGAATATATCTCGTAGTTTTCCGTACCAGTGAAGCACTACTCATCTAGCTTCCCTAATTTGTATTATAGAAGCGAGCATTCCCTCAGTTGTATAGCTGTGAACCTCTCGTATTTAGTTGGTTGATATCTTTTAGTGCAGTTCATATATGCTCCTGTGCTCAGACAGAAATGGTCTCGGCAGATGTCGGAGTCTGATTTGTAACAACCTTCGACTAGTCAGCACTAGTCGAAGGTTGTTACAAACTACTTCCACATTAAGTGCCTATTTTTCTCTGGAGTTGGCCTAAATTAGTTTATTTTCCGATCTGCCATGCAGGCAAGATTACTAAAAAAATTCTGAGAGTACAAAAGGATGCAAGTAACGACAGATCAAAACTGCTTACTACCAACTATCCAAAAAAAGTGAGTTCAGTGTTCGCTCATTTCTCTTTATGCTGTGAATCATTCGTATATGGTGTCTTTCATCGACCGCCTCCGCAAATGCTTCTTCAAATTCTCGATTGCGTATTACATTTATGTGTGTTCTTACTACAGTGATTGAGATACGTCCTTGAATTTTTTTGAATCCATCAATCTTGTATGGGGTGTTTGAGACAAGCATTTTTCAAAAGTACTTCATGCTCTGAAAATAAAAAATCTCAATTCGTTATTGCTCCTTCGAATAATATCACATATACACAATAATTATACGATAATATCACATATCACATATACAATCGATATACACGTATAGACTTTTGTCAGGACTGCATCTGACCCTCTGCTGAAACTCCGTCAGCCTGAACGTGGCGAGGGTCACTTTTTGCGAACTACCTCAATTACAACTTTTAAGTGATAATTGTCCATAATAAATGACGAATTTCCAAAGAAAATGAAGCCAGTAAGTCTAAGCTGATAGCATGCATGACTAGCGATGGAGAGCGGGATGACTCATCATGTCGAGAATTGGCAAGCATTAATTCGCGAAAAGCGCTTGTCGAAGAAAACTGCCGGATATCTCTGAAAGGTCCCACCACAAAAAAAAACAGGTCAGATGCAAATCAGGAGTTGGTCCTTCAAAAACAAAACGAAAAAAAACTACATGACAAAGAAGTAAACACCGATGCGTGTCTATTGCTCCCATCGCGTCATCGGTTCTTGATACACCTCAACGGTAGACTAGATAATCTGTCTAGGTTCAGCCTCTCCCAGGGAAAGGCCGTGACTATCTTGTGAGATCGAGTCGGTCACCGGTGATAGCGAAGACGCAGGACTTAGCCCAGTTCCCGTGGCTAACACTTCTGCAAAAACAATTTGTAGAGAGACCACCGAATCCGCATCACGCATAGCAAACCTGTTCATTCGGTAATACTTTGCTCTGGCCTGTTCGGCTCTTCTTACTCGTCTCATCTGGGCTTCAGCAACAGCTCGCCTGGTTTCTTCGTCCAATGTGTCCAGTGAACAAGTTTCAGTCAAGTGACATAACTCTTCATCCCGTTGTCTAGCCTGCGAAACACATACATGCAATTAAACAACTTTCAAAACAAAGCTGATAGCACTACCTTTCGCAATAATTCAGCACGTTTGGCATTTTGCTGCTGGCGTAGCTCTGGTCGCATGCTGTGATATCTACAAGAACTACTTTTTACATCAATATGCTGAGAAGTAGAATTGAGATGTTGTTCCATAGCAGTTGTCAATTCATTGGAATCCAACAACGACATAGAGTGACTTGTTTCAAACGACGAGCTCATGCCGGAAGAATCACTCGTGTTTCCAGATACTGAAGGTAGAAAGCTTATAAACATAACAGTTTTAGTGACAGTATGCAAATTATAATCTGACTAACCTTGCGAACAATCGAATTTTCAAGACCTCGATTTTCACGGCTCAGGGCTCTCATCTTTTTTTGCCTGTCAACGCTTTTATGCTTTTATTTGCGTAAATTTGCAAGGCGACCCAAACATCTGAACTTTGCTCTCGATACTTTTGAAGGTCAATCTAAATCACCTAGAGGTACTGAACCAGTCAATCTACTTTTCCCAAAATTTAACCCTTAGTTTACCTCTCCTTCACTGGAGTCGCGCAGCAACTCATCCAGGCAAGGTCACTCAGTTGAAACTTTCTTGGCTCTTCTGGGGTTGAAATGACAAGTTTATCAAGCACTGGTCTGACCTGCATTATACCATCAAAAACTCGAAAATGCAATGTCAAATCGATAAGATGTTCAAAGAGTTCAAAGTTTCTCATGATGAATCACGAAGATTATAGCAGATAAATATCATCATAAATCAAAAAAAAACTTGAAAAAAAAAAGCATACCTCTTTGATTATGTATGTGTAGATGACATCTCTATTTTTCTTTGATCCTTGATCTTAATCGCTTCCGAAAATCGAACGCAGAGAGCGACGTTAACGCGGCGACAAGCACGAAGGGCCGCTTCTACCACCTGCAAAGCACATAAGATAAACACCATCATGCACTCAAACAGGAAGGATACTAAGTCGATCCAGCTTTTTTGGATCCAGTGCATACCAATCCATGCATGTCAATGCGCTGATTTTAATTCTGTCTTCGTTAGCTGCTGATCGCTCCTCAGAAGAGAATTATGAGCCCCTCTTCCTGCGAATTCATTGGTTCTTAAAAAGCAAAATCCCTCAAATTGATGGAAATGCCTGTTATGTGCCAAAAAGGAACCTTTAAAGAAGAAAGGATAGTTGTACAACGTTTGAAACTAATCTAATAGATTAAAATCGAAAAAGTAGTCCACTGCTTTCCTTGGATCACGGCGAGCAAAAGTCGCAAAGAAAAATGCCCATAACTTCCGGAGCTCCTCAGCAGCCACCGTACACAAATTTGGAATTAGCGCACCAGGCTGCATCAGAAGACATGCAAGTCATCCAACAATAAAAAGGCCAAACAAGTTAGTAACAAGTTAGTCCCTTGTCAGTGTAATTCATTCCCAACTTCGTGCTATTCATAGTTAACTGAGTTTTTGGCGGCGGAGCATGAAGTTACTATCATTAATACATCATCAAAGGGGATAGTAGCAACTATTTAGTATCTAGTCACTAGCCATAGCACGAAACTGAGACTAAACGATAGCTTCACGCTACTCATGCCTCTATCAAAAAACCATGATGAAAAAAAGGCGCAAACGAAAAGAGCTTACTTTGGGAGGTATGACATCGTAGTCGTAAAGCTCGGTGAGAGCTGGAATATTGGATCGGAAAAAATGCAAAAATAATATTGTAGATCAAGAGGAAAAAAAACGCTTAGAAAAAACTGTACAGTGCAACGTACCTTTACTCACTTCCCAGCCATCAATTTCTGGTCTGTCGAAATAATCGATGGAGTGTTTGTCAAACTCTGCAAATCGAACGAGTGAATGTGGTGAATTTATAAAAATTCCAAAACTGAACTCACTCTTGGTCATTTTTCCATAATATCATCTGCCTTGCTGGAGAAACAGTTAGGAGTAGTAGAAACCGTTCGGAGAGCAGTGCCACGTGTGAGCGCCACTCGAGCTACTGAACGGACTAGTAATGTACCCATATCCAAAAATTAAGATAAACTACACTAGTGATCCACGTAATCCAAGTCTGGAACACCTGAAAAAAATAGTGAAAATGAAAGAAACTGATACACCGGGGAAAAGAACTTCTGCAACTGCGATAGAGTGACTTCACCAACAAACTCAACCAGAGCAGCTCAGGCTTCTATTTCGCTCATATGTTACTCTCAAATTACCACTAAAGCTGCTCATGTCTTCGACTTCTCTATATTACCGTTCTTGCAGGCAAAAAAAAAAGAAAACGAAACTAAGACTTTATCAGGCAAAAATTGTTTGAAGTCACAATGACATTCTTTACCAATTACGGAAGCGGGAAACGAACGAACGACTTGATTTAGTAACGACTCACCACATCAATGATAGTGTTCTATAGAGGATATATACAATCACATAAGTGGTTCTCTTCGTTTAGAAACTTGTAAAATAAATAAAGACTGAGAAGTTAAAAAGCTTTTATCGAGTAAGTGGACTCTGCAGTGATACTAATGGTAAAAAAGAGTGAGCAGATTTCAAATTAAATTTCACTTCAGTTAAAAAATACATACATGGCCGGCTTTAGATACAATAAACAACAATTTTACTATGAAAACCGACAAATCCGAAATCCGGAGTAGATGACGAAAAAAGATATCAGAATGGAACTTCCGCGTGGCCGTGCAACCAGCAGGAGCTGCACCGACGACGTTCAGTTTGGGGTCACAACTTGTCCGCGTTGCCTGAGCTCACGCCTTGTTCCTGCAACGAAAGTCGGGAGTGCAGTAGCCCAGCGCGCGAAACGCCATACACCCCTCTCACTCAACATGGCGCACTCAAATTTTGCCGCTGCGTTGGTTATTACGTAAGTGCAGCTGCTGTCCTACCAAATTCTCACGTCGCAGTGAAGGTTACGGTAGGTGCATGGTATGAAGGGAAAAAATTTAAAGTTTGACGGATTTGGTTGAAACTTGGCATAGGGGTGTTATCCGACGTGCTGAGCACGAAAACGATAGTGAAATTGCGTGATAAGGGCTTTTTTGTAGGATTACTACAGGTGTACGATATGGGGTCTACCCTAAACAAGGAAAAAGGCGTTGATTCAACAAATGAATGTGATATTCCCGTTTGACAGCACTTTTTTCTACTTTCCAAAGGCTCGTCATAATTTTTGTATAGATTTTTTTTGATGGAACCACCGAATTTTGGCAGGCTCGTCTCAGACACAATTGCTTCAAACACCAATAAATTTTCGGAGTTCGAAACTTATAAAGATGGATTATGGTTTGACACTAATTTTACAAACCAAATGAGCATTCACCGCTTTAGATTAGCAACTTTCGAAAATTCGGGGTTGGCCTGGGGCGCCTTGGAAAACCTGAATTATGATACAGGGTGCGGCAAAAGTCTGGGAGCCTAACTTTGCAGCACTGCAATTACAAAGATATTGATGGTTTTGATTTGAATTTTATGCCGCATAATGCTGCAGTCATCCTCTACAGAAAACACTTTATTTGGCTGGAAGTTGCTGCCATATGTTTTTGTAAGAATGGAAATTACCAAACTACTACTTTTGCAAAGCGAAAAAATCAGAATTTTTGATATTTACAGTTTTTGCTGTAACTAGAGATGCTGTTAATATTTTACAAAACTTTGATGCACACAACATAGAAGAGGCTTTGCGCTATTGTATCCCAGTTTTGCTTTTGCCAGGAGCTGTTCTTGCATGAACGGAAAATAAAAGTTTGCGAATGTTACCTACATGCCAGTGGAAATCCGTCTTCAGAACAAATTTGAAAGCCGTAGAATGCTCAACAGGCACTGGGACCAAGGCTGTATTTCTTGCATACGTCTTCTAGATTAGATATTGAAATTCGGCCATGGGAACATCTTTTATACTTTTTAAACGATATTTTTAAGTTTTTATTCGCGCAATCGTAGCCAAAATTCCGGTATGCGACGTACAGATGCTTCTAACTAAAAATCCAATATTTTTATCTCTAAGCAATGCAAAAAATTCTTTTGGAAGTATGTTGTAGACAAAAGTTTGCTCTATCACGCTGCACATTTGCCAAGGTAAAAGAAGCAGTTATTGTGAAGCCGTGGGGCGAATTCTATTACGACTACCTGCGTGCCATGACAGATGGACTTGCCAAGATTTTGTAGACCTGCGTGGAAGCCAAAAGAGGCAGTTTCGCAAATCAAGAACTGGGCTGTATCTGCAATGGTTCGAATTATGTGTGCGCCAAATTTTTCGTTTCTAGGCACTTCCCTTCTCGTTTTGTAGCGAGTTTCGCGTCAAATTAGAAAATGTCAAAACTTGTGTAATAGGGTTTTTAAGGACGCTGAGTTCAATACTCAACTATTCACAAGATTGCGAAGCTTTCTAAATGGTGTAACCGCACTTTTTAAGAGCATTGAAAAAATGGCCGCTACCTCTTACCCGGCATAACTCTTCAATGAAGCACCATAATTAATTGGGAACTTTAGAACCAACAACATTAGCCTAGTGTAAAAGCTTAGCTGTTTTGTTTCCTTTCTGAGGCAAAATATGATCTTTCATGGCTCAAAACCCTCTTTGAAGTTTCTACCGTAATCCTACAGTAATGAGGAGATGGGTGATTCGTTCCATACTGCAAATCTAAGTATAAGCTAGCTCTACAAAATGGTACCTGAAGCAAGGCAAAAGACTTCTTGGGAAAAGAGATATTAACGATCAAACAGTGTATACATACTTTACGGACACCCTGTATATTAGGCTGTCCCGAAAGTTCGTTCGCACCATTTTCAAAAAATCATAACTTCTGATTTTTCAACCGAGTTCATTGCTTTTATTTTTGTATGAAAGAGTAAGTCATGCTCTTTATAAGGACATTCTAGCTGCTTACTAATGATCATCTCTTGCATATATAGGAGCGGTAGAAGAAAATTAGTCAAAATTCGAATTTTCTGTGTGGGGTCATAAAAAATCGGAAACTTGCAACAAAAATCGGGCAGATTGAACCGTTCCGAAAGTAATGTCGCTTTTTTCAAACGTGTGCCACATCTCGTGGAACAAGGATGTGTAAGCGAATCTGGAAGCATTTCATGCAGCACTTCATTCTCTTTCTAATGGTTATGAAGCTGTTGCAATACAGTCAATGAGCTTCCAGAAAAGAGTCAAAATCTGCGACTTATGCTTTTTGAGTTGGCCAAGTTTCACAATTTTCTAAAATTATATAACAAACCTCAGAAGGAGTCCAAGTAATAGATGGGTGGAGCAAACCCTACAGGAAACAGCACAACACTTTTTTCTACGTTCCAGAGCTCGTTATAAGTTTTGCACAGATTTTGATGAAACCACCAAATTTTAGCAGGCTCGTCTCAGACACAAGTGCATCAAACGCCAACATGTCTCCGGATTTTGAAACTTACAAAGATGGATTATGGTTTGGCAACAATTTCAAAAATCAAATGGGCATTCACCGCTTCGGTTTAGCAACTTTCGAACATTTCGGGTACACGTTGGGGTGCCTTGGAAAATTTGAATTATGGTGATTTTATCCCGGAAAACTTGATGAATCTGAAATAAAAAACAACTGATAGAAAGGGGAGAAGAAGCTGCTTCGAATGACACCCGAGTTGATTGTCGATTGTTGTTATGTGAGGTTTGAGTTACCAAATTTTTTGACCAAATATGGAATTTGATGGGATTGAGAAATTGATTGTAGAAACTATGAGAAGCAAGCTAAGGAAAAGAAAAAATTAACACGTGTTCTATAGTGTTTGCTCTATCTACCTGCCACTTGCACTTTTTCGGAGATTAGGTACAAAAATTTAGAAAAATAGCCGAACTTGACCATGGCAAATAGCATGAGTCGCAGATTTTGGTAATTTTTCGAGAGCTCATTGAATATTATGCAGTGAAATTAAAAAGGTTAAAAAGAGGATGAAATGCTGCATCGAATGCTTCTAAGATCTCCTGTAAATGTTGATTCCGCGAATAGTGGTGTTCATTCGAAAAAGCGACATTACTTTCGGAACGACCTAATAGGTTCTCTCTCCAGTTCTTTGTAACAGTGCAAAGCTTGTGCCGATTGAGCGTCTCTTTGAAAAGTTATGATTTTCCTGAAAAATGCCAAAATGAATCAAATTCGCCCTTTTGTATTGCTTGCTCGAAAACCATAACTATTGATAGAGACGCTCAATCGGTGCAAACTTCGCACCATTAGAAAGAGCTGGTAAAGGAACCTACAATACTGACTGCTCCGATTTTTCTTGCAGGTTTCCGATTTTTTATGACCTTACAAAGAAAATTCAAATTTTGACTAATTTCCTTCTATCGCTCCTATCTATGCAGCAGATAATATTAGCAAGCAGTTAAGATGTCGTTATGAAGAGCATGAGTTATTCTTTCAAACAAAAATTGATGCAGCCAAATTGATTGAAGAAATCGGAAGTTATGAATTTTTGAATATGGGGGAAAGAACTTTCGGTTCAACCTAATATATTAGGTTGTCCCGAAAGTTTTGTCGGTTTCTTTCATCGATCACTGAAACTCAAAGAACTCCAATCCATGGGCAAGCTAGATACCATTTGATTCAGATTTTTATTCTCTTTCATACAGCTATATTTTTTCTCTGATCTACCCTGTCTTTGCAATGTTACCGCCATGGTTTTTGAGCAGCTCAGCAGTAACGTCAAACCTTTCCTGAATTTTAAAAATTTTTATACTAATGTTTTCAAAGAGCGCTAGTAACTGTTCTGTAGAGCAAACCTTTGGCTACATTGTGTTTATTTTAGATTACATGGGCCACGTTTACCAAATCCGTTATAATTAATTATTTGATAAAGACCGCGATTTTTTATTACAATTACCACGTAAAAGTACCGAAAATTCCAAAAAGCTGCTCTTTCAAGGCAAATCAAACTTGGTCATGTTGCATAAATGATCTTTAATGAGAATTACTTTTAATTCGCGGAAACTTTGGAAATTTCCGTGTATTTGCTGCAGTTGCGTGTTTCATGACTTCGCCAAAAATTGAGACCTCTTAAGAAATAATTTTTTCAAGATATAAACAGCAAATTAGGAGAATCTAAAAATGTAACCTTGTAGTCCGAGAATTGCTCTATTAGAATCATACTTAACCGTTTTGGAGACTTCAGAATGAAATTCTTAAAAATTAGCCGATCTTGGACCAGATAAGATTGACGGATGAAGAATTTTAACAAATATCGAAAAAAAGCATAGAAGATTGTGGCACGAGAGTGTATCCATAAGAAAGAGAAGGAAAAGCTGTATCGAATGCATGTTGGAACTCATTCAGATGTTTATTGTGCGTGGTTTTATAGTGGTTTGAAAAAACCGACAAAACTTTCGGGACAACCTAATATTAGGTTGATTTATAAAGAATGCACGTTTTCTATACTTCAACTTTCAACCGAGATAATTCTTTTTTGAGAAGACATTTCTGGGCGCAATAAAAACTACTGTAACCAACAAATCAGTGGCTATAAAACAGATACTTTTGCGTGACTGTATTTATCACAAAAAAGATTTTCTGAGCTGAAGATTGCCAACAACTTTTTTCAGAAGCATCCACTTTGAAAAAGCATAACTTATGTTGAAATGAAGTAGGATAAAGCAGATTTCGCTCTTCGTGTAGCCAAGGGTCTCTTGAGCAGTAAGGCCAAGTTTGGACTCAACGGAAAGTTTTTGAAAGAAAATATCGCGAAAAAGTCGAAAGTATTCACTTTTTTCTGACATCTCGGCGGGTTCAAAAATCGGTCATTTTTGAAATTATTTCATTTTTCTCCACTGGAAAGTGAAAAAACCCTAGCGCTTTCTACCATCAAATGAATTAGGTCTACCCTTGCTGGATAGTGCAAAAGACCTGCAATCGCCTTTTGCTTCAAAGTTTTATATGACACGGAAAAACCCGACGATCATTCAAGTTCGCAACTGAATTTCTCGGCTCAGAAATCATGGATAATTTTGGTCGAACAGCATCTTGTAGCACAAAGTTTTCTAATCCTTATGCATATTTTTTGGAATTAATCCGGCTATTCCTCATGAATTTAGGGCAAAAAGAATGAAAAGCAAAAATTTTGGGATTTAGTCTCTTTTATTTGAAGGCTCAGAACTTTGGAATGAACGGAGATTTACGAAAGCGAAGGGCAGTATAAGAAACTAGAAGAAACGCTCTTTCAAACGGTATGAAAGGTTTTTGAGGAAATTGATTACACGTCAAATACCAGCTCCTGGAAGAAGAGGTGAAAGAAACGTGCATTAATTATGAATCAACCTAATATTAGGTTGATTCATAATTAATGCACGTTTTTCTCACCTCTTCTTCCAAAAGATGGCGTTTGATGTGTAATCAATTCCCTCAAAAACTTTTCACGCTATCTGAAAGAGCGTCTTTTCTAGTTTCCTATGTGGTTATTCGCTTTCGTAAATCTCCGTTCATTCCAAAGTTCTGAGCCTTCGAATAAAAGAGACTAAATCTCAAAATTTTTGCTTTTCACTCTTTTTGCCCTAAATCCATGAGGAGTAGCCGGATTAATTATAAAAAATATGCATAAGGATTAGGAAACTCTGTGCTACAAGATGCTATTTGAACAAAATTCTCCATGAATTCTGAACCGAGAAATTCAATTGCGAACTTTAATGACCGTCGCGGCCCTTCCGTGCCATATAAAACTTTGAAGCAAAAGGCGATCGCAGATCTTTTGCACTATCCAGCAAGGGTAGACCTAATTCATTTGATGGTAGAAAAGCGCTAGGGTTTTCTCACTTTTCAGCGGAGATAAATGAAATAAATTCAAAAATGATTGATTTTTGAACCCGACGAGATGCCAGAGAAAAGTGAGTACTTTCGACTTTTTCGCGATATTTTCTTTCCAATTTTTTCCGTAAAATCCAAGCTTGGCATTACTGCTCAAGAGATCCTTGGCTACACGATGAGCGAAGTCTGCTTTATCCTACTTTATTCAAACATAAGTTATGCTTTCTCAAAGTAGAAGTTTCTGAAAAAAGTTGTTGGCAATTTTCAGCTCAGAAAATCTTTTTTGTGATAAATACAGTCACGCAAAAGTATCTGTTTTATAGCCACTGATTTGTTGGTTACAGTAGTTTTTATTGCGCCCAGAAATGTCTTCTCAAAAAAAGAATTATCTTGGTTCAAGAAGTATAGCAAACGTGCATTGATTATGAATCAACCTAATATTAGGTTGGTCCGAAAGTTCTGTCGCACTATTTTCAAAAATTTATAACTTCTGATTTTTCAACCGATTTCACTGCTTTTATTTTTATATGAAAGAGCAAGTCATGTTCTTTATAAAGACGTCTTGCTTGCTAATGATTATCTGTTTCATAAAGAGAAGCGATAGAAAAAAATTGGTCAAAATTTGCATTTTTGTAGGCTCATAAAAAATCGGAGACTTGCAACAAAAATCGGAGTAGTCGGTATTGTAGGTTATTTCACCAGCTCTTTTTTAAAGTGCAAAGCATGCGCCGATTGAACGTCTCCACGAAAGGTTACGATTTTCGAGCAAGCAATAGAAAAGGACGAATTTGATTTTTCATAACTTTTTTAACAATTCATAACTTTTTCGATACCTTTTTTTGGGACACCCTGTATATATTAGGTTGGTGCAAAAGTTCGTTCGCACCAATTTCAAAAATTCATAACTTCTCAGATACCTGACGGATTTGCGAGATCAAAATTTTGCAAAATAGAGGAACTCATGCTCTTTGCACGTGCACCTGAATTGTCCGTTAATGGGTACAAATGAAGGAGATAGAAGCTCAAAATCAAAATCACTCAAACTTTGAATTTTTCGTGCAGGGTCATAAAAAATCGGAAACTTGCAACAAAAATCGGAGCAGTCGATATTATAGGTTCTCTCACCAGTTCTTTGTAACAGTGCAAAGCTTGTGCCGATTGAGCGTCTCCACGAAAGGTTACGATTTTCGAGCAAGCAATAGAAAAGGACGAATTTGATTTTTCATAACTTTTTTAACAATTCATAACTTTTCAAAGAGACGCTCAATCGGCACAAGCTTTGCACTGTTACAAAGAACTGGTGAGAGAACCTATAATATCGACTGCTCCGATTTTTGTTGCAAGTTTCCGATTTTTTATGACCCTGCACGAAAAATTCAAAGTTTGAGTGATTTTGATTTTGAGCTTCTATCTCCTTCATTTGTACCCATTAACGGACAATTCAGGTGCAGGTGCAAAAAGCATGAGTTCCTCTATTTTGCAAAATTTTGATCTCGCAAATCCGTCAGGTATCTGAGAAGTTATGAATTTTTGAAATTGGTGCGAACGAACTTTTGCACCAACCTAATATATACAGGGTGTCCCAAAAAAAGGTATCGAACGTTTGATCGTTAATATCTCTCTTCCCAAGAAGTCTTTTGCCTTGCTTCAAGTACCGTTTTGTAGAGCTGGCTTCAACTTAGATTTGCATTATAGAACGAATCATCCATCTCTCTTCATTATTGTAGGATTACGGTGGAAACTTGAAACATATGGTGCCAATGTGGAAAAAGCTGCCGTTTCAGAATTTTTCAAAAAAATGTGAAAACTTGTGTAATGGGTTTTTACGGACGCTTAGTTCAATACTCAACTATTCACGAGATTAGAAGCCTTCTAAACGGCGTAACCGCACTTTTTAGGAACATTGAAAAAATGGCAGCTACCTCTTACCTGGCATAACTCTTCAATGAAGCATCATAATAAGTTGGGAATTTTACAGTTATAATCAGCAACTCTAATTAGCCCAGTGTAACAGTTTTGAGGCTGTTTTGTTTCCTTTCTGAGGCAAAATATGGCCTTTCATTGCCTAAAACCCTTCTTGAAATTTCTACCGTAATCCCACAGTAATGAAGAGAGATGAGTGATTCGTTCTATAATGCAAATCTAATTTGAAGCCAGCTCTACAGATTGGTACCTGAAGCAAGGGAAAAGACTTCTTTAGAAGAGAGATATTAACGATCAAACGTTCGATACATTTTTCTGGGACACTCTGTATATCAGGTCATTTCAAAAGTTCGTTCGCATTGTTCTCTGAAAATTCGTAACTCTCTGTTATCTGCCTAGATTTGCCTAGGATAATTTTTACTAGAATAGAGACATCGTGTAGTTCCTGACAATGGCTTAAATTCGTTCTACCAAGCACAAGTCGCAGAGTTAAAAATGCAAAAAAGAAGACCACTCAAATTTTGGTAATTTCAAAAAAGCTCATCAAAAATCTTGAAACGCTACAAAAAGTACCGAAACAAACACAAACATATGTTTTACGTTCTCATCTTTCTAGATAGGTAAACTCTTTGTCGAACGACTGTTCTTATCAAAAGTAATGATTTTTTAGGAATTTGCTATACGTTTCCATGAAAATCAAAATTGCTCTCCCTAAGCATAAAAATCCCTCAGCTAGAAAGAGAAGGTCACAAAACCCCTGTTCTTGGCTTTCCCGTCTTTTGTGACGTTTTTGGGCTTTTTTGGGCATGCCCAAAAATTGCAAAACTGAAGTAATTCTCTTTATTTGATTGCAACTTTCGATCTTTTTCGTCTTAATTCGTGGAAAAGGCACTATAGTAAAGAGCATGATTTTCCCTATCAAATAATAACACTATGGGAATTTTTCGTGTTCCAGCTTAAAAAATGCCAATCTTGAGTTAATTTATTCAATTGCTTCTAACTCTCGAACTTACCAGTGCTAATTCATGGCAAAGGCACTTCTGTAAAGAAAAAGGTCCTCTTTCATAAAAATATAATTTTGAGAAAAGTTGTTGAGAAGAAAGAAAGTTATGATTAAAAAAAGTAAAGTTAACTAAAGAAAAAAAAGCTATAAAGTTAACTCTCGAACTTTCGCACGCCATTTTATGGCGAAAACAACATTGTAAAGAAAAAGGTTTCTTCTTCAAAACAAAAAACAAAACGAGAAATTTCACCAAGATGGAAGGAAGTTACGATTTTTTGAAAAACTGGCGAACGAACTTTTGAAATGACCTAATACAGTGCTGGCCAAAACTATACTTCCACCCTGAAAACTGCCGTAACTCATTTGCTTCTCAACGAGTTGATCTGAAATTTTGGTACATTGCGTGTTTAACAGGCTACCATCAGCAACTAGAACGCATCCCGTTTTTGTTTGATTTCAGGAAAAAATCAGAAATTTCGAAAAAAGCAGGCTTGAAGGTTGGCCAAAACTATACTTCCACTTAAGGTTTCTGTCCACTAAAGTATTTCTAGGCTTCCAAAGTTTTTTGTGCACACACATAATCAAAAGTCGAAACAGTCACTTTAGTTCAGCTGTGTCATACCTTTATAAGAATCGTTTATCTGCTTTTTTTTTCGCTTAAAAATACTTTCATGCGTATTTTGTTTCCGAGATTGTGTTTTTATGGGTGATTTCGCAGTTTTTTGGCTGGTTTGGAAACGATAGGGCTTCTTCTATCTTATAAATGCTTAGCGAATGAGAACTAGAAAAAAATTTGAGTTTTCATATTTTAAAGGGCACCCGACATAGACCCAACAGCAAGTCTGCGCTCACATTTTTGCTTTTAAACTCTTTATGCAATGTTCTCATGAGCGTGGAGTAAAGCAATAACATTGTTGCACGTATGAGAGTCCGGATGCAGTGGTTGCAGATTTTTGCATGTCCTAGCATTCACGATAATTGAGGAATTTATCCTGCAAAAACTGATTAGCAACAAGCCTTGAAGTTATTTTTGGTTCTGACCGTGATGCTCATGTGAGTCACAAGGCAAGGCATTATACAATACAGGGTGTTTTCACTATCTAGCGCTAAAGAGTGACAAAAAATCAGGAAAGGTTCCAATTGGTAAGTATTTTGGGATTGCCTAGATATTATCACTGAACCGCGAAGATCTATGCTTTGAAAACGAAGCAAAATATACTTGGCGAACAATCGTAAGTATAGTGTACAAACTTCTTTTTATGCAAACAATGCTTTACATCATTTTGAGCTTACAAAAATAGCATAAACCTATTTTGAAGGCAAAAATTTGAGCGCAGGCTTGCTGTTAGGTCTATGTCGGGCGCCCTTTAGAATATGAAAACTCAAATTTTTTCCTAGTTCTCACTTCGCTAAGCATTTATAAGATAGAAGAAGCCCTATCGTTTCCGAACCAGTCAAAAAACTGCGAAATCACCCATAAAAACACAATCTCGGGAACAAAATACGCATGAAAGTATTTTTAAGCAAAAAAAAGCAGATAGACGTTTCTTATAAAGGTATGGCACAGCTGGACTAAAGCGACTGTTTCGACTTTTGATTACGTATATGCACAAAAACTTTGGAATCCTCGAATTACTTTAGTGGACAGAAACCTTAAATGGAATTATAGTTTTGGCTAACCTTCAAGCCTGCTTTTTTCGAAATTTCTGATTTTTTCCTGAATAATCAAACAAAAACTTAATCCGTTCTAGTTGCTGATGGTAGCCTGTTGAACACGCAGCTGTACCAAATTTCAGATCAATTCGTTGAGAAGCAAATGAGTTACGGCAGTTTTCAGGGTGGAAGTATAGTTTTGGCCAGCACTGTATATATTAGGTTGGTGCAAAAATAATGCGCGTTTTTCTAGCCCTTGTTTCAAGAAAGCTTTTCTCCATCAAAGTTTTTCCTATGAAACGTACCCAGCACACTGTTAAGAAGCTTCTTTCACGCTCTATTCAACAGTAGTTGAAAGAAGCTTCTATTCTCATTCGTTAAAAGCTTATAAAGCTTCATACAACCACACTCAAAATCAGAATTTCATTGGGCTTACTTTTTCGGCCAGCTTTCAAACGCGAGTAAAGGCATTCTTTTGAAAATTTAACTGCTGTATGTAGTAGAAATTTTCTAAGTTATGCACGTTTTAAAGTTTTCCTAGAAGTCATTTAGACTGAGATCTCGGAACCTCAACATGAGTGATGGTTTTGGCCATTCTGTGGCCCATAAATTTCCTTTGAAGAGGGCAATTGCCAAAGTTTTGCTCATTTCTGTAAGCGTAAGGGTGGGGGGCCTCCTGTTGACAGTTTTTTGCAAAAATGTGGAAGCTTTCAGTACATAGAAAACTAAAAATCTCCATATTTTGGGGTTTTGAGGGCTACGCAAAAATGTCGAAAAAAGCGGCCAATTTCGAATATTAATTTTTTCCCTTTCGCAAATATTCTTTATTTGAACCCTTTTGTACTTTTTTGTACTTTGGCTTGCGGCTACAAAGACAGTCAACTTATCATTTATACTGACAAATTTTGAAGGAAGTTATGATCAGTTAGAAACGAGGTTTCCGAAAAAATTTTTTTTGTTTATCAATCCATATTTTTCCACCGATTTGCGACGTTAACATAAGTTAAAGTGCGCTGTATAGAGAGAGGTTTGGTGCCTCTGATGAACTTTGCAGCACTGAAAAATATGGATTATTTAGAAAGTTATGGTACGTCAAAGTGAGAACTAGCAAAACGCGCATTACTTTTGCACTAACCTAATATTAGGTGGGTGCAAAAGTTCGTTCGCCGGATATTCAAAAAATCATAACTTTCTTTCTTCTCAACAATTTTTCTCAAAATTATATTTTTATGAAAGAGGAAACCTTTTTCTTTACAGAAGTGCCTTTGCCATGAATTAGCACTGGTAAGTTCGAGAGTTAAAAGCAATTGAAGGAAATTAGTCAAGATTGGCATTTTTCAGGTTGGATCACGAAAAATTCTGAAAGTATTTATATTTGATAGAGAAGATTTTGCACATTACAGAGGTACCTTTTTCATGAATTAAAACGAAGTAGATCGAGTGTTAGAAGCAAATAAAGAGAATTTCTTCACTTTTGCAGTTTTTGAGCATGCTCAAAAAAGCTTGAAAACGTCACAGAAAAGGCGAAAGAGCCATAAACATGGGTTCTGTGACCTTCCCTATCTAACTGAGCGAAAATCGTGTCGATCGGGAGCAATTTTCATTTTTGTGATTTATTCGGATTTTCGGGTCTGCGTTTTTCACGAAAATGACAATTGCTCTCGATTGAAACTATTTTCGCCCAGCTAGAAAGAGAAGGTCACAAAACCCAAATTGTAACTTTTTGTGGAGACGTTCAATCGGCGCATACTTTGCACTTTTAGAAAGAGCTGGTGAAATAACCTACAATACCGACTACTCCGATTTTTGTTGCAAGTCTCCGATTTTTTATGAGCCTACAAAAATGCAAATTTTGACCAATTTTTTTCTATCGCTTCTCTTTATGAAACAGATAACCATTAGCAAGCAGCTAAGACGTCTTTATAAAGAACATGACTTGCTCTTTCATATAAAAATAAAAGCAGTGAAATCGGTTGAAAAATTAGAAGTTATAAATTTTTGAAAATGGTGCGACAGAACTTTCGGGCCAACTCAATATACAAGGTGTCCCAAAAAAATGTGAACAGTGTTTGATTATTAATAACTCCCTTGCTTTCATGTCTTTTGTCGAGTTTGAGGTACCATTCTGTAGAGCGAGATTCATCTTAGATTTACAGTGTGGAGCGAATCGGCGATCGCTCTTCATTACTGTAGGATAAGGTAGGAACTTCGACAAGAAATTTAGGCCATTGGAGGCCATATTCTGCCTCGGAACAGAACCAAACAAGCGGAAAACTTCTCTATTATGGTAATGGAAGACGCTGATTCCGAATATGAAGTTTCCACTTTACTGTGATGCTTTTTTCCAGGATTATCCTAGGTAAATTGTAATAACTGAATTTCCAGCATTTATCAGAAATGTGATTACCCCCATCAAAAAGTCAAAACCACTCTTAAAAAGTTATCTAATGGAATCAGCGTGCGCGAAAACCCTAGTACACGATTTTTTCGGATTTTTTGAAAAAAATTTTGTCAGATGGCATATTTCACAATAAAACCACATGCCATAAATTCAAACCGTAATCCTACAGTAGAACAGCGATCGGTGATTGGCTCCATACTATAAATCTAAGTTGAACCTCGCTCCACAGAATGGTGCCTCAAGCTCGGCGGAAGACATGAAAGCAACGGAGTTATTAACGATCAAACAATGTTCACATTTTTTTGGGACACCCTGTATATTAGGTTGAACCGAAAGTTCTTTCCCCCATTTTCAAAAATTCATAACTTCCGATTTTTTCAACCAATTTGGCTGCGTCAATTTTTGTTTGAAAAAATAGCTCATGCTCTTCATAATGACATCTTAACTGCTTGCTAATGTTCATCTGCTGCATAGATAGGAGCGATAGAAGAAAATTAGTCAAAATTTGAATTTTCTTTGTAAGGTCATAAAAAATCGGAAACCTGCAAGAAAAATCGGAGCAATCAGTATTGTAGGTTCCTTTACCAGCTCTTTCTAATGGTGCAAAGTTTGCACCGATTGAGCGTCTCTATCAATAGTTATGGTTTTCGAGCAAGCAATACAAAAGGGCGAATTTGATTTATTTTGTTTTTCAGGGAAATCATAACTTTTCAAAGAGACGCTCAATCGGCACAAGCTTTGCACTGTTACAAAGATCTGGTGAGAGAACCTATAATATCGACTGCTCCGATTTTTGTTGCAAGTTTCCGATTTTTTATGACCCCACACAGAAAATTCGAATTTTGACTAATTTTCTTCTACCGCTCCTATATATGCAAGAGATGATCATTAGTAAGCAGCTAGGATGTCCTTATAAAGAGCATGATTTACTCTTTCATACAAAAATAAAAAGCAGTGAAATCGGTTGAAAAATGAGAAGTTATAAATTTCTGAAAATGGTTCGACAGAACTTTCGGACCAACCTAATATACAGGGTGTCCGTAAAGTATGTATACACTGTTTGATCGTTAATATCTCTTTTCCCAAGAAGTCTTTTGCTTTGCTTCACATATCATTTTGTAGAGCTAGCTTCAACTTAGATTTGCAGTATGGAACGAATCACCCATCTCCTCATTACTGTAGGATTACGGTCTAAACTTCAAAGAGGGTTTTGAGCCACGAAAGGTCATATTTTGCCTCAGAAAAAAACAAAACAGCTAAGCTTTTACACTAGGCTAATGTTGTTGGTTCTAAAGTTCCCAATTAATTATGGTGCTTCATTGAAGAGTTATGCCGGGTAAGAGGTAGCGGCCATTTTTTCAATGCTCTTAAAAAGTGCGGTTACACCATTTAGAAAGCTTCGAAATTTTGTGAATAGTTGAGTATTGAACTCAGCGTTCTTAAAAACCCTATTACACAAGTTTTGACATTTTCTTGAAAAATTTGAGGCGGCAGCTTTTCCACATTGACACCATAGTTTCAAGTTTCTACCGTAATCCTACAGTAATGAAGAGCGACCTTTGATTCGCTCCGTACTGCAAATCTAAGTTGAAACCAGCTCTACAAAACGATATCTAAAGCAAGGCAAAAGACTTGTTGGGAGGAAAGATATTAACGATCAAACAGTGTATACATACTTTATGGACACCCTGTATATTACGTTGGTGCAAAAGATTTGTCAGTTTTTCCAATCCATCGGCAATCACGCTAGAATGAAGATAAACAAACACTCCAAAATGTGTCCGATGCATAATTTCTTCCCCTTCACAGCTGAACCTCATTGTGTTTCGTTGCGAGAGTGACGAGATATTTGCTGGAAATTACAACCACTTGTTTTTACCATGTCCAATTTTCGCTATTTTTCAAAATTTTCGTATGAGATTTTCGAAGGAGCCTTAATGACTAGCAGATAGGGCAAACCTTTTGCCAACAGAAGCAATTTTTACAACCCTACGGCTTGTCTTCCAGAATTTCTACGATGCATTTTGTGAAGTGACCAAAATTTACATTCATCCTATTTTAACCTCTTAGAACATATGATGTTGAACATTTCAGTCACCAATCGATGCAACTTTTCCTCCTCCTTCTAACACTTGTCTTTTTTTGCCAAGACAGGCGAAATTTGTGGGGAAAATCGCAGTATTTCTCAATTTCAGGAGTGCGCACAGACTTAACCTATGTTTCGAAACCTTCTAATTTGACGCGAACGCTCATTTACTTTGTAATGGTGGCGGTAGTAATAATCGAATGTTGAAATCTCAGTATTCTGTAGGTTTCGCAGTGTTTGGTGCAATAACAGGTTATGCGATTATTCCATAACACAAGACTTTTAGAAAATTATTTAGCAAAATTCTGAAAAAGCAGCTGCAGAAAAGAAAAAAACTGCGTAGGTTGGCAAAAGGTTTGCTCTATCTTGTGGTTATTAGGGCTCCTCCGAAAGTCTCATACAAAAATTTTGGAAATTAGTGAAAGTTGGACATGGTAAAAACAAGTGGTTGTAACTTCCAGCAGATATCTCGTCACTCTTTCAAAGAAACACTTGACAGTTCAGTGGCTAGAAAGAGGAAGAAATTCTGCATCGTACACATTTCGAAGTGTTCGTTTATCTTCACTCTAGCGTGATTGCCGATGGATTAAAAAAACTGACAAAACCTTTGCACCGACCTAATATAATGAAAGACGGAGTATAAAAATTGTAAGTTGTTAAACTTCATCTATTTCAACAACCTTCAACAAAATTTTATCCTAAATCTATTTTGAAATACACAGGACTCATAAACTCTCCTTCCTTACTGATGAGTTCCGGGGAGAGTTCTGAGCTCCTTTACTCCGTCTAAGGACAGGAACGAAACGGAGTTAAATTAGTTCACTGCAAATTTGATTTCCATGTTAAACAAATTATAGCACCACATTTTGTATATAACTATCTCTGTTTCTGTTTCTATTTCTATTAGTAATGCTAACGTCTAATGGTAACTCGAGGTTTTCCCGATTCCATTGGATGTTAGTACCCATTATATGGGGTTCGAATCTTCATCTCATGAATCCAATACAATTTGTTGAGATGCCTTACACATTCATAAAAAGTATTGAAATTACTAAAATAACATCAAACTAACCATACTCCATTCAAGATTTTCATGAATATCCTATCTTGAACTTAATCCACAATATTTTGGCAAAGTATCCACAAATATCTAAATTCGTTTACATCACAAGTGAAGTTTCAGCACACATGGGGAATCTATCAGTAACATTCCTATATAGTAAGTGGATAATTATACATCGAAATCATTCCACCATCTCGTATAAAATACCCACAAAATGAAATTGCAAACGTCATTCACATCACACCTTTTATTTCGAAATAATAATACTTATCTCATTTCTAAGACTCAAATAAAATCAACCGGTAACCCACAAGAAATCATCCCAAACCAAGTGATTATAACAACTAACAATTTACCTTTAAATCTAAACCTTCATTTCCATTACATTAGTTCACACTAAAAATGTCGCACATTACTAACTTTTGTTCACAGTCTTCACCATTATCCTTTACGACCAATTGGGTCGAGCTGTCAAACTGACAGTTTCTCTTCTCAGCTCATTTACAGCTCATAATTCTCCTTTTTCTAAACTTCCGACCAACAGTCGTACGGTCATTACAACGGTTCCATCCTTTTCCTCATCATCAACTATTTTCCATCAATGTTTGTGCTGTCAACATTGCTATAACATTTCACTAATGTCCTACCTACTATTCAACTATTTAATAATCTTCATAATTCCGAAAGTTACATAACAAAAGGTTCGGCAAATAAAACTGCAGTTACAACATATTAACCTTACGCATACACATCAAACACCAATGTGTTTTCCTTTTTTTCTTTTTTATTATATTAGGTGGGTGCAAAAGTTCTTGCGTCGGATTTTCAAAAAATCACAACTTTCTTTCTTCTCAACAATTTTTCTCAAAATTATATTTTTGTGAAAGTGGAAACCTTTTTCTTTACAGAAGTGTTTTTGCCATGAATTAGCACTGGTAAGTTCGAGAGTTAAAAGCAATTGAAGGAAAATAGTCAAGATTGGCATTTTTCAAGTTGGATCACGAAAAATTCTGAAAGTATTTATATTTGATAGAGAAGATTTTGCACATTACAGAGGTACCTTTTTCATGAATTAAAACGAAGTAGATCGAGAGATAGAAGCAAATAAAGAAAATTTTTTCGCTTTTGCAATTTTTGAGCATGCTCAAAAAAGCTTGAAAACGTCACAGAAAAGGCGAAAGAGCCATAAACATGGGTTCTGTGACCTTCCCTATCTAACTGAGCGAAAATCGTGTCGATCGGGAGCAATTTTCATTTTTGTGATTTATTCGGATTTTCGGGTCTGCGTTTTTCACGAAAATGACAATTGCTCCCGATTGAAACTATTTTTGCCCAACTAGAAAGAGAAAGTCAACCCATGTTTATGACTTTTTCGCCTTTTCTGTGACGTTTTCAAGCTTTTTTGAGCATGCTCAAAAACTGCAAAAGTGAAGAAATTCTCTTTATTTGCTTCTAACACTCGATCTACTTCGTTTTAATTCATGAAAAAGGTACATCTGTAATGTGCAAAATCTTCTCTATCAAATATAAATACTTTCAGAATTTTTCGTGATCCAACCTGAAAAATGCCAATCTTGACTAATTTCCTTCAATTGCTTTTAACTCTCGAACTTACCAGTGCTAATTCATGGCAAAGGCACTTCTGTAAAGAAAAAGGTCCTCTTTCATAAAAATATAATTTTGAGAAAAGTTGTTGAGAAGAAAGAAAGTTATGATTTTTTGAAAATCCAGCGCAAGAACTTTTGCACCCACCTAATATTTACCTTTTCAATCATAAAATATTAAGTTGTCCCGAAAGTTTTGTCCGTTTTTTCAAACCGTTAAAAAATTATGCACAGTGAAGGCCTGAAGGAGCTTTGACATGCATTCGATGCAGCTTTTCCTTCTCTTTCTTATGGTTAAATTATCGAACCAAAATCCTGTGTGCTTTTTCTGATAATTGCTAAAATTCTTCACCCGTCATTTTTATCTGCTCAAAGTTCAGTTAAATTTTAAAAATTTCATTCCATGGTTTCGAAAAGGCTTAAGTTTAGTTCAAATAGAGCAACTCTCGGACTACAAGAAGATATTTTTAGGTTTTCTTAATCTGCTATTTTTACCTAAAAAAATTATTTCTTCAGAGGTCTTGATTTTTGGCAAAATTATGGAACAAGCAACTGCAGCAGAAACATGAAAACTACCAAAGTTTTCGCGAATTGAAACTTTTTTCCATTGAACAATATTTATGCAACATAACCGAGTTTGATTTGCTTCAAAAATCTGCTTTTTGGAATTTCCGGTAATCTTACATGGTAGCCATAATCAAAAAGCCGCGGTTTTTCTTAAATAAATAATTATTACGGACCTGATAAACATGGTTTACTTAATCTAATGTAAGTACTTTGTAGCCAAAGCTTCGCTCTACGCAACAGTCACTAGCGCTCTTTGAGAAAAAAAGTACAAAGATTTCTAAAAGTTAGAAAAGGTTTGGCGTTACTGCTGATGTGCTCAAAAAGCCATGGCGATAACATCGCAAAGACAGAGTAGATCAGAGAACAAATATAGCTGTAAAAAAGAGCACGAAAATATGAATCAAAAGGTCCCCAGTTCGTCCGTGGATTAGTGTTCTGGGAGTTTTAGTGGGCGATGAAAAAAAACGACAAAACCTTCGGGACAACCCAGTATTATATTAGGTTGTCCCGAAAGTTTTGTCCGTTTTTTTAACCTATCATAAAAATAAGTGGAACAAAGATAGGGAAACGCTACAAGCACTACTCGCGCATCTTCCTCCTCTTTCTAACGATCTAGCCCATATGCCGATTACTCTTTTGCTCACTGAGATAGACGTCGAAATTTCGAACCCATGGTTTTTACTATGTCCACGTTTGACAACTTTTCACAATCTTCATCTTCAACTTTTGGAAGACATTTGATAGCCCTCAGATAGAGTAAGCAAGTGGCAATGCAATGCAATTATTTGGCATGTTTAGCTGGCTTTTCAACATTTTTAAAGATAATTTTTTCAAAAGTCTTCACTTTTGCGAAGTTCTAAAATACAGAAACGCCTCGGACATTAACAAATGCGGATTTTGAAGCTTTCAAAAACCGATTACGATTATCCACTATTTTTACAAAGCAAATGAGCGTTTACTGCTTCGAAATATAAGATTTTGCATTTTACGTGTACACGCTGGGGTGGGGTCAATTTCAAAAATTATGAAAATTTTATCGCCAAAGACCCCGCAAAATGGAGAGAATATACACTCACTGGAAAGAGGAGGAAAAGCTGCATCGAATAACACCTTAGTTGTGCGCCGTTTCATGATTTCTGACTTTTGGCATCACCAAAAGTGGAATTTGATAGCATCAGAAAAATAATTCTAAAAAATTTTCAAGACTGGCTATAGATGCCGCAAAATTGCATTATATTGCCCTTTGTTTGCTCTATCTAACTGTTGCCAAAGCTTTTCCGAAAGTCAAAAATAAAAAATGTGAAAATTTGCCAAACTTGGACATAGTAAAAACCATGGGTTCGAAATTTCGGCGTTTATCTCAATGAACAAAAGATTAATTGGCATGTAATCATGAAAGTCAGAAAGAGAAGGAAAAGACGCGTCGGATAGTGCTTAGAACGTTTCCCTATCTTCGTTCTACGCCTTTTTATGATAGGTTGAAAAAGGACAAAACTTTCGGGACAACCGAATATATCATTAATTTATACAAAAATTAACTCAATCATTAATTTACAATATTTAACATTAAATATTAGGTCGTTCCAAAAGTAATGTCGCTTTTTTTATACGTACGCCACATCTCATGGAACAAAGATGTGTAAGAGATCCTGGTAGCGTTTGATGCAGCATTTCATTCTCTTTCTAAAGGTTATATAATAACCGCACAAAATTGAATAAACTCTGGAAAATTTATCAGAATCTGCGACCCATGCTTTTTGAAAAGGTCAAGTTTCACAATTATTCTAAATTTTGATAACAACTCCCGGAAGGAGTCCAAGTTACGTATGGATAGAACAAACCCCACAGGAAACAGCACAACTTTTTTCTACTTTATAGAGCTTCATAATTTTTGTACAGATTTTTTTGATGGAACCACCGAATTTTGGCAGGCTCGTCTCAGACAAAAATGCATCAAACACCAAGAAATCTTCGAATTTTGAAGCTTACGAAGATGGATTATGGTTTTGCACTAATTTTACAAAGCAAACGAGCGTTTATCGCCTCAGATTAGCGACTTTCGAAAATTCCGGGTACAGCTTGGGGCGCCCTGGAAAAGTTGAATTATGATGATTTTATCCCGGAAAACTTGATAAATTAGAAACAAAAAACAGGTGGTAAAAAGAGGAGAAAAAGCTGCGTCGAATGACACCCAAGTTGCCTGCCGATTATTGTTCTGTGAGGTTTGAGTTGACCAAATATGGAATTTGATGGCATTTTAGAATTGATTCCAGAAACTCTAAGAAGCAAGCTAAGGAAAAGAAAGTAATAACTCTGTGTCCTATTACGTCTGCTCTATTTATCTGCCACATGTACTTTTTTGGAGAGTCGGTACACAAATTTGGAAAAATAGCCGAACTTGACCATGGCAAAAAAAATGGGTCGCAGATTTTGTTGATTTTTCAAAAGTTCATTGAAAATTATGCAATGAAATTACAATCATTAGAAAGAGGATAAAATGCTGCATCGAATGCTTTTAGGATCTTTCAAAAAAAATTGATTCCATGAAAGGTGGCGTTCATTTGAAAAAAGCGACATTACTTTCGGAACGACCTAATATAAATTAATAATATCAATATTGTTAAATAATTTTATAATTATTAGGTTGAACCGAAAGTTCTTTCCCCCCATTTTCAAAAAATCATAACTTCTTTCCGTCACAACGGTTTTGCACAGTTCAAATTTTATCAGAAAGCGTAAAGCATGTAGTTTCCAACAGTCCCTTGGAGACTTTCCAGTATGTTCATTTTGCAGAGATAAAAATGAAAGAACGAAAACATTCGAAATTCGGAATTTTTGAGAAACAATTCCAAAAATCTAGGAACTGCGCGATAAAATCCAGAAAAGCCATTATCCTAATCTCTCTTACATTTGATTACTATCTGAGTCAAGTTCATGCTGGTCGACCCCTTCTTTCAAAAGTTATGATTTTTTGAAAAATAATGCCGAAAAATCAATTTCCTAAGAATTCTTAAGGAATGGATTTTTTCGCATTTTTTTCAAAAAATCATAACTTTTGAAAGAAAAGCTCGATCAGCACAAACTTAACTCAGTTAGTAATCAAATATAAGAAAAATTAGGATAATGGCTTTTCTGGATTTTATCGCGCAGTTCCTAGATTTTCGGAATTGTTTCTCAAAAATTCCGAATTTCGGATGTTTTCGTTCTTTCATTTTTATCTCTGCAATGTGAACATACTGGAAAGTCTGTTGGACTGTTGGAAAAAGACTGTTGGAAACTACATGCTTTACGCTTTCTAATAAAATTTGAACTGTGCAAAACCGTCGTGACGGAAAGAAGTTATGATTTTTTGAAAATGGGGGGAAAGAACTTTCGGTTCAACCTAATATATGTATACAAAAAAATGCTGCATCTAAATTTATGTTATTTTGTCTGAATATCATAATCAAAATTTATTTATCAAATATATTTATCAATAACTTACTCATGAATAATCGAAAATAAAATAGGTAAGTTTATTTTTATTTTTGTTTTATCGTAAGATATTGTTTTATTGCAAATACCTTACAAATTCTTTGATAAGAGGGCCATACCTCTTGTTCTTCAAAAATAGGGGGACACCATGATGGGTGAAACCAGTGGGGATGTGGGGACATGGGGGTATACCCCCCCCCCCTGCGACTCCATGAGTCCCGTTTACTCATTTGTAAACCAAAGTTTCAAAAACTCACTAAACACAAACAGGGTCGGTCATGAACCCTGGCAGCAGCCCTGCCAAATCATTATCTCCCGCACTTCCTGAGGTAAAGACCTGCCGACTAGGAAGTTATTCAAGTGGTCTCGAAAAACTACGTCTTGCAATGCTTATAATTATTATAAACAATCATAATTTCATAAAAGTAAGGTTAGCAAAATGTACACACTAGACAATTTTGGTAACGATGACAACACAACTGCATGTTGTTCAAAATGCGTCATTTGTAGACAAATGGATCACAATCCATATATCATAAGTAATTCAACAAATTAAAAATATACACATTTTGCACAAACAACAGCAATTGCAAAAATAGCAATGTCATCTGATGCATCACATGTAATGAATGCAATAAACAATATGTAGGTTTAACGACTAGGAATCTGAAAAGCAGGATAAGAGAACACTTTTATCATTTTAAAAAGAATGATATAAGTAACTTTCTACATGATCACTTCAAAAAATGCACAAATAGAAGCATGACGGTTCAAATACTAGATAGTTTGGAAAACAATAAAGACAAGAATGTCTTGGTAAGTAAAAGACTATTCTGGATCAAATTACTCAACGCAGCATATCCTTTTGGATTGAATGACAACATTAAAGGATATGGAAATTTATCCGATATTGATAACCCTCTTTTACAAAAAGAAACACATCCTTACTATAATTTGAAAATAACAAAAGACAGAATACGTAGCCAATACAGGCATAAAAATAAAAATAAAGAAACACTAGATTTATTTTTGAAAACTATTAATAGTAAGAACACACTACAAGATTTATTTCAATATATCCTTCATTGAAAAAAAAAGTTTTATAAAACAAGTAATTGCAGCATATTTTGATACCACATTTCTAATGAAAATTGAAGAAAATATAAAAATAACTACTCTTAGTATACTTTGCAAATTTATGTTCAATGTTAACAAAGAAGAAAAACAAAATATTAATAATTATAACAATATCAAAGTTGAATATATCCATAAATACTAGACGAAATCAATCTAAATAAATTATCAATAATATTAGGTCGGTGCAAAAGTTTTGCCAGTTTTTTCAATTCAACAGCAAACACGCTAGAATGAAGATAAACAAAAACTTTAAAATGTATCCAATTTCTTCCTCTTTCCAGCAGCTAAACTCACATTGTGTTTCGTTGCAAGAGTGATGAGATATTTGCTGCAAATTGCAACCATTCGTTTTTACCGTGTCCAACATTCACTAATTTTCAAAATTTTTGAATGAAATTTTCGGAGGGGTTCTAATAACCACCAGATAGGGCAAGCCTTTTGCCAACTAGTGCGATTTCTTTTTTAGCTGCTTTTTCAGATTTTTGTCAAATAAAAATGAATCGCATGACCTGTTATTGCACCAAACACTGCAAAACCTCCAGAATACTGAGGTTTCAACACTTGATTATTACTATCGCGACCATTACAGAGTAAATGAGCGCTTCTCGCTTCAAATTATGAAGATTTTGAAACATAGGTTACGTCAGTGCGCACTCCTGAAATTGAGAAATACTGCGATTTTTTCCACAAATTTCGCCTGTCTCGGCGAAAAGACAAGTGTTAGAAAGAGGAGAAGAAGTTGCATCGAATGGTGACTGAGGCGTTTAACATCTTATATTCTACGAGATTAAAACAAGCTGAATGTAAAATTTAGACAATTCAAAAAATAAATCGTAGAAATTCTGAAAGACAAGCCATAGGGCTACAAAAAATTGCACTAGTTGGCAAAAGGCTTACCCTATCTGCTGGTTATTAGAGCTTCTCCTAAAGTCTCATACAAAAATTTTGAAAACAAGCGAAATTTGGGCATGGTAAAAATGAGTGGTTGCAATTTCCAGCAGATATCTCGTCACTCTTGCAACGAAACACAATGGGAGTTTTGCAGCTGGAAAGAGGAAGAAATTCTGCATCGGATAAACTTTGAAGTGTTTGCCTATCTTCATTCTAGCATGTTTGCCGATGGATTGAATAAACTGACAAAACTTTTGCACCAACCTAATAGTTACGTAAAAAACATTCTCAAAAATAGTAAAATCAATTACAATCCATGCAGACTTGTATTAGGTCATTCCGAAAGTAATTTCGCTTTTTTGAAACAGACGCCACATGTGACGGAACAAAGTTTTCTGAGAGATCTTAGAAGCATTCGATGCAGAATTTCATTCTCTTTCTAAGGGTTATGGAATTGTTGCAAAATAGTCAATGAGCTTTCAGAAAATAACCAAAATCTGCGACCCATGCTTTTTAAGATGGTCAAGTTTCACGATTTTTTAAACCTTTCATATCAAACCTCAGAAGGAGCTCAAGTAAAGATTCGATAGAGTAAAGCTTATAGAATACAGTGCTACTTTTTTCCCTTTCTCGTAGCTCGCCGTAATTTTTTAGAGTTTTTTTAGCAGAACCATCAAATTTTGGCAGTCGCACTTCAACCCCAATCGCACCAAACATCATAATTTTTCGGAATTTGAGACTACCAAGATGGTACTATGAGTTAGCATTAATTTTACAAAGCAAGTGAGGGCTTACGGGTTCGAAATATCAAATTTCGAGTTTTTCGGGTACAGCCTGGGGCTCCCTAAAAAAAATGATTTATGATGATTTTATCCCCGGAAACTAAACGAATCGGAAACAAAAAGCCCCCATTAAAAAGAGGAGAAAAATCTGCATTGAATGACACCCGAGCTGCTCAAGGTTTGATGTTCTACTAGGATTTAGCTGTCCAAGTATGGAAATCGGTAACATCATCTAAAATTCTGTTAAAAATGTATGACAGGATATGGAAAAGAGAAAAAAGTTGCACTGTATTCCGTGAGGTTTGCTCTATCGAACCTTCACTTATACTTCTTCTGAGAATTGATATGAAGGTTTAAAAAAATTGTGAAACTTGACTATCTCAAAAAGCATAGGTCGCAGATTTTGGTTACTTTCTGAAAGCTCATTGACTGTTTTGCAATAATTTCATAACCATTCGAAAGAGGATGAAATGCTGATCGAACGCTACCAAGATCTCTTAGAAATCTTTGTTCCATCAGATGTGGCGCCCGTCTGAAAAAAAGCGAAATTACTTTCGGAATGACCTAATATATAAATACAAAAATCCAATTTCTATGCAAATTTTCAATTACAATTCTATTCTCGCTGAACTTGATACGAACAAAATAAATCAAATTCTTAATCAAAAATGTAAGTGTAGAGAATCACAAATGACACAATATATTGATAGCAACCGTGGACATATCATTACTGGAAACCTGGAAATAATTAGAGACAAACACTTAAAACATAGTTGCGATAGGGGGAGTGATGGATCTTACCCCCTTCACTTTGAGGCCAAACTTCCGATGACCCCCTTCACCTGGGCTGAGATTGGTATCGTACTCTGAGAATATGATAAAAATCGTTATGAAAAGCAGGCTAAGTACCTCAAACAACAAGTACACTCATAATTCACTAAAGAAACGGTATTTATGTTTATTTATATTATTTATTTATCCTCGTAGCATTTTGGAGAGAAGAAAGTAAGTACACAAAATCAGTTAATTTTTGAAGCACATGAAATCCCTCATATCTCGCGAAACAGAAGACCTAGAAAAACGTCGACGGTCTATGTCGATTCTCCATGATCTCAGCTTTCGAATGGTATACAGCATGATAGGGCTTCTTTGCTTCCCGGCTCTAAAAATCATTTTCTCCGGTAACCGATAAAAGCCAATACATTGGTGGAGCCGGATTGGAGCAAGCTAATAGTAAATATCTCCACCCCATTTTTGAAAACTGGTCCGTTTTTTCGCCCAGCAACCTATATACCATTCGAAAGCTCAGGAAAAGGGGATTCGACCTAGACCGTCGACTTCTTTCTAGCCCCCCTCTACCGAGAGATACACCGCATTTTATCTGAAAACATGGTCATTTTCAACAGCAGTTTTCTGCCAAATGAAGACCTAATCACTGCTGCTTATCTATCTGTGTTAAAGAGCAAGTTTTCATTAACAAACGTAGACCGTCGACTTTCTCGTAGAGTTCATTTGGAGAGCAGAAAGTGAGGACACAAAATCAGTTAATTTTTGAAGCACATAAAATCCCTCATATCTCGCGGCACAGAAGACCTAGAAAAAAGTCGACGGTCTACGTCGATTCTCCATGATCTCAGCTTTCGAATGGTATACAGCATGTTAGGGCTTCTTTGCTTCTCGGCTCTAAAAATCATTTGCTCCGGTAACCCATAAAAGCCAACATATTGTATAGGTCGTCCCGAAAGTTTTTGAGCACAACTTTCAAAAATTCATAACTTCTGATTTTTTCAACCGATTTGACTGCTTTCACTTTTATGTGAAAGGGTAAGTCATGCTCTTTATAAAGACATCCCAGCTGCTTAGTAATGGTCATCTGTTGCATAGATAGAAGCTCAAAACAAAATCACTCAAAATTTGAATTTTTGTGTAGGGTCATAAAAAATCAGAAACTTGCAACAAAATCGGAGCAGTCGGTATTTTAGGTTCTTTCACCAACTCTTTCTAACAGTGCAAAGTTTGCTCCGATTGAGCGTCTCCATGAAAAGTTATAATTTCCGAGCAAGCAGTACAAAAAGGCGAATTTGATTTATTTTGGCATTCTTCAGGGAAATCATAACTTTTCATGGAGACGCTCAATCGGCGCAAACTTTGCACTGTTAGAAAGAGCTGGTGAAAGAACCTACAGTACTGACTGCTCCGATTTTTGTTGCAAGTCTCCGATTTTTTATGACCCTACACAGAAAATTAAAATTTTGACCATTTTTCTTCTATCGCTCCTATCTATGCAACAGATGACCATTACTAAGCAGCTGAGATGTCGTTATAAAGAGCATGGCTTACCCTTTCACATAAAAGTGAAAGCAGTCAAATCGGTTGGAAAAATCAGAAGTTATGAATTTTGAAATTCGTGTGCAAAAACTTTCTGGACGACCTAATAAGAGCGAGGTGGAGCAAGTTAATAGTAGAAAATGTGCTGTGGATTGACATCGTTATCAGCACTAACAGGAACGTGAGCGAACACGTCTATTTGAGCGTGCTTATCGTTGTTATATGTTTATGTTTTTTTGGTAAAAAATGCGCTTTTGATTGACAGTTATGCCATCATTGTTAGCACAGACTCAAAAAACTATGGGAGATTGGTGAATTTCCACACCTTCACACAAAACCCGCCCATTTCTGGAATCTATACTCTGCAAACCTAGTGCTGAAGAAGGTCACTTCGTGGAAACGCTCTAGACTCACCTTACCTAATTTGTAGAGAATGGTTGGTTTCAATGAATTAAAAATTCTAAAACATTCAGAAGAATAACATGTTATCAAAATATTCCTCAATGTTTTGGAAAGGTTGGCAGTTTGAAGAGGAAACGGCAGGCAGAATACTTTACAAAATCGCAGATGACTCGCATGTGTTCCAGTTCAACAGCGAGGCAGAAGGAGAATCTTACGCCGACGAAAATGTTGTCGACATTGATACAGAGTTGGCAATTGAGCGAAACTCTCTGATTTCCTGCATAAGGAATCCAAGCAGATTGTCTAGTTTTAATGAGGAAATGTCCAGGAAGTCCATTGCTGATCTTCAGGTTGCTGAAGAATTCAAGGCTGCTAAATTCACAAACATGGATATGAACAAAAGGAAGGTGTTAATACAAAGCATATTTACTGCGCTTAGATCCCGGCTGGAGTGCGAACCCAACTCTGTGCTTTATGCTTTGAAAGTTATTCGCCTTGTGACAATATGACCTATGATATTGAAAAAAAACCAACGCACAGCATAGTACCTCCTTTTTTCGGCTATTCCGCAGATGCTGTTAAAGAAGAAGTTGAGCAGCTTTCTCGTCAGTTAACAGAACGTATGCCAGAGGAGGTGAAGCCAGAGTTCGACAAGGCCCAAAAAGTACACTATTTCTTTCCCGTGTTGCGAATGCATATGAGATTTGGCTCTTTTCCCATTACTTACCTCAAAAATCTGATGGACCTACTAGCAAAGCTAGTTTCCATTCCGACTAGCACGGCAGAGGTGGAGAAAGAAATTTTCTATCTACTCTGTTATCAGAACACAACGCAGAAGTCGTACAACGATAGAGCATCTAAGCAAATACTTAAGATTTGTCAACCTTCTACTAAACACATTGTTATCTAAAAACTTCATTTAAAGGATTGGTATAAGTGGTCCAGACAGGCTGTTACCGTATGACTTTTTGAAATATCCTAAAAGAAGGTATGAAGAAACGTCACCTACCTGCTGACTTTTCTGATGCTACCAGAGGGCCAGGAAAAAAATCACAAAAACGCTCAAAAGAAGAAGAAAGTTTCAAATCCATTTTCGACTCAGAACGCCTTTGCACGCAATTCTACTTCTACTCTGATGACCTTTTGGAGGAAGAAGAAGATTTTTCAGGCAGCGAACTTGTTGTCTCTGACGTTAGCGATAGTGATATTGTTGATGATGATGTGCAGGAAATGAAGTTGTTCCTAACTTGTACATCTTTTGGGATAAACATTATTGCTTTCGTTTTCTGTTGATGCAGTGAAACAGGAGCACAGATCTTTATAATCAATTTTTTTTGATTTTTTAATTTTTTTTGAAAATTTTCAAATTTTTTTCAATTTGTGCCTAAATAATGTACAAATTAGAGCTCTTCAGACCACGCTTTTTTACCCTTTCTCTCTTCCTCCCCCCCCCCCTAGACTCACATACCCCCTTCACCCTGGAAGGTCGGGAACAGCCGAGACCCCCTTCACCTGGGGAGAGCCCGGCTCCCCCTATCGCACCTATGACTTAAAATCCATAATGAGCAAAGGTACTAAATACAGAATACCCAACAACACCAGTACATAATAGATTGGATCCAGTCAAAAGTTCAACTCATTTTGAATACTTACATCAAAAAATACAAACTTGAACTTGAAGAACTTATAAACATAGAAACTTTTCTTTTAAAAAATTTTGAACTTAGATTCAAACCACTTCTCTATAAAACCAGACTAAAAAACAAACAAGACCCAAACGAACAAAATTACAATTTTGAATGTAGTTACATAAAAAACCTTAAAAATCAATTTGTAATTTGCCCACTTGATAAAGCAAGTAATAACTTCGGTATTATCTGTAAAAAATTCTACATACAAACAATAATGAAAGAATTAGAGATCACATTTGATAAGAAAAACGAAGTTTCAAATGAAAATGAAAGATATAATTTATATGAAGAAGAAAATGCTAATGATATAATAAAAAGACATATTGACTTTTGCAGAAATAACAAGTTACCACTGCAAAATATTAACAACATACCATTAATATACTGTGTACCAAAACTCCATAAAAACCCTATTAAATTCAGATTCATCCCTGGAGCTACACACAGTAGCATTAAACCTCTTGCCTTGGAATTACAATGTATATTTAAACACATAAAAATACATTTCAAAAACTATGTACAAGCGATTGAATATAAAAAACAAACTTCATGTAATTATTGGTTAATAGACAATACTAATATGAGTGATAAACTATCCAATATCAACATAAACAACATGCAATTATACTCAGCTGATTTCACAAATATGTTTACTAGCCTATTACATAACATAATAAAAACCAACCTCAAGGAACTTCTCAAATTATGCTTCAAAAATGTAAACAAAAAATACCTGACATATAATGGCTTTAACAAAATATACTACACCGATAATATAAACACAAAATCTAGCCACAGAAACTACACCATTTCAGATTTATTGTATTAGGTCATTCCGAAAGTAATTTCGCTTTTTTCAAACGGGCGCCACATTTCATGGAACAAAGGTTTCTGAGAGATTCTGAAAGCATTCGATGCAGAATTTCATTCTCTTTCTAACGGTTATGAAACTGTTGCAAAGCAGCCAATGCTCTTTCAGAAAATAACCAAAAACTGCGACCATTGCTTTTTGAGATGGTCAAGTTTCACAATTTTTTGAAACTTTCATATCAATCCTCAGAAGGAGTTCAAGTAACGATTCGATAGAGCAAACCTTATGGAATACAGCACTACTTTTTTCTTATTCGCGTAGCGCGCCGTAATTTTTTAAAAGATTTTTCAACAGAACCATCGGATTTTGGCAGGCCCGCCTCAGCCACAATCGCATCAAACATCATAACTTTTCGGAATTTGAGACTACCAGGGTAGCACTATGAGTTAGCATTAATTTTACAAAGCAAGTGAGGGTTTACGGGTTCGAAATATGAAAATTTCGAGTTTTTCGGGTACAGGCTGGGGCTCGCTAAAAAAATGAGTTATGACGATTTCTCCCCGGAGACTAAACGAATCGGAAACAAAAAACCCCCATTAAAAAGAGGAGAAAAATCTGCATCGAACAGTGCGCGAGCTGCTCTTCTTTTGATGTTCTACATGTATCTAGCTGCCCAAGTGTGAAAATCATTAGCATCGGTTAAAATTCTGTTAAAAATGTATGACAAGCTATGGAAAAGAGAAAAAAAGTAGTGCTGTACTCCATAAGGTTTGCTCTATCGAATCGTTACTTGAAGTCCTTCTGAGAATTGATATAAAAGTATAGAAAAATTGTTAAACTTGACCATCTCAAAAAGCATAGTTCGCAGATTTTGGTTATTTTCTGAAAGCTCATTGACTGTTTTGCAATGATTTCATAACCATTCGAAAGAGGATGAAATGCTGCATCGAATGCCTCCAAGACCTCTCAGAAACCTTTGTTCCATGAAATGTGGCGCCTGTTTGAAAAAAGCGAAATTACTTTCGGAATGACCTAATATTATATTGACTATATTCTTGATAACAGTTTCTGTAGATTTAACACATATATATTTAAACAAATATAGGGATGCACCTGACACTATCTTGGTATGAATACAAGTATGTAGTTAATAAGGTAAATAACCATAAACACCTTTTTGCATTTCGTTATGTGGATGATCTATTAATCATACACAATCGCACTGAACCTACAATTCATAATATAATCAAAAACGTATATGATAACAAACTAAGTTTGGAAACTACTCATATAGATAATTTACATTGTAATTATTTGGACTTACATATTATTAGGTTGTCCGGAAATTAATGCCCGTTTTGAATTTTAACCGCAATAAGTCATAAATTTCTCATTTCCAAATAGGTTGCAAAGTACCATTCGGTAGAGCAAATCAAGCTCTACAAGAGGGCTCTCTTGCTTTTGCGACAACTCTTATCCAACTTGAGTTTTGAAATAAAAAGTAAAAAGACTCAGCTGCCCGAAAACTCGAGAAAACTCGTAACTCAGTTCATAAAAATCCTACAAAAATTCTTACTCGCTCACGTAAACGCTATTCACATAAGACATCTCTATAAGCTTTTGCCGTATTTTTTCCTCTGTTAGAAATCAAGAAAAGGGAAATTTTCACGCATTTGCCAAAGCGATGCTGTGCCGTCCCCACATAGCTAGTTGTATACCACAAGCCTGTAGAAGTACAGATTTAAATTTTCAGCTCTCTACAAGCTTTAGTTCTCGAGAAATACCGAATATAGCCTTCCTTAGTTAGGTGGTCCAAGCGAAAATTCAAATTTCTCGAGAACTAAAGCTTATAGAGAGCTGAAAATTCAAGTCTGCACTTCTACAGGCTTGTGGTTTACAACTAACTATGTGGGGACGGCACAGCATCGCTTTGGCAAATGCATGAAAATTTCCGTTTTCTTGATTTCTAACAGAGGAAAAAAAACCGGCGAAGGCGTATATAGATGCATTATGTGGATAGTGTTTATGTGAGCAAGTAAGAACTTTTGTAGGGTTTTTATGAACTGGGTTACGATTTTTTTCGATTTTTCGGGCTGCTGAGTCTTTTTAGTTTTTGGCTCGAAACTCGAAAAGTATAAGAGCTGTCGCAAAAGCATGATAGTCATCTTGTAGAGCTTGCTTTGCTCTATCGAATATACTTTGCAACCTATTTAGAAATGAGAAGTGTGTGAGTTACTGCGGTTGAAATTCAAAACGGGCATTAATTTCCGGACAACCTAATACAATCATTAAAACAGAATCACAACTAAAATGTATAACAAAACTGATAGTTTCCCTTTTCAAGTAAAAAGATTTATACACATCACTTCTGGTGTAACCAATCACATCAAAAACGCAATTGTTTACACAGAAACTTTAAGAGTTGCCCGTATTTGCACCTATCTTGGCGATTTTGTCAAAAAAAATACTACAATTACGAAACTTACTTATCCAATGGATACAATGAAAATATGATTTATACAAATATTTTCAAATGCTTACATAAGAATTATTTTATTGTATATAGATACGAATTTTACAATTACGATAAAATTAAAAGATTATTACACATTCTACATCAAAATTTACACAATATATAGTTAATTGATGTAGTATTAGGTTGTCCCGAAAGTTTTGTCCGTTTTTTTCATCGCTCACTAAAACTCCCAGAACAACAATCCATGAACGACATGGTACCGTTTGACTCAGATTTTAGCCTCTTTCTTACAGCTATGTTTGCTCTCTGATCTACCCTGTCTTTGCAATGTTATCGCCATGGCGTTTTGAGCAGTTCATCAATAGCGCCAATTCTTTCCTGAATTTCAAAAATTTTTATCTTGACAAAAAGCACTGATAACCATTATGTAGAGCAGACCTTTGGCTACATTGTGTCCATTTTAGATTACATAAACCACGCTTACTAAGTTCGTTATAATTATTTATTTGATGAAAACCGCGGCTTTTTGATTACGTCTACCACGCAAAAGTACCGAAAATTCCAAAAAGCTGCTTTTTTGAAGCAAATCAAACCTTGGTTATGTTGCATAAATGATGTTTATCAATAATCATGTTTCAATTCGCAAAAACACCGAAAGCTTTCATGTATTTGGTACAGTTGTGTGTTTCACGACTTTGCCAAAAATCGAGACCTCCGAAAAAATAATTTTTTGAAGCTGAAAACAGCAGACTAGGAGAATCTAAAAATATTACCTTGTAGTCCGAGAACTGCTCTATTGGATACATCCTTGAACCTTTCCAAAACTCCGGAATAAGATTTTTAAAAATTAGCTTTATCTTGAGCAGATAAAATTGAAGGGTGGGGAATTCTGGCAATTATCAAAAAAAGCATGCAAGATAGTGGTTCGAAAATGTATCCATAAGAAAGAGATGGAAAAGCTGCAACGAATGCATGTTGGAACTCATTCAGATGTTTATTGTGCGTGGTTTTATAGTGGTTTGAAAAAACCGACAAAACTTTCGGGACAACCTAATATATTAGGTTGTTACGTAAGTCTTGTTACACTTAACTTCTTACGGCGATAAGTCATGCACCTCATATTCTTTACAGGACTTCAGGATCTCATTCGATAGAGCAAAGCAAGAAAAGTCAGGAAAATCCTACGAACCTCCAACTTGCTCATAAAAATTGCACACTATATCGAACACTCATATGTACCGCTGCTGTATTTTTTCCTTATTTGAAAATCGAGAAAACGAAAATTTTCTTGTTTTTACAAAAACGAAGCTATGCTCTTTCTATGCATCTAGCTGTATACTACAAGCCCTTAGAAGTGTAACCGTAAAATTTCAGCTTTCCAGAAGCCCTAGTTTTCGAAATTTACCCAATTTAGCAATGAGCACCCGAGTGAGAAAAGCTAAATTTGGTATTTTTCGAAAACTAGGGCTTCTGAAAAGCTGAAATTTTACGGTTACACTTCTAAGGGCTTGTAGTATACAGCTAGATGCATAGAAAGAGCATAGCTTCGTTTTTGTAAAAACAAGAAAATTTTCGTTTTCTCGATTTCCAAATAAGGAAAAAATACAGCAACGGTACATATGAGTGTTCGATATAATGTGCAATTTTTATGAGCAAGTTGGAGGTTCGTAGGATTTTTCTAAACAAAGATATGAATTTTTCCCAATTTTTGAGCGTTTAGTACGACTCAGATTTTGGATGCAAACTTATAGTGGGTCGAAGTTGGTGCGAACTTTTGCACACTGTTTTGTAGAGCTTGCTTTGCTCTATCGAATGGTATCCTGAAGTCCTGTAAAGAATATGAGGTGCATGACTTATCGCCGTAAGAAGTCAAGTGTAACAAGACTTATGTAACAACCTAATATGTCGTATACCAGCCTTCAATTAAGCTATTTCATACAATCCTAATCAATAGCACATATCATTAATCAGTATCATACCATCGATACATAGAGCCACGTACTCTGGTAACCTTCACTTTGAGTGTCATGAGAGGACACAACCTTCACCTGCAGAGGAATGCAGAAGTCATCCGGGGCGAAGCCCGGATACTATGACATAACTAATGACTAACATGTAAGAATGAATGTGAATGAGGCAAATATAGTAGTGACATCCAAAAAAAGCTCAAAAAACCGAAGGATCGCGTTTTTATGACCTTTTTTTTGCTGGAAAGAAGGTTTTTCTTCAAAAATTCAGTTCAAAATTAGGATAAAACTTATCGATTAACCTTTCTGTAGACTGCGATTGAGCGTTGGAGGTTCATGAAAGCCGCTGGAATTTAATAAAAACGATAAATTGCGCTGAAATCTTGCGCAGAGAGTCGCCACATAAATGCTGGTCTATCTCGTTATGGAGTGGTTTTGAAGACCTGCGACGTTGTCAGTGCTCCTGGCCGTCTCATGAGGATCACAACGATATATAATATTATAGGGTTTTGTTATGACCCCGCGGAGACCAATGACCAGAGCCAAATGCCCCGCCGGCTCTGGTCTGTCTCCGCTGCTCGTTTGCGTCTCCGCGCGCTGCGCGCTACCTCGCTACCCCAAACGCGGGGCGCGGGGCATTTGGCTTTGGTACCCTTTTCTTCGCTGTTTCGAATCCAATTTTAGCAAGCTATATATCATTTTGAAGCTCCTGATCTCTATTTTCACGCTGACAACGTCGCAAGACTCCTTTTTATGATTTAAACGAAAAATTCGGCAAAAACCTTGTTTTCGAAAATCTCTCGTTTTTCTCCTAGTTTGACTCTTTTCACGCAGTTTTTTCGTGTAGTCGATAGGTCTTGTTTCTGTCTATAATGTAGACAACGTCGCCGGGCTTATTTCTTTGCTTATGCCGGTTTTTTTGTGAAAATTACAAAAAAATGCGTTTTTCTTCACCTTATTCTTTTTCAGTGGTTTCGCAACGAATTTTCTCCAGTTTGGACGATGCTTGCTCAGAATGATGAGCGGAAAAATCCAGACAACGTCGCAGGGTACAAGAGGGACAGCGCGGGGGTAAAAATTCAAAGGACGCATCAAAAATCAAAACCCCGTGTTGCGAATTGCTGGTCTTGAAGCGAAAACTTGCACTTTAAAAAGCCGCCAAACGAAAGATTTCAAACCTTATTGCAGCATTTTTATCTGGTTTTCAGCAGTTTCTCTTGCTTTTTATATCTATTTTACGTCATTTTTTTCTTCTCTGATCTTCTTCAAACAACCTTCACTATTTATGACGTCAGATGTTCAAACAACCTTCACTTTTGGCGCCCTGTCTCTAGACTATCGAAGGTATGATCAGTAGAGTTATTTCAATACACGTCTACTACAAACAACCAAATTTAGTAAAGTAGTCTATCAAAATGACTAACATCATAATAAACAAAACCAACTACAAAAACACTAACATGTTTCATTTTATCCTCTAGTCTACCAATATGGTCACTACTATAGTTTATAGTATATGATCAATATATATAGTATATCATATATTATTATCCTACTATAATAACGCGCTAAGGGTGTTTACGTTTTTTTCTGTGTGTGTGTGTCTGAATGTCTGTCTGTCACGAATTTCATAGCGCAAGTTCCAGCAACGGTCTTGAGCTGAAATTTGGGTTATAGCACCTTGCCACCATGTAGACCCACAGCGCAAAATTTCGTGCGGATTCAATAAGTTGATCCTACAAAAATTGCATGTCAAGCGGATCCACACGGCTTTAAGCTTGCCAAACTGGCTCAAAATTGGATTCTTTTGCGAATTTCTAAATTTGCTGGACACACATTTGTGCAAGCTGTCGATTTTAACCAGAGAAGCAATGGAAAGTATATTTTTTACCGAACATATTGCAAGAAAGGGTCAATGAAGTAACTGATCGATTTTCCAAGCTTCCACCTAAGAAACTGAGAAGATCTTTGTTCAGGGATGTAGCTCACATCGACCATTACAATTACTGAAAATTCAAAGTCATTACGATTTCAGCAACCGGTTCAAAAAAAGTATTTTTTTGAGGCTGGGAGGCTTTCTCCATCTGGATTTACCGATCTCACTGTTTAGAATTTTTGAAATGAAAAGTTTTATGCACTTCATTGCTGATGGTCATGATTGCTCGGTATGTTTCAAAGCAGCACTTGCTATTTGAGGAATTGATGACGTGAGAGTGCTACGCTGGACTGGCATCAAGGCTATAAGCACAGTGCAGGACGGATGTGGAAGCAAGCATGTGTGCAGTGCTTTCGAAGAGAAAGTTTATGACTGTAACAATCCCCCTCTCTTGAATGCACTTGGTATTCATTAAGAAAAATTCAAGCGTTGCAACTGCAGGCATGATATTTCGAAAAGAAATCAGTCCTTTTGTCCTGAATGAGGTGATTTCATTTTGACTCAATTATTCGAGACGGTAGGTTTTCACTGAATTTCACAAACGATCAAAATGCTGCGCATGCACGGTCTTACAATATATCATACGGAAGACCCCGCTGGCCTGATTTTGAGCATTACTCGCTCATAGTTGCTATGAAGAGAGCTTTCATGAAATTTCACTTCTTTCTCCAAGATTGTGCTTCATACAAGCCACGCTTAGAGACAGGCACGTTCGGCGTATGCTTTTAGCTTTTAATCGTAGGGTCTTTCTCCCAAAAGCTGATCCTCTGCTGAGTAATGAATCTGCAGCTGCTTATTTGTTTACTCTTACTATCATGATCTGTCTATTAGAAACCAAGCCATATTATGATTCTTACAAAGGTTGTAAACTATGTGAAAAACCGATCGTTCTGATTGTTCTAAAATTTTCGATGAGGAAGCTCAAAAACTCTCTTTTCGAAATCCAAAAATGAGCTTTTTACTATGAAGTGTTTCACTTACAGGCGATTCGCGGCACGCAAAGATTGCGGACGTATCTGCGTTTCTTTGACCGAGCATTCTTTCACTTCTCTTACCATCTGCTGTCTCTCCCAAGCAAGAACTATCCTGGCCGGACGCAACGGCGCCCAGTCTTTGCGTGTCATGAATCGTGTATATAAAGGAAGTGAAATTTTAGTTTGCGCAGTGTATGATACTTTGTAACCTCAAGATGATGCTTTATCACCATTGAAAATCTGCTGTCGAAATATCATGATTTAGAGTAGTTGAATCAGTGATGGAACCAAATCAGCAACCTGAAGTTCGTAGGCGCGGACGCCCTCGCGTCTTCGCATCGGATGCGGAGCGCCAAAGAAATCATCGCAGCATCGAAGGAGAAAGACAGCGTGCTCTGCGGCTCAGTGCAGATGCAGAACGTCACCTGCTCCAACGTCAGCACGAAAACGCTGACCATCGCTCTATCAGACGCACCCAAGATTCGCAACGTCATCGCCAAGAGCGAGGAGTTGAAAATGCGCAACAGCGAGCTGCCCGTCTGATGGCCATGACTCAGCGTAATCAGAGACGTCGCGATGCCGAGGGTCTCCTCGAAGGTGCTGAAAGAGTATTGCTGATGCACAACGTCAACAGAGGCGACGTGAGGGAGAAAATGTCGAAGAACGTGCACGCCGTCGATCTGAGAATATGCAACGGCAGCGAAGGACTCGAGCGATTGAAAGTGAAGAGAGTCGGTCTGCACGTCTTCTTCAGAACACACTACGTCAGCAAAGACGTCGTCAGAATGAAAGCAATGAGGAACGCGCTTCTGAACGCCTTCTTGAAAATGCTGAGCGGCAGCGGAAGCAACGCCAAAATGAAAGCATAGAAGACCGTGCTCAGCGTCTTTTAGAGCAGAATCGGCGTCAGCAGAGGCTGTTGCAGAATGAAACGATGAGGAGGGCTTTGAACGCCGAAGAAGGATTACAGTGCGGCAAAGACTGCGTCGTGAGCGGCAAACTGAAGAAGAAGAAGAGGCAGAGGTGCAAGAAAATCTTGAACGTCACTCTGGACAGGACGAAAGTGAAGGCCAACAGGTGACGTAACGGCTAATGAGAATCGACGGCGCCGCAATGTTGCTCGCAGCCTCGGTATAGCACTCAGAGTACGCACGACGACCGCAAACTATCTGGGAGAGCTCGATCGCCGTTGCGTTAATTGTGGAGCACTACATTTTGGTTTTGAGGTGAAGCAGCAACACGCTGATACATTTGGTGATTGTTGCGATTATGGACGCTTCAAGTTGGACCTTTTTGACGATTTTCCTGTGCAGATAAAAGAGTTATTTCTAAGAGCTGATGCAATGCAACACCAAACACGAGACAACGTCAAAATTTTTCAATAACATAAGGAACTTCAATTTCGCTCTAGCTATGGCGTCCATGGGTGCTCAAGTAGACGTGCCCAGAGGAAGGGGTCAATACTGTTTTCGGATTCATGGTCAAATCTATCATCAAATTGGCCCCCTACATCCCATCCACGAAGAACAAAGACAGTACGGACAGATCTATATACTAGACACTGAACTGGCTGCTCAACAGCGCCTAGGGATCGCGCAGAACGCGAACTGTGACTCAGAGCTAATGCTTTATCTAAGTGAATGGTTTGTGCGCAATAACATCTATGCGCAATCATTCAGAATGATGCACGAGGTCGAGAAAGCAGAAGAAGAAGCTGCGCGACGTGGAAACAGGTTGCCGTTAGTAATCGAAATGGTGTTCGAGGATAACAGGGAAAGAGGCATCTCCCGAGGTAGATTTCGTGTACCAACTGCCAATGAAGTAGCGGTTGTTTACGTCGGGGAGGGAAACGATGTACCCCATGTAAGGAGGTAAGCCGTGCACCTGCGTGAGTCAGAAGGACCCGCCGCTTTGACGAGTCTTAGCGATATTGACAAAAGATGCGATCCCCTAACTTATCCCATCTTATTTTCGGAAGGGGTGGTTGGGATCCTACTCTCATGGATAGGAGAGGAGTGCGCATCACGCAAATGAAGTACTACTCATATCTTTTGTCAATAAGAGAGACTTCTAATTCCATTCTTCACGCAAAAGAAAACTATTCCAGCAATTTGCAGTTGACGCATACGTGAAGATCGAACAAAATCGCCTAAACTACCACAGAACGCATCAGGTTAACCTTCGGGCTAATTCCTATAGGGTTCTGCAAGATTATGTGGCTGGCGAGGAAAGTCATAGACCTTTAGGAAGTCGTATCGTGTTGTCGTCTCTACACATTGGGAGTCCCAGAGCCATGCAGCAGTCTTATCAGGATGCCATGGCAATTGTTGCGCGCTTTGGAAAGCCAACATACTTCCTCACCATGACATGTAATCCTCAGTGGAGGGAAATACAGGATAATCTATACGAAGAACAAGTCGCATCTGATAGGCCTGACTTATTGGCTCGAGTGTTTCACGGAAAACTAAAAGAGTTGTGCGACGACTTATTCAAGAAAAACGTTCTCGAAGAAGTTGCCGCTTATGTCTATGTAATTGAATTTCAAAAGCGAGGTCTTCCTCACTGCCATATGCTTTTGACCATGAAAAGTGGTTGGAAAGCAGAGACGGTGGCGGATGTACAATGCCGTATGCGCGGAAATTCCACGTCAAGATGAAGAACCCCAAGCATTTACGGCTGTCACAAGCTATATGATCCATTGAAAGTGCGGTTCTGTAGACCCGCATTCACCGTGCATGCGCGATGGGAAATGCTCAAAACATTTCCCTAAGCGATTGCGTGAAAGAACGTTAGTGAAAGCGGATGTCTATCCAAAATATAGAAGACGGAACCGCACCAGCGTTCTGATAAACGGCACTTCCTATAGCGACGAGTGGGTCGTTCCCACAAACCTCTACCTTATCACGAAAATGCAGTGCCACATCAATCTTGAGATTTGTGGGACAATCTCTGCGGTTAAATACCTCTACAAATATATCTACAAAGGACTTGATCGTGCGCGTATAACAATCGAAAGTGATGGTGATGAGCGAGTCGTTGATGAAATCAAACAGCATTTGAACACACGTTATGCATGTCCGCCGCAGGCTCTTCACCGAATTTTCGGTTTCCCCATGCAGGACAGATCTCACACTGTGTTCAGATTGGCCGTTCACCTTCCAGGACACCAAATCGTACATTTTATTGCTGGAGAGGAGGAACAGTACCTAGATCGCGCACAGAGCGTGTATACGACACTCACAGCATTTTTCGAACTGACGTACGATGTTGCAGAGTCTTTGATAATGGTGAACCTACGGACCTAACTGTTGATGCCCGCGAACTCTATTATCATGAAATTCCAGAACATTTTACGTTCTCTGCCCGATATGGCTGGAAGCCAAGGAGACGAGGAGGCAAGGAAATTGGTAGGATGTACACCGTATCACCGCGAGATATTGAGCGTTACTGCCTCCGGATACTTCTACTCATTACAAAAGGAAAGAGTTCGTTTGAGGATTCGCACAGTTGATGGTCGAACGTATGACACTTTTTCGGACGCAACAAAAGCTTCCGGCTTCCTAGACGATGATACCTACTACAGACAGAGTATACAGGAACTAGTTCAGTTTCAAACAGCGTCCAATTTGCGGAGCTTTTTTGCATGTCTGCCTGCTACTGCGAAGTAGCAGATGCACAGGAACTTTGGAATGAGTTTGCGATGGTGATGAGTGACGATTATGTAAATCGAGGCCTCAGCGAACAGGAAGCTGCTGCGATGGCGTATTTCGATGTAGCAGATAAATTGTCACTTTTGGGGAGAGATTTGAGGCAGATTATAACACCTCCTGCAGAGGCACACCCTGTTATTCCGAGTGAAACAATAGATTATGAACAATATCGCAGTGAAGGAATACGTCTTTACGAAACACTGAATGCTGATCAAAAAAGGGCAGCCGACGACATCATCGCAGCCATGGAAAGCAACTTCGATAGGTGTTTTTTTATTGATGGTCCGGGAGGCACAGGTAAAGCTTATTTGTACACAGTGCTGTACAACATAGCTGTGGGGCAGCGCCGCCGTGTGCTCTGTGTGGCGTGGACCGGCATCGCTGCGAATTTGCTTCCGGGAGGACAAACTGTAATATCAGCGTTTAAGCTCAACATGGCAGACGGTAATCGTTCGTCACTAATGAGAAGGCAACAGCGGGAAGCACTTGAGCTTGCGGCCACTGAGGTCATCATCTGGGATGAAATCTCTATGGCACCAAGATGCTCTCTTGAGGCCGTCGACAGCTTGCTTCGTGACATTATGCAAAATGATAGACCATTTGGAGGCAAGCTGTTCATAGTTGGTGGGGACTTTCGTCAGATTTTACCAGTCATCGAGCATGGTCAGAGAGAAGACGTTGTCGAAGCATGTGCCACGAGATCCTCGCTCTGGCCGCTCTTTAAGGTACACCGGCTTCACATGAATGTGCGCGCTCGGGAAGCAGGGGGCGATTGGCACAACTTCCTTCTAGAAATCGGAGATGGATCGAGCGGCGAAGATGGACACGTTACTTTGAATGAAGAAATTATTTGTAGCGGCAATATCGTGACGGCAATTTTTGGCGAAGTCACTGATACAAATGAGACTCTTTATGAACGGGCCATCTTGGCTCCAAAAAATGTAAATGTCAAACAACTGAATGACGACGCGATGCAACGTCTACATGTAGATAATGAATGGGACGAGAAAGTCTACAGAAGCATAGACGAAGCTATTCTTCATGAAGGGGATTCCAAACTCTACCCGGTTGAGTATCTTAACTCCCTGGAACCATCAGGAATGCCTCCTCATAAGCTGAGACTAAAAAAGGGAGCCATAGTTATGCTTTTGAGGTCGAAACTCTAGGGCGTTTTGTCCTAGGTTGTCGTTTTATCTGTGGGGAACGAAGAGAGCAGCCAGCCGTTATTCCGAGGATCGATAACTATTGCGAAAGGCAACTACCATTCTGGCTGAGAAGACGTCAGCTCCCCGTTAAAGTCGCGTTTGCTATAACTATTAACAAGTCCCAGGGGCAGTCATTTACAAAAGTCGGTGTTTATCTCCCTGAAGATGTATTCAGTCACGGGCAGCTGTATGTTGCCTTCTCCCGAGTTCGAACACCGGCCGGCCTGAAAGTGAGTACACCAACAAGAGCAGTTCGAAACATTGTTTATGAGGAGGTTTTGCTCTAATCCATTTTGCACTAACTTTAGCTACTAATACTCGGACTATTACTTGGTTTTCAAAAAATGAGAGAAAGATCATAATCACGCAGCTCCTTGATATCAACGTAATTGAATGAAATGACCCATGCCAAAGAAGTAATGAAAAAGAGCTGAATAGCAATAGCGCGTAAATTAGCCGAAATCGAGCTTTCATGATCAGAAGAGCAAATTAGATATCTTGCTTGGCGAACACACCGGAAACCAAAGCTGATTCACATTTCTGCAATGATATTAGGACAGGTAAGATAGCGGTATCGATTTCAACTTGACAGCAGCTTTTTTGGATTTGCTTTAGATGGCAGAAATGCACAGAACATTGCTTCATTAACAAGAATCAATTATGGCGAGCCAAAAATTCAAGAACAATATCGAGTTTTTTTCCATAACTATTCTAAGGTTCAAAGCGATATCGATGTACGTAAATAATCCTCAAGATTGCTAAGAAAACAATAAGCAACACTGTTTTCGTTCACTCCAGCAATCACCTACCGGCAGCATACAAGATTAAAATGGGCCATATAAAGTGAGCACACGAAAGTCTATGAGGTATGCTAAAACACGAAATTCTCATATACAAGGTGATAGTCTTTATTTGATAGAACTAAGTTTGCATAAATAAACACCTTTACAGGGGTCCTCATATCACGTACAGCTGTTAGCAGTGTATGCTTACTGTCAGCATGTAGCAAGTGAAGATGTTACGAATTTCGCTTTAGAAGGATGTTACTGCTGAAAACATTTACACTGTCTACTCAAATGATAAGAAAGTTTTTCAAAATTGCCATACTTAGGACATGGACAGCAATCATCGTGGCCAAAACGGCTTATGTCAGTTAGAAGTGAAAAAAATAATGGGAGCCTTCAATCCCATATTCTTTGCGAAATTTGCTTTCACATCAATCTGAAATAGTTCGTAATATGCGTTGGGATAATCATTTCTATGGACGTAGCATTATTTCATATTGTCTTCCTGTCAAAAGCTTTGCTCATATTTTTAAGGCGCAGAAAGCAGATTTTTTGTGATTTCGTGCCGGACTACGATGTCGATAATAAAATTCATCAGAAAATTTATGTTAATTGATTACACAACAAGAATGTCTCTCACATTAGCGATTTTGTTCGATTCATCCACAAAGTTAGTCAGACATAGGACTTATGTAAAGAAAAATAGCTGGAACTCGATTTCTCTGTCCGCATACAATTTTACTTTTCACTTTTTGTTGATAATATAATTGAAACAAATTAACAAGGAGCGTTTCAGTTCTGATAGGTATTTCCTTGCCAATTATGATGGGATTTTCAGAACTTAATTTCAGTGCACGTTTGAAATTGTCGGAGAGTCCGGCTTAGCCGGACGATCAGACTGGTTATATATAATGAAAGACGGAGTATAAAAATTGTAAGTTGTTAAACTTCATCTATTTCAACAACATTCAACAAAATTTTATCCTAAAACTATTTTGAAATACACAGGACTCATGAACTTTCCTTCCTTACTGATGAGTTCCGGGGAGAGTTTCGAGCTCCTTTACTCCGTCTAAGGACAGGAACGAAACGGAGTTAAATTAGTTCGCTGCAAAATTGATTTCCATGTTAAACAAATTATGGCACCACATCTTATATATAAAGCTGAATGTCTGTTTGTATGTATGTCTGTCTGTCTGTATGTCTGTGTGTACGTATGTTCCGAATAGAAAATTCCATTTCTGAACCGATCCGGACCAAACTTGGCACACATACACTTCGGGCCCCGGCGGGTGTCATAGGCTACTTTTCGTATCGATCGATATCGATTTTATCGATTTTTTGCAAAATTTGAGCTACGGGGCTGGGAGTTGGCACGGGGGGGGGGTAAGTGAGCATGGGGATTCCGAATACAATATTAGTTTTTAAAATCGTGCATTACTTTTATCGATTTTATCGATTTTTTTGCAAAGTTTGAGCTACGGGGCTGGGATCTGGCACAGGGGGTAATCGAGCATGCTGATGCTCGATTACACCCCTCTGCCAAATTCCAGCCCCCTAGCTCAAATTTTGCAAAAAATCGATAAAATCGATAAAAGTAAAGCACGGTTTCGAAAACTAATATTGTATTCGTAATCAGCATGCTCGATTACCCCCCTGTGCCAAATCCCAGCCCCCTAGCTCAAAGTTTGCAAAAGATCGATAAAGTCGACATCGATCGATAACAAAAAGCGGACTGTGACACCTACCGGGGCCCGAAGTGTAAGTGTGGCAAGTTTGGTCCGGATCGGTTAAGAAATGGAATTTTCTATTCGGAGCATACGGCGGAGCCGGGTAAGCCAGCTAGTTTTGTAAATAACCATCTCTATTTCTGTTTCTATTTCTATTATGTTACAACCTAATAGAAGGATTATGAAAGGATTAACAGTGACTTACTCAAGAAGGCTTCGTGGTGAATTTGTAAGATACAAAAATACTTAAGTTGAATGGGAGCTTGAGAAACCACTAAGAGCTGCATATTGAAGTGTGATTTTCAGGAATAGTAAATATTTGGTGGACAGAATGTCACCAAAAATTTGTGTAAATAGATAAGACGGAAAACGAGCAATTGCTATGAGCATACAAAAAGTGAACGGTAGAAAGCGAAGAGAGTTGCGGCAGGGAAATCAGCTCAAAAAACTTGTCGGTTGAAGAACAAACAGAGACTTGTGGCTTGTGCATCTTGTGAAAACTATTCAGCTGTTCGCCGCAAATTGGCTCAAAAAATTTTTTAACTTAGAATTTTACCAATCACTCATCTGTACTACCCACTCGGACAGCGACTTTTTATTACATTGATTCACTAACACTAAAGGGAGAAATTTCTTACATATAACAACAAAGAGTACATACATAAACATTGCAAACTGTATACAATTGAAGAAAGAAATCTTAGACTGGATCTTTCATGCACCATAGGTTTTGAGCGGATTTTATACTATAGAGCAGCTTCTTAAATTCACGCTACAATTCAACATGTCCAGATGTTGGAGCTACAAAAAAACATGAAAGAAAACGTTGAAAGACACAAAAATTTCACAACTCGGACTGCGAAAGGAAACAACAAAAAGCTATGAAAACGAAGAGGAAGACATTCAAAAGTCAACGAAAGCACACCTCATTTACTGTAGATTAGATATTGAGTGAGCATTATACAAAAAATTAGAATGCTGTGATCACGTATGGCACTAACGCATTAAGTGACGCGGCAGTATTACGAAATGCGAAACTTTAGAAGATCCCTTGTTTGAAGTCAAAATTCTGCATTTTGGAAAATTTTCGATGAAATTTGCGGGAAGTTCCTAACCGCGTTGTGCTTGACGTCGAAGCTATCGGGAAATTCCCATGTTTGCGCTTCGATTCACTTGCGCTATATGAAAACTCTCGGGGAAATCAAAATCGCTTGTCCTCGGTAAGTTTCCATGAATTGCCTGAGAACGTTCCAGCTAACAGAAAAAACAACGCGGGCCTAAGAATTCAAAGAATTTAATTTAATTCATAAAAAACTAGAAGCCTACGTGCTCATCAAATTAGTAAAAACAAAACTTAGCGTTTTCATATCTAATTCTTTTCTTGCTTATCTTCTACATGATAGTCATCACTTTGAAAACATGGTTGTTTTTAAAACAACCTTCAAAAAGAAATTAGCTTTTTCTCGTTTTCCTCCCGTGTTGTGGATCGCTCTCGGAGCGAGGACTTGCAATTTGAAATGCCGCCAAATAAAAAATTTCCCACTCATGCGGCTTTTTTACAGGTTTTCAAGAGTCTCTTTTGCTTTCGTTAATTGTTCTGCTCTTTTTTCCTTTCTATTTTCTATAAAACCTTCACTTCACATAAGGGGAGATATTCAAAGAAACATCACTTTTAATTTTCTTTCTAAACTATTGAGGTTATGCTTTCAAGTCATCTAAAATGCTCTCGTACCTCACTTGAAGCGATCTTGAAAAAAACATGTCGAGCAGAACCAAAACCTTTTAGTGTGTTCCTGACACGTGAGAGGGAGTTAGTCCTCGTAGACTTTACGGAAAGAATTGTTGAACCAAAGCACATTTTTTTACGAAAATTTCTTGAAAAAATGATTCTAGATGACGGAAAAGTAGCTCAAAAAGCATTGCGTTCAGCTCGTCACGGCGCCTCAGCGCACTGCCAAGGAAGCGACTGTTCTGAAATGGAAGGGTTTGTGGTGAAGGTTTCGTCAAGTGGAAAGAACCAATACGCTTCAGTCGCGAGAGCCACTTCAAGTGCAGCGGCAGCAAAATTTTTGCAACTCAGTCGTGCGAATCTTGATAGCGGCCACTATTGAAAAATTGATAATGAACGCTTTTACAGATTCACCGAGCAAACAAAAAACAAGTTGCAATATTCAGGCATTCATACGGAGAAGAATTATTAATTATTAATATACAGGGTGTCCCAAAAAATGTATCGAACGTTTGATCGTTAATATTTCTTTTCCCAAGAAGTCTTTTGCCTTGCTTCAGGTACCGTTTTGTAGAGCTGGCTTCAACTTAGATTTGTATTATAGAACGAATCACCCATCCCTCTTCACTACTGTAGGATTACGGTAGAAACTTGAAACATATTGTCAATGTGGAAAAAGCTGCCGTTTCAAAATTTCTCAAATAATTGTGAAAACTCGAGTAATAGGGTTTTTGTGGACGCTGAGTTCAATACTCGACTATTCTCAAAATTACGAAGTTTTCTAAACAGTGTAACCGCACTTTTCAGGAACATTGAAAAAATGATCGCTACCTCTTGGTACCTGAAGCAAGGGAAAAGACTTTTTTGAAAGAGAGATATTAACAATCAAACGTTCGATACATTTTTTGGGACACCCCGTAGCTGCTCAAAAATGACTAGAAAGGTAACATATTTACATTCTCTTCATTGGAAGCGGTTTTTCTGAAGAAGAAAAAACATACAACATCTACAAAAAATGTTTTTTCCAACTTTGTTGCCGCTCGGCTGTTAAAAAGAAACTCAATTGCGGTTTTCTCCACACTATCTATTGCAGTCAGGGTCAAGCGTGTGATGCGACTGTCGTAACGGGGGGTCGTAAAAGGGGCACCGGCGGGGGGGGGTCGTAAGAGAGGCTGGTCCAAATTGAAAAAGTGTGGAATGTAAGAAATAAGCTTCTTAGTCGCAAACATTCTCTACTTTTCAAAAAACATCGTTTTCCTCCCTGCAAAAAAGGTGTCGCAGACGGGAATCGAACTTGCTGGTCACAAGTACCGAAGACTCCAAAGACCCTTTCAGAATCTCAAACAATATTTATGCATGTGTGATAAGGTTGGCAAATGTACCAATTGGCCTAGAAATCCTGTGGCCGTATTCATCAACGAACCCTCAAGGTTAAAATCTACCTCAGCTAGCATTTTGGCTTATAACCCGTATTCACAACATGATCGCAATAAAATTCTCTCATGGGTTAAGTCTACCTTGAGGTAGAAATGAACCTTTAAACGCGTAAACCCGTATTCATCATTCTACCTTGAGGTTGAATTTTACCTCAATCATCATTTCTTCACCAACTTTCCATTATGCGTCCAATTTAACCCTAGGATAGCTAGGGTTAAAATCTACCTTGAATTTGCACATACATAGGAGTTGAATTATCTATAAGGATCTCGTTCATTCTAATTTCTGAGGACCTTATTCTGACACGACCGTTTTTAAGGACGAATATATTCTAACAATACTAGCTCAAATTTTACTTGTTTACTTACATGTAAACCTTTTTTTGTCGAAGTTACCTTTTTAGATGGGATGTATAGGTTTTGAAAAGCAGAAAACATTCCAAATCTGTCTTTTCGTTTGTGGAATGTACTTGACGAGGAGTTGTGAGCGTTTATTGCAGCAAGAATTTACATATAATTTAGGATGGAGTTGCTAAATCTCACCAGTCCTCAAATAAAGCAATAATTGTAAGATTTATTGGGCTGAACACTAAGATTTGCACTTAGTTTCATAAATTAAACCTCTTTAGCTATGGCGCATTCAAACTTTGGCAATATGTAAAGAATAATATGTGACACAACTGCGCGCAGATTGCTCAAATTTTGACATGAAATAGGAAAGTTTCAGCCATTTTTCGAAACTAATGATTTGAGAATTTCTGAAGTTTCAAGCTAAAATGAAGCCGTTACCAGCCTAAATCATGCGCAGTGATCCGGAATCGTGTACGAATTATGGCTAGAAGTTGACTCACTGGCTTAGTAAGAAATAAAATTTAAGGGCGTCGAAATTTGGCGCCCTAGTCGACAAAGTCGCAGTACGCAAGGGCTGCTAGGGACGGCCGTCAGTGACTAAAGAGTCGAAGCTCAATTTTCGCCGAGACTTGACATAGTAAGGCTACTTGACCTATCAGATATGAATATCATATTCATTGGTTATATAACGCCTTTTCCTTGTTTAGAGTGGGACCCTATATTTACAGTAACCTTACAAAAAAGCCTTTATCACGCAAAATCATTATCATTTTTGTGATCAGCAAGTCGGATAACACATATATCAAGTTTCAGCTAAATTTGTCATATTTTTAATTTTTTAATTTTATACCATACCAGTGCGTCACCTCTGCTTCGCAGAGGTTCGCACTGGCTCTACTATCCGTGCCTTTTTCGTAATAGCATAATAATGACTTTGAAACTCACTGCGCGATGCTGAATATCAGGAATGAATTGTAAACAATCATTCATTTTTAGAGCTTTTCCATGTAGGATCGGTAATTTTGGGAGAAAAAATTTTCCCGCAAAAAAACAAATGCGATTTTGAATGAGTTACTTAATTTATTTTGGCTTTGTAGTCGCCATAAGGATAAAAACCACCTTGAGCTACATATCTACTCGAAAATCCTCTCAATTTTTATAGTAAATACTAGGCAAATCGATAATTTGCTTAGTTACACCTTTTTGGCGTCAATTTTGTGTAAAAATAGACTTTTTGCTTACTTTTTGAGCTGAAGTCAATGTTTTTCGGATTTACTTGCTGAACAAAACCATGACTTTGCAAAAAGTCCAATTACCGACCCATTTCTCGCGTGGATCCGTTTGACGCACAGTTTTTGATGGTTCCAATTACTGAATCGGCTTGTGATTATGCACAGTTTACCTACACACTGACTGGGTGCTATGACCAAAATTTCAGCTCAAGACCTTGCCTACAACACGCTCTATGAATTTCGTGGCAGACAGACATAAACACACACACACACAGACAGACACGCGCTTTATTATAAGTCATGATACCTAGCTTAACCCTCATTGTGAACCTAGAATATGGCAGAACAGCAGCTGCGCTTGTAGCTTACGTCACAGCCTACACAATCGCAAAATTTAAGTGCCTATGTGTGCTTATGTCGAGAGAGAGAAAAGCATTAAATGAATTGCAAAACTTAGTTTCCAACTATTTGATTATTGGAGTATCTATTAAATAAAGTACTTTAATGATTATCATTGCTCCATTGAAGCGCTACAAAATATATTGCGACCATTTTTGTCCTACTTGCACATCCAATTTCCGCTCCAAAAAAAAACGCTCGTGCTTTGTCCATAAATTCCGCAGCTATGGAAAGCAGTGGCATCAGCGTTCTAAGCCCTTTAACATCTATCAAAGCCCAGCACGACGGTGGCAAAAAGACACTCGTAAGACGACTTCGCCTTTGCCACTATCGTTTATGATTTCCCACTTGATCTCGCCAGTTGCGTAGGTTGTTCGATTGAGCGATTCCCTCCTGTAAAGGGCCGGCGTTGTGCTGTTCCGGATCCTAGCAAAGAGGCGAGGAGGAGTTTTGGGATCAAAGTTTTACATACTAAACTATAAGAGTGAAACAGAGTTGTGTAAAAATTTTGGAAACTTATGTGAATCTTTGCGGTATTTGCGTTTCATATGATACGGCTCAATTATAACTCTACTTATACTCTGATGGCCATGAAGCGTGTTCTTCTTCCTAATGTACACGGTGTCCCAAAAGTAAGTGCTCACTATTTGATCGTTAGTAACTCTCATCTCAGGAAGCCTTTTGCTTAGCTGCAAGTACCATACAGTAGTGCAGGTTTCAACTTAGGTTTATAGGAGCAAAACACCTACGGCTCTTAACTGCTATAAGATCGGTAGGGAAATATACAGCGCCATTTTGAAATAGGCCAGCAAAAAAAGCTTCCAAAAAACTGGAAAGTTGTGTAGCAGTGTTTCAGAAATGCTAACACAATTGGACAACCTTGCTGAGAGATTTTACGCGTTACAATTGGTTTAGTTTTTGAAGCACTGAAAAAAGGCAATTGCGGTTTGCTTGGTATAAGTTATGAAAAAAGCCTTCTGGTAAATTGAAAACTTCACATTCATGATCAGCGACTCTGTTTAGTCTTGTGATAAAGTTTTCAGCTTGCTGAGTATCCATTTTGGCCCAAAATTCATATATTGATTTCAACCATCAATGTATAAGTTTATATAAATTTGATAGGAAGGAGGTTGACTTTGTTTGAAATACTCTTCAACTTACTATCGTAATACTACAGTAATGAAGAGCTATAGGTGCTTCGTTTCATACCAGCAATCTAAGGTTCTGACCTGCTCTACTGGATGGCTGTTGAATCTAAGCGAAGGACTTTGTGTGAGAAGAGATATTAACGATCAAAAAGTACTAACATTTGAGAAAACCCTATATTAATTGTCCTATCATGTTGAAACATGATCGCTTAGTTCCTCAGAAGACTTTCCCGCCAAAACATGGTAACGTGCACCTACAAGATATACGGCAATATCAACGTGGCAGTCGGAAAACCACTAGCAGTAGAAGATTTCATGCACCGCTGATACGTCATGGCATGTTAAACGTCAGTGAGTGCTCTGCTGACTACCAGGTAGATTTTAACCTCAAGGTAGATTTGTGAATAGCAAAGTTACCTTGAGGTTAAAATCTACCTTGAGGCGTGCTCTCAAGGTAAAATTTAACCTCAGGGTTTGTTGATGAATACGGCTACTGGTTCCGAAGCATCACTGAAGTCACACACACTCGACAAAAGCGCACGTATAGATCAACGATGACCATCAATAATTCGTAAATCTTTTTGTAATGCCATTTATACGGCCCTTACAATTTATTATACTTTAGATAAGTCCTACTATTACTGCGCGACATCTGCTGTTAATTTGTATTGTGGATTTTCTTATGATTTTATGTATGGTAGCAAAAAATCAGAAAAGGGGGGTCGTATCTGGGTCGCATCTAATTTTTTTCGGAGCTATCGAAGCTTGTTGGCTGCAATTTTGCTGCAACATGAGGCCATCCTCCTTCTTTGCCTCATAAAAATTGCAGGCTGTTTTGTAACTTCTCTGATAAGTTAATAAATTTTAAGCTCAAAAATCCAGTTTTTGCTTCTTAGGATCGCATCTAAATTTGCGAGAGTCGCATCGCATCTACATTTTTTCGAGCTCACTGCTCCTCAAAGGCTGAAACTTTTTATGATACAGAACCTGTTCATTGCAGCCTCCAACGAGGGGAGGATACTTGGTGACCGTGGTTTTTTGCAACGAGATGTATACCATTAGGTGCGTCTTGGAACGCTGTCTGAATCTATGTTCACTATCTGCTGTTCAACTCCTTAAACAAATTTATGGACTTTTTTCCGTATTGATTTTGCGAGATTTAGGCAGTCAAAATCGTGAGTATCAAGGCTTTTTAGATTCTGATGTATCGGTGACAGCTTTCCTGAGCTTAACGTAAAGCTTTACTTTGTCTGTACGCTCTTTTGTAGTGCGTAAGCGAACATTCCGACATTTCTGGTGAATCCTGCATCAAAAACAGTGCAAATTTTGGACAAAATTAATGTTCACAACTTCCGAGCGAAGAGAGAAGAGCGCACAGCAGATATTGAAAGCAGATTATCAGCGCTTCAAGATGCACATAGCGGTGAACGTTTCATTCCAAAAAGCCACGGTCACCAAGTATCCTTTCCCTGTAAGTCTTTTTCTGGCCTTAGATACGAATTTTCAAACTACCGTGCCCATGCACGTTTTTGACATCGTTCTGGGTGGCACTAAAGCGGTTTTTTTCGCAGGAAAAACTGTGCAAGAGGTGGGAAGTAAGCTTCTTATTCGAAAACATTTTTTGTGGTTCAAAAATGTCATTTCTTTCTGCGTGCAAAAATTTGTATCGCATACGGGGACCGAATTTGCTGGCCTGAAGTATGCCTGAAAATTCAAAAAAAAACATGCAGAATCTCAAACATTATCAATGGTGTGTATGTGTGCTACAGATGCTGAGCACACATCCGTTGGCCTAGAAATTCTGCTTCCGAAACCTCACTGAAGTCCGCAGCAGGTGTTTTTTTGAGAGTGACATTCGTTTATGCAGCGGAGAATGTGGGCAGGGGAGGTAAGGGGGTAGATGGGGGGGGAGGGGGAAGAAGGGGGAAGAGGGGGAAGAGGGGGGGTAGATGGGGCGGGGGTCGTACGGATGGGTACCTTCAAGAGGGGATCGTAAATGGGGTCTCCGATCGCATCAACACGCTTGACCCTGATTGCAGTTCACCACCTGATCCATTCTCAACTTATGGCAGCGCAGAAAAGTCGTTGCGGCAGGTGACTGGCCAGTATTCTAAAGCATTGAAAGATGGGTTGTCGACATTTCAACTGACGAATGTGAAATAAGGGCTTCAAGGGATATCATCTGGCCTAAGGCGGGGTTTACCACTTAATTTTACGACATGTCACACTAACTCGTATTCTCCGAAATTTACCTGAGGATTTTCACCGTTGAAACAGTGACTTTGTTATGATTACTGTAACCAGCGTGCCGTTTGCCTTAATGAATTTTTGCGTCAATCTAAGGTCTTCAAATATTTTGCGGAGACGGGATGGAGAGCTCAATTAGTATTAACAATGTTTTTTGTTGTGAGTAGAGGTCTTTGAGAGGCGCAACTCGGCAAACTTAGTTTCTATAGGTCTTTATCGACAGATTGCGTAGATCATTAAATATATGAAGCCTGCTGATAAGTACTAATAAGCAAGAACGATTACAATTATTTACGTCTTTTGCAGATGAAATAACAATATGTGGTTTTTCGAAAACTGCGATGTTTTTGATTCATTTTGATGACTATTTCATTGGAAGAAAATTTATCGTTTTACCTTCATGCTGCAACCTTCAACAGCCAGTATCTGATTCTCCTCACATTTCTTGAGAAATGTGAGGAGAATCAGATTTTCCCCGAAGGGGAGAGCATGTCGTGAAGATCAGAGGTGACGATACACGAGAGGACCGCCAAGCGACCGTTTGGTCGCGTTTTTCAGGGATAAATAGAGCGGCGCTGAGCGATCGGAGGAATTTTTCTAGCTTTGAATAGTTCTATTGTTTATACCTTACCTATCCTTCATCGCTTTGATCTCACTCCTTTTTGTCGGCGTTGCCTCTTTTGTCGAAATAAAGTGTTTAATGTGCACTGGTTTCGTGGCAAAAAGCTAAAGAACCATTCTATCTATCCTTCTATCTGTTGTACCAAGCCGAGAAGGGTCAAAGGGAGCCCGAAAGGAATCACACTTCGCTGACGTGAATAGGTTAGCGAACCCAGCGAGCACTTATAAATACCGATCTTACCCAATGGGTTTGTTGATGAATAGACACTGGTCACCTTACAGCAATACGCAGATGTTGTTGGCTAGCGGTGCGGTACATGTTGAGTGGTATTGGAAAAAAGCTGCGGAAAATAATCATTATACACGCCACATCCGTTCATCCAACTTTTATAAATCATTCAGTCATTGGTGACGTGTTCATGACAGCGTTGTTTGCAGCGGAGGGGAGAAAAAAATTACAAAATGGCATCTGAACTACCAACCAAATTCAATTACTGGCACCATGCTTCTTTATACGAATATGAGCAGGAAAGCCTTGTATTTTCTGTTCTTAAGGCTTTCAACATAAGTGAGATCTCATTAGTTTCAGTGCGTGTTATTGAGTATCCACTAGCAAAAAACGGCATAATTGTCTGAGCCCATTAAGGAAACATTAGATAGAAGATAACAGTAAAGAAGATTTCAATATTGGTCGTGGATTTCTACTGTTTACATAAGATGTGCAAGTGGCTTGTTATTACTTGGGAATAAATGGAATAATTTTAGAAAATCTCTAATACCCAAATTAGCCTCGTAAAAGTTTTTGGAGGCGTGGAGGCCGCCATGCTTCCTTTCTCCAAAATGTTTAGGTCACGGGGCTAAAAACTTTAGGAAACATTTTAAAATGTTTTTTCGTCTAACTGAAATTCTGGGGCGGTATTCATTGATATCCCATTCTTTGTTCGGGCCTTATTGATGAGTGCCCGGATAGGCGAGAGCGCCGTCCCATTGATTTGTAAAAGTTTGGGGCGCGTGGCCCAAACGAGCAGCAGAACCTAACCTGTTGAGATCGGGCACCACGGCAGCTGCCATGCCTGACGTGGCTAAACAACTTGCCAGATGACCGTATTTTCCAAAAGACAGTTGCCCGACTACCAGCTTCACTTCATATATCGCGGGCGCCAATGCCCGCGCCCACACGAGCTGTAACCTGTACAGGAACCTCTTTCCATATAAGAGACTAGTTGACTTACCCGGCTCCGCCCGGCCCTGTCATTATTATATTCGTAATCAGCATGCTCGATTACTCCCCTGTGCCAGCTCCCAGCCCCGTAGCTCAAATTTTGCAAAAAAAATCGATAAAATCGATATCGATCGATGACGAAAACTAGCCTACGACACCCGCCGGGGCTCGAAGTGTATGTGTGCCAAGTTTGGTCCAGATCGGTTCAGAAATGGAATTTTCTATTCGGAACATACGTACAGACATACAGACAAACAGACATTCAGCTTTATATATAAGATTGATAAATACCGGAATTAAGATTTTTCCCGAGACGGCCCCGCGAAGCGACGTTAAACAGTGCAAGACTCAGCTCCCATCATAATATTTCAGTCACAGTGCTACTTATGGCATCGAGTCAGGTATCCGCCATTCCCACCCCCTCACCCCCTGCTATAGCGCCGTGCCACTTTAGCACCGAAGACTCTTTAAGAGGCACAAAATTTGGGCGCGGATGGCTCGTAGCCAATTCTGGGACCGCCACTGCTTTGCAAATGTATCGTAACATTCATTTTACCAACGCTTTATCAAAATGTGATAGCTCCAGGAACTTGAAAAGTTGAATGGTCAGATGAACTTCCGTGTATTTTCTAGTACACAAGCTGTTAGAATTATATAAGATTTCTTTGAATTGGCAAATGCTTAAAAAGGGTTCTGTATGTTGATAGTTTATGGCGTAATGAAATCCGAGAGGGGTCCGTTTTGCCAATCCACTTTCAATGGAAAATCATACAAACACTTTTGTGGAGTTAACTCTTTTGCATGTACGTATTGTGGCAAGCGCTTTACGATATCAGTTAAAAAACTAAAAAGAATGCGGCTACGTATGGTGCAACTCAGTCAGTTAAAGGCCATATAGTGTAGCTTCAATTTTTTAGAATTAGCAAACACATAGGATCTCTTCTACTAAGTTCGAAGTATCCTCTTAGGAAATTGTGGGACTTACAGCTCATATTTTGCGTCATGACACAATTCTGAACACATCAACTTGATATCATTCTTAAAAGCACCCAAACACTCTATGCATGTTTTTGTCTTTCCTGAGCCTTATCATGTCCTTGTTTCTGAATTTTAAGGCGATTCGCGAAAACCCCACAACCCGTTTAGGAGCACCCTCGAGGTTGCCGGGACAAACGGTGATGCTGAGCAGGCTGGCACGATGGGCGGGCTTTATTGGAGGGGAGCGATGCCGATTTGGAGGTACTCGTGCCTTTTCCTTATCCCAGAGAGGTATTCTCGATTCCGAAGCGACATTTTGACCCGCAATGTGATCGTTGGCTTGATAGGAAGGAACTACTATATCAAAAGCTCAAGATCGCTTGTTCAAAATATACGATGAATTTGACTTACTGCCATTATCGCCAGCCTCTCGCAAGGAAAGCATGCTCAGTCGAAGTGGCCTTTTCAGATGAAATCAAATCTATGTAAAGTTGAAGAGCCTTAGAAGCTAAGGCTATAACATCCGAACTACCAACCAAATTCAAATACTGCCTCCATGCTACTTTATGCGAATATGAACAGGAAAGCCTTGTGTTTTCCGTTTCTAAGAGTGTTCAATGCAGTCAGCAATTTAAAAGCTAATGCTTAGTGTAAGCCCAACTAAAGATGTTATTCTAGTGATTGTCCCACAGCACAACATCAAGCGATAGTTGATCAGTAAAAGGCTATACAGCAAACTGCGCTGTACCCTAAGACAAAATGTGTAGAAGGGAAAACGGTGTCTGCTCCGAGTGCGGTATGGTCTCTACTAAATGAAATGTCAAACGTATAAGGCTTTCAACATAAGTGAGATCTCATTAGTTCAATGCGTGCTAATGAGTATCCAGTAGCAAAAAACGGCATAATCGCCTGAGCCCATTAAGGAAACATTAGATAGAAGATAACAATAAAGACGATCGCAATATTGGATGTGGATTTCTAGTGTTTACATAAAATGTGCAAGTATCTCATTTTTTCTTGGGAATAACTGAAATATTTTTGAAATTTTTCAATATTCAAATTAGCCTTGTAAATTCTTTTGGAGGCATAGAAGCCGCCACGCTTTCTTTCTCCAAAATGTTTGGGTCACGGGATGAAGTATCTCAAAAAGTTTTCCGTCTAAATCCTGAAACCGTCATTGCTTTGCTTGTATCCTAAATTGAACAGCAGTTGTCGATAACGTGACCTGACCCTGTATTCAACATTTTGTGAGCTGAAATTATGCAACACGAGTTGAATTCGAGTACCTCGTCGGTCTTACTCTGACCGATCGATAGATAGGCAATGCGAGCTAGCAACTGTTATGCTCTGTACGCAACGCTCGGGAATTTTTTTGTAACTCTGATTCTCTATAAGCACATACTTCTTTTCTAGCGTGCCTCGTTTATATTAGGTATTAGGTTGCCCCACTCGAGGTATCATTTGATAGAGCAGATCAAGCTCTACAAAAGGACCACCGAGGGTCTGTTTAAGTGCCATTTATGTAAAATTGAGGCCAAAATCGAACCCTACGGACCTCCAACTCGGTTTTAAAAAAAATTATGAGCATTAAAGCTGTTGTAGAGCTGTTCAGTGTGAACTAGAACTCGCTCATTATTGATAGCTAAGGCTGAGGTGACCTAGACGGCTGCGGCGTACCCGCCGCACCTTGATTATGTTTACGTGTTGTTATTGCATTGATCCTAGTGAACCCGTGGCATATACGCTTATGTGTATAAGGGGAATGTTTGTGTTTTTCTAATAAATCGTCGACGGCTCAACGCGTTCCAAAACAACTGGCGATCAGGATCAAGGACAAGAAGACCTCCACCGACCAAGGACCAGAAGAAGCTTCACCGACCGAGGACCAGCAGCCCGACCAAGGACCAGCAGTCTTCCAATCAAACACAAGAAGAAGTGTTGCAGCTCAGTTCAAGCTGGGAGGAAGCTGTTAACGGTCGAGGACAGCCAGCAAGTAAGCGTTGCTAGGAATCTGATTTAGCAGAAGACTGAAGAGTTCTACCATGCCGAAAGCCAGTGAATAGCGGCATGGCCATGACTCTATGGAGAAGGTCCTGTCGGTCATGTCGATCAAATGCGAATTCAACAGGAGGAGATGAAGCTGCAAAGGCAACTTCAACAGGAGCAGCAGATGCAATTGCAGCTCAGCAGCAGCAGATGAAGGAGCTAATCCACCTTAGCCAGTAAGCAGGGAGCCGTTCAGGATGCCAGCAAAGATCAGTACGATCAGCTGAGCAAGGAAGTGCAACGATTTGTCTCGAACGAGGAGACAGGTAATACGTTTGCATACTAGTACGGCAGGTATGGACCTATCATTAACGACGCCCAGCTGCCGGATCAAAAGAAGCGCGACTTGATCCTCATGAAGTTGGACGAAGAAGCGTACAGGAAGTGTGCTGATGAGGTCTTGCCTGCGATACCACATGACTTGGACTTCGACAGCACCATCGCGAATCTTCAGAAGCTATTCGCCTCTAAGAAGACCCTCATCAGGAGAAGGTACGAATGCCTGAGGATAGCCTGTCCGCCGCTTACACCAACGTGCGTACCATTTCGCGAATACCTAACACTATCAAGCGGATGGACGAAGACGCTCGGCTCAAGGAGCTGGATTACACGGCAATGAAGACGCTGCAATTTGTAGCAAATCTTCAAGATCCCTCACTCAGGGAAGTTCGCCTTCGGATGATTCGTCGACTGGACGCTCACAAAGACGAAGCACCGTTAACAATCGAAGACCTAGTCACAGATTGCGGAAATTTAACTGCCTTGAAAGTCAACAATACGGACATGGAAGGCACTCGCGACGTCCATGCTGTATGGAAGAAAAAGGTAAATTGCTTCATATGCGGAGGACCACATTTCACAAGAGATTGTCCACAAAATGACAATAGTCAGAAGAAGCGGCGGAAGACGGGAGCCCATGTGAGCCGCAGGCGACAGTGCAAAAATGTGGTCGTTTTCGACGCCGAGAAGGCGCGGACTTATATCGACGTAATAATCAGAGGATGTTTCCTCAAGCTACAGCTGGACACAGGTGCGGATATAACCCTGATTTCGCGAAGTGCCTGGAAGAGGATGGGGTCCCCTGCTCTGGAACCCTGTGTGTGGCCCGTGAAAACCGTCGACGGACGCCGATGCAGATCGACGGTAAATTTTCGACCGATTTTGAGGTCAAAGATCGAGTTACAGGGAAAAACGTTCATGGAAACGGAATATGCTACGTCACCGCGGCTCGAATCTGCTGAGACTAGAATGGTGCATCCAGTTACCGGCGTACAAGAAGCTGAAGGACAACCACAACTGCAGGAAGGTGACTAGCGAGAAGAAACTTCGAGCCGAAGTTGTCGCGGATTTGAAGAGGAAATATGCGGAATTCTTCAATAGCGACTTGGGGAAGTGCACGAAAAGTAAGGCCAAGTTAGTCTTGAAGAGCGATGCTTTGCCAGTCTTCAAGAAGAAGAGGCCAGTTCCATACGCCACGGCACCGGAACTGGAGGCAGAAATTAATCGGCTAATTGCCAAAGGAGTTATTTCTACTGTAGAACACTCAGAGTGGGCCGCGCCGATAGTCGCCGTCAAGAAGAAAAATGGCAAAATCCGTTTATGCGCCGACTTCTTGACAGGACTTAACGATGCATTGCAGCTGCATCAGCATCCATTGCCCACTGCGGAGGACGTGTTTACAAAGCTCAATGGAGGCCTCTTTTCACTCAACTCGACCTAGCCGAAGCCTATTTACAAGTGGAAGTCGAGGAAGCATCAAGAAAAATGCTCACTATCAATACACACAAAGGATTATATCGCTACAATCGATTGCCATTCGGAGTGAAATCGGCACCAGGCATATTTCAACAGATCAAGGATTCCATGATAAGCGGACTTGATGGAGTAGCCGCTTATCTTGACGACATCATCATCACGGGGAGGAGTTATGAGGAACACCGCCAGAATCTGGAAGCCTTGTTTAAGAGAACCAAGGATTACGGATTTTACATCAGGTTGGAAAAATGCAACTTTCTCATGCCAGAGATTTGTCACTTAGGTTGCATCATTGACAAAAACGGACGCCGACCGGATCCAAAGAAGATTAAGTTATTCAGCAATGCCAGCGCCGAAGAACATAGCGGATGTTCGATCATTCCTCGGGATGATCAACTACTATGGATTTTTCGTAGCCGAGATGCGCCAGCTTAGAGCACCCTTGGACGCATTGCTCAAAAAGGACGCAAAGTTCGAATGGACGGAGGAATGCCAAAACGCATTCAAGCGTGCCAAAGAAGTCTTAGCCTTCGATTTACTCCTCACACATTTCGATCCTGACTTAGAGATAGTGGTAGCTGCGGACGCGTCGGACTACGAAATCGGGGCTGTTATTCTGCACAAGATGCCAGATGGGGCAGAAAAGGCTATCTGCCATGCAAGCCGAAGCCTCACAGCCGCCGAAAAGAACTACGGACAAATTGAAAAGGAAGGACTAGCATTGGTTTTCGCAGTCCGTAAGTTCCATCGGTACATATACGGACGCCGATTCAAATTACTCACCGATCACAAACCGTTACTGCACATCTTTGGACCCAAAAAGATGGTGCCTGTGTACACAGCGAACAGGTTGCAACGATCGAAACTCATTCTACTCGCATACGATTTCGACCTGGAGCACCGCAAGACAACCGAATTTGGACAAGCCGATGCACTGTCTCGACTGATCCCACCAAGGCCATTTCAAACCGAAGACGTTGTCATAGCGAAGGTAGAAGAAGAGGTGCGAGCTGTTCAAGCCGCTGCTGTACGAGCGTTACCAGTAACCCGGAGGAAGATTGAAGAAGAACCTCGTAAGAACGAAACCATTGCGCAGGCCATACGAATGCTGCAATCAGGAGCATGGCCGTTCAAGCCGAAAGAAGAAGTCCGAAATTGGAGAGCACTGAGGGAGCATTTATCAGTGCAAAACGGATGTTTGTACTTCGTTCACAGAATAGTCATTCCAGCTTCGCTGAGACAGGCGGTTCTGAAGCAGTTACACGAGGGACACCCTGGTATGACAAGGGTGAAGATGCTCGCGAGAGGATTCGCATATTGGATGGGCATTAACAGAGAAATTGAAGACTCAGTGCGCCGCTGTAGGGATTGTCAAGAAGCCTCCAAAATGCCAGTGAAGACGTTGCTGCATTCATGGAAAGTGGAAGACAAACCATGGAATCGACTTTACATTGACTATGCAGGGCCGCTGAATGGCAAGATGTATCTCGTCGTAGTTGACGCTTACTCGTTTTGGCCAGAAGTATTTGAGATGCCTTCATCGTCAACTACAGCTACCCTAAGAGAACTCTGATCTCTATTCGCTCGATTTGGAAATCCGCAAGTGATCGTGTCGGACAATGGGACGCAGTCCATAGCAAAGGAGTTCCAAGATTTCTGTGAAGAGCGAGGAATCAAGCATATGCGTTCACCACCGTTCCATCCGCAATCAAATGGACAAGCGGAAAGGTTCGTGGATATCTTCGAAAGGACCTTACAGAAAACTAAGGAGGGAGGAACGGCAGAGAAGCTTGCGGAGTTTCTACAGTCTTATCGACGATCCCCTTGTACAACTGCTCCGGGACAGCGTTCGCCTGCCGAGCGCTCCTGGGACGTCAGATAAGGACACCGCTGTCGCTGCTGAATGAAGACTCCAAAGAAGAAGGAATGGGCAACGAAAACATGGAAAAGCAGTTCAACCGCCACCATGGAGCACGAAAGAGAGCGTTCCAGCCACAAGAAGCCGTGTGGGTACGTGATTTTCGCTTGGGATGCGAAAAATGGATTGCAGCTCGTGTGAAGAAACGCTACGGAGAAGGCGTGTACGATGTGCTTACGGAAGACAACCAGCTATGAAGACGACATGCGAATCAGATGCGCAGTGGAAGAATGGAGCGCCGTCGTGATCCAGCCTCTACCACACGTCTTGAAGAAGGCCAAATGGACAATGGCATGAACATCGCTGAACACCAAGCAACTTCAACCACGTCACTGATTCCAACTAGATCAAGCCGACATCGTCGACCACCAGAGCGACTTCAAGTAGATCCTCATTTTAAGATGTACCGTTGTTCATTTTAGGAGGGAGGTGTTGTAGAGCTATTCAATGTGAATTAGAATCGCTCATTATTGATAGCTAAGGCTGAGGTGACCTAGGCGGCTGCGGCGTACCCGCCGCACCTTGATTATGTTTACGTGTTGTTATTGCATTGATCCTAGTAAACCCGCGGCATATACGCTTGTGTGTATAAGGGGAATGTTTGTGTTTTTCTAATAAATCGTCAACAGTGAAGAAGGCGACCACGCGTTCCAGCAGTGCCCGAATGTTTTTTATGTTTTAGAAATAAAAGCTCTAGAAAGGATTCTTCGGCATAAATTTTTACATCCGTCATTCTGAACTTGCAGTAAAATCCGGACCTTAGTTATAACAGAGAATTCTTACAAAGCATTCCAGGTTCGGCCGTTTCTACTTGGCATGCAAATAATTATGTATAATATTGTTTTAGCGACAACCGCCAAAATTGTTACTCTATCTCGATCGTATGTTGGGCTGACTCTTTTATTGAGTTTACAGGCCTGACGAAGGCAAAATGCCGAAACGTTAGCCAATAAAGAATTGATGCAAATCTTGGTCGTCGCTGAAACAATATTACGCATAAAACTTTTACAGTAGCAAAATTCTTCTTTGGTTACAATAGTAAGATCCTTCGGCTTAGATTTTCTTACAATCATCTTTCTGAACTTGCAGTAAAATCTGGAGCGGTAATATTTTTAGTACAACTTGCTTTTACATAAAATAGTGCAAACCTTAAGCCGAATGAACGGTTTTGGAGTGAAGATTGTTGAGCAAGCGCTAAAAAAGAGATCTTGATTCTTCGACCTGTTATCTAGAATTTGTGGCTTTTTCATAGAAGCTCGAAGATCTCAACCAATACGGACTTTGCTTGGACAGAAAGAGCAAGTTAGAACATCTGGTTCCAATTTTATTGCAAGTACAGATTTCCGACCGAAATGAAAAAAAATTGAATTTTTGGAGTGATATGTTTTCCTCAATTGTCTCTGCGATAAATGCATAAATGAGATATTTAAACACTCTTTCAGCAGAGTCTCGCACAAAAATGATATGCCTATTTGAAGCGTGCAAAGCTGTTAGCAAAGAGCTATATATTTATGAAAATGGTGCGTAGGCACTTCTGAGCAGGGTGCTAGATAATAACGTCCGCCATTTGTAGAAAATAACAATGGTATAAAAACTCAGCACTACCTCCTTTCAAAACAACTTTTAAACACATAGTGAAGCGATTTCTTGCAGTAATTTACCTAATGTGATTGGCTTGCGTGCTATTAGGGTGTCCCATAATTTTTTACCGTTTTACCCTCAACGTCAACATTTCTCGAGAACTGGACACTTTCAAGCGGTACAAATACATGGCCTAGCTTCTGTATACAAGAGTTATATGATCACGTGCGTGGGAGAAGCTCAGCTTAAGGACAGAGTTTGTCATTTTGCTCCGTTCATTTTCTTTATTTCTTACCATTGAAAAAATACAAAAAATGTATAGATGAATGTTCGATGTGTCAAGCATACGCTAGAGTAAATAAGGCGTTCTTAGGATTTAAAGGAGCCGAGATATAATTTTTCACAAGGAAGTTCGTTTTTGACTGCTGTTAATTTCAGCTCACTTTATGTGGAATACTTTGTTGGACTCTTGATAGACATGTCGAATGATTACTTGATCCACTTTAATTGAAAGAAAGTTAAAAAAAGACGAGGGGCAGCAAAAACGGTAAAAAGTTAAGGGACACCCTAATAGATGTTTATCAGAAATGAATGAGTCAAGAAAGATTCTTTTTGTAGCATCCTTGGACTCTCTATTTTAGACATGAGGAGAACTCGGTACGTGGTCTCATCGTAATTGATGATTTTTCTTCGAGTTTTTACTTTTATTGTATACAAAGGTGTGCCGAGCAGAAATGTGGAGCTAGTTACGGAGGTACGGGGCGGAAGAAGAAAACCAAGGGAAAGGAAAAAGGAAACTAAGGATGAGAAAAGAAAAGTTTGAATGGACTCAATCACCCTTTTTGTGTCTTTCTAATAAGACTGAATAAACTGTTTGCTCACTTCCAGCTACTTAACGGCCACGGAAGGCGTGTACCGGGAAAACACGAAAAACAGGTGCCTGATTTCTGCTGCTCGTATACTGCCGAAGCGCTTAGCTTTTTTTAAAAGCCGCATTTTGATTATCGCCGTAGAAGAAAGTTACTGACATGAAAATAACATACTCTTCTATCTGCGTGAAATCAGAACAGAAATGATTTCAAGAAATGCATCAAAACGATAAACTGTCTTCTAAAATCTGCAAGAAATCCAGATGGGGTAGCTCTTTACTGGAAGTCGTCTTTACCCGAAAAGAAAGAGAGGGGATTGTATACTTGCGTGCGAAGGTCCGAAAAATTGATTAAATAATAGTAGAAGTTATGTACGTGCAAGTTGCGTGCATTAGAATGTAAGAAAATGTTTCAATAACAATCTTTAGTCTAATTTGTAATGTTTGATTTATCTGTGTACTACACCCATTAGTTTCAACGCCTGGTTACAGACGACACCTGCAATATGATAACCTAGAAATGATGAGTTCGTGGTACTTAAAAAAAAAGCGGTGCTGCTGTTGCTTTGCTGATACGCTGTGTGCAAAGAAATATGGAAAGGTTTCGGAAAGTTTTTTGCTAGACAGTAATTTAGAAGACAAATTAGTTCTGATTTGATTTAACGATTCAGGTTTTTTGGTATGAAACGCAAGCTTTATTAGGGCGCTTTTAAGATCTTTACTGAACTCATTTGAAAGTTGCTCAATACTGGAACAAATTTTTGCAAACCTTTTTTTCAGATTTTCGTGCTTTCAATAATATTGAAAATACACATTTTATTACGATGTTTAAAAAAATCCGTTTCGTTTTATCTTTGGGTTGTCTCTTTCTTTCCATGCTATCCCACTCTTCACCGTCAAAGAAATACGTTTTCGATCACTTTTTGGTTGAACTTTATACAGGGCTCCTAAAATGCAGAGTCGTTTGCACCAGCGGTCGCGCCACAGCGTCGCGCCTAGGCATTTTGCCGGCGCCGGCGCCATCGATCGCGCCATTGATTCCCGGGCACGACGCGGTCGCCCGACCGCTGGTGCAAACGACTCTGCAATTTAGGAGCCCTGTACCTTTTTTTGGAGAATTAGACACTGATTCGAAATCTGTCCTTGTGACGCGCCCTCTGGACACCGAATAATGAGTGTTTTCTTAATCGAAAAATGAACGCATAATCTGGATAAAATCAATCGTAACGGTCTCTGCAGAGCTCAAATAAAGCAGTGGCGAGTTTGAGTTTACTAGTCAAAAAGTACGCATTACATGAAGCGCATCAATGCCAAACACTGCCGCATTTGGGCGTTTTTGAAAAAAATATTTCTAGTTACGCATTCATTTTCTTCGACACAAAACGTTCATAAGTCGGTGCACGGCGAAAAAAACATAGTATTAACTTCTAATGCTCTTCAACTTTACACAGATTTCATTTGAAAAGGCCACTTCGACTGAGCATGCTTTCCTTGCGAGAGGCTGACGATTATGGCAATAAGTAAAAGACATCATATATTCTGAACAAGGGATCTTGAGCTTTTGATATCGTGCGATAGTAGGGCCTTTCTATCAAACCAACGACCAAGTCGCGGCTCAAAATGTCGCTTCGGATTCGAGAATACCTCTCTGGGATAAGAAAAAGGCCTTCACGAATCGACTTCAAATTCAGAAACAAGGACATGATAAGGCTTAGGAACGACAAAAACATGAATAGAGAGTGGATGCTTTTAAGAATGATACCAAGTTGATATGTTTAGTGATTGTGTCATGGCGCAAAAGGTGAGCTGTAAGTCCCACAATTTGCTGAGAGGATACTTCGAACTCAGTAGAAGTGATCCTATGTGTTTGCTATTTCTGAAAAATTATAAAGCTACACTATACAGCCTTCAATTGACTGAGTTGCAAAATACGTTTAGTCGCATTCTTTCTAGTCTTTTGTGATATCGTAAAGCGCTTGCCACAATACGTACGTGCAAAAAACCCTAAGTTAACTCTACAGAAATGTTCGTATCATTTTCCATTAAAGTGGATCGGCAAAACGGGCCCCTCTCGGATTTCATTACGCCATAAACTATCAACATACAGAACCCTTTTGAAGCATTTGCCGATTCAAAGAAAGCTTACATAATTCTAACAGCTTGTGTACCAGAAAATACACGGAAGTTCATCTGACCATTCAACTTTTCAAGTTCCTGGAGCTATCACATTTTGATAAAGCGTTGATAAAATGAATGTTACGATACACTTGCAAAGCAGTGGCGGTCCCAGGATTGGCTACGAGCCAGGAGTCACACTGCTCGCGGTGCCGCTCTCCGCGCCCAAATTTTGTGCCTCTTAAAAACTATTCAGTGCTAGAGTGGCACGGCGTTATAGCAGGGGGGGGGGGGAGGGAGGGTGAGGGGGTGGGGGTGGCGGATACATGATTCGATGCCGTAAGTAACAGTGTGACAGGAGATGAATTTTGCACTGCTTAACCTCGCTTCGCCGCGTCGTCTCGCCAAAAATCTTGACTCCTGAACCGTACCCCAGTTCCGTATTTATCAATCTCCTATATGGAAAGGGGTTTCTGTACAGGTTACAGCCCGTGTGGGCGCGGGCACTGGCGCCCGCGATATATGAAGCCAAGCTGGTAATCGGGCAACTGTCTGTTGGAAGATACGGTCCGACCTGGCAAGTTTAGCGTCGGGCATGGCAGCTGCCGATGTGCTCGACCTCAACAGGTCAGGTTCTGCTGCTCGCTTAGGCCACGCACCCCAAACACTTTTACAGATCAATGGGACGGCGCTCTCGCCTATCCGGGCACTCATTAATAATGGCCGAACAGAGAAGGGGAGATTAATGAATACCGCTTCAGAATTTCATTTAAACGGAAAAATATTTTGAGATGCTCCTTAAAGTTTTTAGCCCCGTGACCTAAACTTTTTGAAGAAAAAAAAGCGTGACGGCCTCTACGCCTCCGAAAACCTTTACGAGGCTAATTTGGATGCTAAAGAATTTTAAAAATTATTCCATTTATTTCCAAGTAATAAGCCACTTGCGCATTTTATGTAAAAACTAGAAATCCACATCCAATATTGCGATCGTCTTTATTGTTATCTTCTATTTAATGTTTCCTCAATGGGCTCAGGCGATTATGCCGTTTTTTGCTACTGGATACTAATTAGCACGCAATGAAACTAATGAGATCTCACTTATGTTGAAAGCCTTATATTTCATTTACAAGGAAGTCACTTAACTTAGGTCGGGCTTTTGAAATGAGACACATATATTTAGAATCAGCTCGGAACGCTGATTCCAAATATGCTATCCCTATCCACTACCTAGATGATGATACCGTAGCATGCCTAAGTCGGTCAACACGCAAAATTTGCTCAGGAGAAACCTCATAACTCGCTTCAGAGGAACGCTTCGCAGCTAAGGAAAGCAGATTTGAAATCAGCGTTTCAAGCTGATTCCAACCATATGTGTCTCATTTCAAAAGCCCGACCTAAGTTAAGTGACTTCCCTTGTTAGTAGAGACCATACCGCACTCGGAGCAGACACCGTTTTCCCTTTTACACATTTTGTCTTAGGGTGCTGTGCTGCGCAGTTTGTTGTATAGCCTTTTACTGATCAACTATCGCTTGATGTTGTGCTGTGGGACAATCACTAGAATAATATCTTTTGTTGGGCTTACACTAAGCATTGCTAACTGCATTGAATACTCTTAGGAACAGAAAAACACAAGGCTTTCCTGTTCATATTCGTATAAAGTAGCATGGAGCCAGTAATCGAATTTGGCTGGTAGTTCGGATGTTATTTTGTGATTTTTTCCCCTCCGCTGCGGGCAACGGTTGCTGTCTGAGTGACTGAATGATTCATAAATTTGGATGAGCGGATGTGACTTGTATCATGAATATTTTCTGCAGCATGTTTTGCAATACCAATCATCATGTACCACGCCGCTAGCCAACAACATCTGCGTATTGCGGTAAGGTAACAGTGGCGTATTCATCAACGAACCCACTAGATGAGATCGGCATTTACAAGTGCTCCGCTAGGTTCGCTAACCATAACGTCAGCAAAGTCTCTTGGGATCCTTCTTAGGCTCAGTACAATAGATATTGAATGGTAACACAAGTCTTCTTACATTTTACCTTTCTGCAGCAATAAGAGTATACTCCATATTATTGGTAGGGATCCTGGGTAAGGGTGGAAACGGCATAGCCTCGTTTTTGCATAAGCATAGAGATTTTGGTTTTCTTAATTTCTAGATGAGGAAAAGACTCTGTAGCGGCACATATAAGTGTCCGATGGTGTGCAATTTGTGTGAGCAAATTGGAGAAGCGTAGGATTTGAACGAAAATATGACTTTTTCCTATATTCAGTAGGACTCAGATTCTAAACAAACATAAGGTGAGTCGAAGATGATGTGAACTTTAACATACCATCTTGTAGAGCTTATTTTGCCCTATCGAATGTTGCCCAGGATTCCCATTAAAAATTTATACGTCTTATGCAGTAAAAAGTTAAGGTGTAACAAAACTTATGTTACATCATGCGTATGTAACGGCCATCTCTAAGCTGTCCGTTAACGCTTGCGCATACTCGAGCAAACTTTCCCATCCCATAGCGGTAAGATAAGGGCTCAGTACAATAAATAGAATGGCTCTTCAGCCTTTTGCCACGAAACCAATACACAAAATCACGGAACACTTTGTTTCAAGAAAAGAAGGAACATCGACAAAAAAATAAAAGTAAAAGATGGACTCTATGCCCTCTATTCCCTGAAATAGCGCCCAAACGGTCGCTCGGCGGTCTTCTCGTACGTTCTCCACGGCCGATCTCCGCGACATCCCTGCAATCCCTGTTCACATTTTCAATCTATCGACGCACATGTATCGCACTATACTAAAAGCGCAACACGCTTGACACGCTTTCGGGAATTCATATGTTCCAAAGAATGGATATCAACAATCTTTTGTGCAACAATTTTGCAAAGTAGTGTTTCGGGCAATTTGTTACAGCAACTGCCATGATGCTAAGATAAAATTTTTTAATCTCACAGTACTCCGAGTGAGTGTAGAAGTATCAAGACTTGGTTGAAGCAGGGGATGAAGTTAAGGGGATTTGGTGATTACAGTTAGAATAGCCGTTATCAAACCTACATATCTACTCAGATATCGCCGGGGGCAGGCGGCCATGTGATTTATGGGCGGGCGGGCACCGGAGAAATAGTTCGCCGATTTCTTGCGGTCCACTTGCAGATATCTGGAAGAATTTTAGCGAAATTTTAGACGAATGCTTGGAGAACAATCGCGGTTTCCTTATAGATTAGCTGCGGTGCGGTGGCCGCATTCTCGCGGATTTTCTGCGAGAATATGCAAAATTTTCGAGGGTCGCACGGTCCTTTGTGAAGGACCGCGCAGCCCCCAGTTACTTTCCGCTGAGAAGAAGTACCCCAAACTTGAGTATAAACCATCGATGACACTTCTGCCATGTAGAGTCTCATCTTTGCTCGGCGTACGCCCGAAACTGCTTAAAAATCGTCCGAGCGCCAGCTGAAAATTTGACCAGCGCTTGCTGAAAGAGATTATTTGACGAGCGCCTGCAAAAATCCCGTTTCGCTGCCCGCTGGCAGAACATTAGACCTGAAGGTTTGGCCACGCCCCAAAAATCTGCTGACCGCTTGCAGAAAAGCGCGAGTTTGCGGACCGCGGGCTCAGATAATCGCCTGCCCCCGACGATTATCTGAGTAGACTAGCCATTCTTGGATGTCTTGTAAGGGACTCTCATATGGTATGAGACAGTGGCGTACCCAGGATTTCGGCTCGGGGGGGGAGGGCGACAAAAATTTTTTTTCAATGAAGGTGCGTGGCGTTAGCCACGCACCCAGAAAAAAATTTTGGTACGCTTCACAAAATTTTCGCGGTCCCAAAACCCCAAAATTTTTAGAAAAAGGGGGCGTGGCGTCAGCCACGCCCTCGAAAAAAAATTTTTATGAAGCTAAATTGAGTTTATAAAAAATTTAAAAAATTATTTTAATTACTTACAAGTATAAATAAGTCTTTTGCACATTTTTATAACTCATGTAAGCAACTTTCAAAAAATTTGGCGACCCATTCTCGGGGGGGGGGGCGCCCTCCCTCCGCCCCCCCCCCTCGGTACGCCACTGGTATGAGAGTACGTTTTTTTAGCTTCAAATGTGCAAAGAGATTACCAATAATAGGTTGGCACATAAGTTTTGCAACCTTGTACATAACTTCGTTCTCTATGAATAAGGCGCATCCAAATTTTGGCATTATGTGGAGTCGGAAGTGCGCTATAAATCTGCGCAAACCGTTTGATTTTTCGTGGCAAAATGGAAAAAATCTGCGTATTCTCCTAAAAGCAGTCAAAATTGAGGTTTTGTGATTTTTTCAAGAAAAATGAAGACCTGCAGAAAGTAAGTTAACCAAATTCAGCTGGAACTGTAGGCAAAATGTTCTCAGAGGGTGGCTACTGAACCCAGCGAAAAAAGAATCGTGATTCATTGTTAAATCGAAATATGGCGATTTCATAAACTCGAACAAATCGAATGCGTCAAAGTAGCTTGGATAATTCATCAATGCCAAAGAGTCAGAATTGTCGGATTTTGGCGAAACTTTGCACGATGGGGTAACTTGACATGCTGAATACGAATATCATACTCAATTGTTGTTAGAGTCAAAAATTAGCCTAGTGATTTTTTGTAATTCAACTTTTTCGTAGCAAAATAATTTTTTCAAGCAAATGAATATCATTTTCGTAATGAGGATGCCGAATAACCCCCTTAGACCAAGTTTCACCCTAATCCGTTTCAATTCCTATTTCTTTCCCATTCAAAAATTGCCTTACCGTAACTCTCGAACGTGATGTTAGAATACGGCAGGAATGGCTGCTTTCGATGTTCACACGATACTCATTATAATACCTGAAAATGGAAGCGCCACATCGCAAAACACACGAGTTATAAGAAAAAGTTGCAAAACTTATGTGCCAACCTAATAAAATGATTTCTGTCTTTTTGATGCATGCAAGTTTGTAAATACTACGATCACTTACTCAGATAATCGCCGGGGGCAGGCGGCCATGCGATTTATGGGCGAGCGGGCACCGGAAAAATAGTTCGCTGATTTTTTGCGGTCCGCTTGCAGATATTTGGAATAATTTTAGCGAAATTTTAGACGAATGCTTGGAGAACAATCGCGGTCTCCTTATAGATTAGCTGCGGTGCGGTGGCCGCATTCTCGCGGACTTTCCGCGAGAATGTGCAAAATTTTCAAGGGTTCGCACGATCCCTTGTGAAGGACCGCGCAGCCTCCAGGTACATTCCGCTGAGAGAAGGTACCTCGAACTTGAGTTGCTGGAAGAGGTTATTTGACGAGCGCTTGCAGAAAATTCTGTATTGCTGCCAGCTGGCAGTACATGCGACAGCAAAGCAAGTACCGCTCGCTGAAGGTTTGGCCACGCCCCAAAATTCTGCTGACCGCTTGCAAAAAAAGCGCGAGTTTGCGGACCGCCTGCCCCGGCGATTATCTGAGTAAGTGATCGTGGTAGTTACAAACTTGCATGCACCAAGAAGACAGAAATCATTTTATTGGTAATCTCTTTGCACATTTGAACTAAAAACGTACTCTCATACCATATGAGCGTCCCTTACAAGACATCCAAAAATGGCTAGTCTAGATAGGTAGGTTTGAGAACGGCTGTTCTAACTGTAATCATCAAATTCGCTTACTTTCATCCCCTGCTTCAATCAGGTCTCGATAATTCTACACTCACTCGGAGTACTGTGAGATTAAAAAATTTTATCTTAGCATCATGGCAGTTGCTGTAGCAAATTGCCCGAAATACAACTTTGCAAAATTTTTGCACAAAAGATGGTTGATATCCATTCTTCGGAACATATGAATTCCCGAAAGCGTGTCAAGCGTGTTGCGCTTTTGGGATAGTGCGATACATGTGTGTCGACAGATTGAAAGAACAGGGATTGCAGGGAGTCGCGGAGATCGGCCGTGGAGAACGTACGAGAAGACCGCCGAGCGACCGTTTGGGCGCTATTTCAGGAAAAGATAGAGCGGCGCTGAGCGATTGGAGGAATTCTTCAAGCTTTGGATAGTTCTACTCTTTTCACCTTACCTGTCCTTCATCTTGTACTTTAATTTTTTTGTCGATGTTCTTTCTTTTGTTGAAACAAAGTGTTCCGTGATTTTGTGTATTTTCGTGGCAAAAGGCTGGAAAGCCATTTATCTATTGTACCGAGCCCGAAAGAGATTACATATGGGGCGAACCGGTCGATAGATAGAAAGTAGCGTCGTCGTGTTTCACAGTGGAAACTGCTGTGGAGAAAGGAATCAAACTGATTGATATTAGCGCCGAAATGGCGGAAGCTGATACCGCCAAAGACAGTGTGAAGAAGAAAGCAAAAGCCGGAGCTCAGGTTACAAAGGCGAGCGTTGAGAACATAAGAGAAAAGACAAGAGATATGATAAAAGAGGTAGATGAGATAATGAGGAGGATTCAAGCAGGATCTGAGGGGGTAGGGAGAGAAATTGAAGAGGCAAAAATAGCGGAAAAGAAAAGAGACCAAATTGAGAAAGTTTTAAGGGGTAAGGGAAAATGGAAGCAGATGGGAGACTTCAGAGTACAATTTTAGTCCCTTTGCTGAAGAGGAGTAATCGAATAGCTGAGGATTTGAGGGAATACATCACCACAATGGAAAGAGATACACAGATAATAAATGACATGCAGTCTGACATTTTGGACGTCTTGAGGGCAGCGTCCCATCAAACCGGGAGGTACCTGACTTTGGCAGTAATGTAGTAGTAGACCCTCTAACTAAGCGATGACAGAAGTTTGCAGCACGAAAGGGGGTCTATGAAGTCTACAAACCGCTCCCAAGTGGCTCGGATCCTACCGTGGCCTCGGGCGAGTGCGAAGTGCATGCAGAGTAAAGACGCAGAGTCGTTGCGGGACCCTTCACTCATGACTGTATGTGCTATACGCACTCTGGCTTCCAGTTCGAAATTGCTGTGTGGGCGGCGTCCGGGCCCTGCCGTAGTATTCGGGCCACTTTCTAGGCAAATTTTGAGCTTAGCACAGAAAATTCAAGTTTTGACCAATATTCTTCTATCGCTGGTATCTATGCAAAAGATGATTATTTGTAAGCAGCTAAGAGGTCATTACAAAGAGCATGACTTGCTCTTTCATACAAAAATAAAAGCAGTCAAATCGGTTGAAAAATCAGAAGTTATGAATCTTTGAATATCGTGCGCAAGAACTTTCGGGACGACTTAATAGAACACCAAATTTTTAGCTTTTTACAGGCCCTAGTTTCCAAAAATTGCCAAATTGAGCTGTCCTCACTGTGGTGTTCCATGCCAAATCAATATTATTCGAAGACTATGGCTTGCGGAAAGCTAGAAATTTATGATTACACTTCTAAGAGCTTGTGCAATACAATTACGAGAGTGGAAACAGCACAGCTTCGTTTTTATATAAGCATGAAAACTTTCGTTTTCTCGATATCTAGATTAGGAGAAAATACAGAAACGGTACACATGGATGTCTAATGCAGTATGCAATTTGTACGAGCAAGTTGGAAATCTGTAAAATTTTTTTGAACAAAGATATGAATTTTTTCCAATTTTTCAAGCCTTGCCATGGCTTTCTGGGTATCTAATATCACCACAAAAACATTCTTTTTTGCTTTGAGCCTATGTTTAATTCCTAATCTTGTGCCACAGATTTAAGAAATGTTCTCCTAGCTTGTAAAAGAATTTATAGAGGAGTAACACTACGTGCTAAAACCTCTTTGAGTAATTTTTCAAACGTATGTCCTGCTTTCTTTTGGAAGATGATGTTTGCAAGCTTTCTTGCGAAAATCCTGCAAGTTAAAAGTAATGATACACTTCCATACTAGGAGGCAGCTGCAATTCAGAACTAGAACACTCCCTCGACGATTTGATTAATTACTGCTTAACTATACTTAGTCATGACTCGATTAACTTAGTATTCTTCAGAGCGAGTATGCTTACAACGAGTGGCATAAGCATCTGCTAGAAATGGGAGTACAAAGCGCATTCGTTCGTAAAAAGTGTTCTTGTTCTTCAGTCGTTCTCTCACAAAAATATGTACAATATTACACTCGGAGAATGTTGTCCTTAAGCAAAAATGTTAAGCTTAATAAACTTCACTATCAAATTTGAATGACTTGTACTTTGTTTTTGTCAAATCCAAGCATATAAGCAGCAAAGTCTAATGAAAGTCCCCCATTTTGAGTAGTTTTTATGAAAGTAATTCTCCCGCACTTTGTTTAATTTTGATGAATTTAGTTGTAGTCAATAATTGTTGATTTTCAATCGAAAAAACCTAATTTGAACCATTAATGAAAGGTGTAGGGAAAAGACTCATTTGTTCTGCTATGCATTTGCTGCAATCTATCAGGTTGGCTCGAAAGTTCTCGGACATTTTCAGACCAGATGTGTTTTTTCGAAACCTAATGTAGCATGTACATCCGAAAAAGATAAAAAATTTCTTTGATACCATCTTTCAAAGGCTTAGAAGAGTAACCAAACGCTAATCATGTAGAAAAAAGCATGATCCTTTAAAGGAGTTTGCACCAAAATTGGGGTAAAGCAGGTTTCTACACACGTCGTTATATTACCTCCTAAGCAGCCGACCGCCCCAATCCTACCCGATCCGGGCCCTTTTACGTAGAGGTGCACAATAGTCGGAGTTGAGTTTCCGCCTAACTTCACTGTGAGCTTTTACTGGGCGACCACCTTCACTTTTGGGTTTTGGAATTTTTTTGCTGAAGCTAAAAAAAGGAAAATAAGCAAAACAAACGCAAAAAAAAGTATTGTGAGCATATTTCTATGTAGTTTACTTTTGAGAACCCGCCGTCGCCTACTGCGAGCACCTGAAGGCCATACCGACACAAACGCATCTACGCCTCAGCACTTCCCACAAATTCGAAGAACAAAGCTTCTTGATAAATTTTAAGAGCTTTAACCCAGTGGTGCTCTTTGAGGTTAACAACTGTGAAACAACGGCCCTCTTTAGGGCCACAAATACGATGAGTACAGCGGCATAAATATTTGGAATAAACGTGTTAATCAAATGGTGTATTTGTATTTAAAACTCAGTTCGACTTTACGTGTTTTATTGAGTAAATTTTGTTATAATGTACTGCGAAGAAAGTAGCTCGGTCCAAGCAGTAACCACCGAGAACCAGAATTTAAAAAAAATATGCGAAATTTCCAGTGTTAAAAATCTGGTAATTAAAGATGTTAGCAAGTGCAACTTCATAGATTTTGAAAGGTAAGTGCCGTTCTACCAGACAGTGAAGAAATCATGTCGATTTGACCAGTGGCCGCCAAAAGCGAGAATTTCAAAAAATTAAGCGGTTTTGGGTTGCTTAGTGACAGCTGACATTTAGATCCCTACAAATCTGGAATGTGAAGATGTGCAATGTTGCGACTTCATAGATTTTGTAGAGTAAGGTTTGCCCTAACAGAATATGTCTCAATCGTATCGATCCATATAAACGCCGCCGAGATTCAGGCCCTTAAAGGAGCAGGTAAAAACCGCTTTTTAGGATTCAACAGCTCACAACTTCTTCGGAATTGCATGCATGTTGCGACTTCATAAGTTGGATTCTCCTCTTCAAATGCTTTCAGATGATGTATAATGTGTTGGGGTTTTGCGCCTCTCACGGCATATGCCCGAGGTGGAGACTTTTCATCACAAAGTCTCCACTGGCGGCCTCCAGCCAATATATTGATATGAGCGAGGTGGAGACTTTGTGATAAAAAGTCTCCGCCCCCGGGCATATGCCGTGAGAGGCGCGAAACCCCCACATATTATTAATATCATCTGAGAGCTTCTGAAGAATAGAATCCAACCTACGAAGTCGCAAAATGATTCATGCAATTCTGAAGAAGTTGTGAGCTGTTGAAATCTAAAAAGCGGTTTTTTACCTGTTTCTCAAGAGCCTGGATCCCGGCGGTATCTCAATGGATCGGGACCGCTAAAACATATTCTGATAGTGCTTACACCTTACTCTACAATACCTGTGAAGTCTCAACATTGCACACCTTCACATTCCAGATTTATAGGAATCTGTGCGTCAGCTGTCACTACGCAATCTAAAACCGCTTAATTTTTTAAAATTCTCGCTCTCGGCGGCCACTGCTGCCACGACATAATTCATTCACTGTCTGGTAGAACAACACCTACCCTTCAAAACCTATGAACTCGCGATTGCTAACATCTTCAAACATTTATAACAGTGGAAATTTCGCATGATTTTTCGTTAATTTATTATTCGAAATTCTGGTTGTCGGCGGTTATTGCCGGGATCGACTTACTTTCTTCGCAGTACGTTATAACAAAATTTGCTTAATAAAATACGTTCAGTCTAGCCGATTTTTACTGACAAATACACTATTTGTTTAGCAGTATTTTGAATAGGCCCTAAAGAGGGCCGTTGGGTCACAGTTGTTGGCCCTAATGGCAGCACTGAATTGGAACTTTTGAATTTATCAAGAAGCGTTGTTCTCCAAATTTGTGGGATTGCTGAGGCTAAGACGCATGCCAGTATGGCCTTTGGGTGCTCGCAGTAGGCTACGGCGAGTTCCTAATAGTAAAATGAGCGAGAAAAAAGCTTTTATCACCCTTTAAATTTGTTTTTCTTATTTTTCCATTTTATTAGTCAACGAGAAAGCTATGAAGCTTTTGAGAAAGAAATTTTTTGCAAATGTGACGTCGAGCTGTGCTTCCCCCCCCCCCTGTGGAAGTTCTTGGGAGGTGAACATATAGCATTACCGCCTTCACTTTTGCCGGCAATGGTAGGAATTAGGAATTATGGAATTACTTCACTTTTGGGGGCCCGGCTCCATCCATCGCACCTCTGCTTCTACACCGAGAAATCTGCCCTCAAAATGGTCCGCAAAGTGCGATTCGCTCGCACAGCTGACGCTCCCGATATCCTCCTTATGCGTTTCAACACGTCTCTGCCCTTGGCGTTCACCTCCATGGTGTTGTTGCCACTGGCAAATGTTAGGTTGAGAAAACACAATACGCACACTTGCTTCCACGGGGCTTTTAAAAAACGAGGTTTTCGTGCATTTCAGGCGATTCTGCAGCCGCATTGAAGCGCCGCATTGAGTAGATAGGGACGAAGAGGCTTGTAGAAATTTTGACATCCAAATTTTGGTGAGATAATTTTTTGACAATATTATTCAGTTGTGACTGCCTTATGAAGGCGCGTCAAAGGCTAGGATGCTTTTGCTCAAGGAGCCTGGCACCGCACGAAAGCGTACAATTGCACAGAAGTTTTAGTAGCTTGCACACCGATTTTCTCCTGCGAAGGCAGTTTTGAAGATGCTAGGCGTGATTCTAGTTCGAGGTCCTATTAATTACAAAAGTAGCCAAAAAGGCTCAGATCTGCCCGCGCTTTGCCTTTATTCGCTCTTCGCAGCCGAATGCGATCTTGAGTTCGCCGTATGAGATACCATCATTAGAAGGTGCGCAGTACATCCCAAAGCAACGTATAAGGTGCTTATGTATCTTGCTTTCGCCTTGCAAAAGAGAATTAAAAGTAGAGTGCAACTGGATGTTTTCGAGTCCGAGGAATCTATTCGCGATGTCAAGAATTTTTGTCAGAAAAGTCTGTGCCAAATTTATTTTTATAAAAGCACTAATGAACTGTTATATCACTACCAAAATATCTAATCTTATGTGCTCCACAAGCCAGGAAATTTGAAAGATTAAGCAAGGCTGAGCTAAGCCTACTCCTTTTTCAATATCAGATGGCTTGCATTTTGCAAGAAACAACTAATAAACATGTGTTGTGGACAACTTATTATTACACTATCTACGCTATCTCATAAGTTTTATCAATTTTGATTTTTTTACGTATTAAGTAGTATATTTCCCAATTCTAATTGAAGTGCTTTCCATACAACAAGCCAAGCTCTAGAAGATGCTAGAAAGAGTTCGCAGCAGCTTCACTACATCCCACGATACTTTACGCATAAGACGTTTATATATGCCGCTGGTTCGAGAAAACCAAAATTTTAGTGCTCTTGAAAAAGCGACTTGTGCTGTTCTCATATATAAGTAAATGTATGCTTTCTAAAAGCTTGAGAAAAATCTCGAAAAATATTGATTTTAACATAGCAAACCGTGGTAAGAAAGAGCTGTATTCGATATTTCTCAAAAACTGATGCTTTTAGGAAGCTGAAAATTCACCTTTCTGTTTTTGAAGATTCTATTTTTGAAGACTTTGTTCACACTTACTTAATTGAGAAGAACACAGCATCGTTTTTTGGAAGTAAAATTTTGCTCTGAAAATCCTAATTTTTTTGTTTTTAGCCCAGAAGGAAATACGGCAGCGACAGATACGAATGTCTCATGTGAAATGTACATGGGTGAACAAGTGAGAGATCGGGTAAGTTTTCTTTGTACGAGATGTAAACTCTTCTTGAGTTTATGAGCATCCGAAACTTCTTAGATCTTGGATTTTAACTCTAGGTGTGCTAAAGGTGGTGTGAAAACAAAGAGACCATATCATAGATCTTGCTTTGTTCTTGAATTGAAATACCTTATACCCTAAACAGAATTCAAAAATGTATAACTTATCGCGAGAAAAATACAAAATTGAAGAAACTTCTAAAGTTGCCTAACACAACATATTTGGTCTCTCCATGACAGAGCATATAACCTGTAACAATGTAAAGAAAAATCAACGCACATGCAAGGCAAATGCGAACCGCACTGATTAGTGGATAAATGGTTTTTCGTAATTAACATTATAATTGGAATCCAATTTTCGTATTCGAATAATTTATTCAAAATATTCGACTATTCAAGTACTCGAGCAGTCATTTCAAAAAGTCTACCTATCCGATTATTCGAGTAATTGGATATTCGACAAAGACCATTTAGTTGTTTATTCGAAGAGTCGAATAAATTAACAGGTCTTCGAATGCTCGAAAATTCGACCAAGTGGAAAAATTATATATTCGAATTCGAATAAAAAACACCGCTTATTCAAATATTCGATGACCAAATAAAACTTTAGCTTTTCGAGCACTGTGTTCAAATATTAGGTTGGCGTTTGATAACTTCTGTTACACTTTTTTAAAATTCCGAAAATTCCAAAACTCTTTGAAATCTTTAAATTTGCTTTATATGTAGGGCACGATAAAGCGTACAGAAAATATGACTAATGCCGCAAATGCACAAAAAGCTAGAAAATTTACGAGAAATTTGTAAGCACACTGAAAAATGTCATCTATTCTTTGATCTTCTTCCCTGCGTGTAATTGTTTTTTTCCCTCCCACAATTTTTGCCACAACACATTTTCACGCTTTCCTTTAATGACAACACTTCGATGCTCGGCAAAAACTTCCTTTTTCCAACTATCATCGGGATTTGATACTGAGAGGTCGAAAATGATTTTTGTAATTCTTGAAAATGATCTTCATGCTGTTGACATGGCGCACCTTTAGCGCATGTGAACGTGTGCGGACATAATCGCATTTGAAGGTTTTGAATATGAATTTTTACAACTCCTACATCCGCTAAAAACTATGGACCATGCTCTGCCCGATTAACACATCGCCCGGTCTCTTCCTGATAATCTAGAAGAATGCCAGCCCGTTGATGAAGATGTTCATAAAACGTATTTCCACTTAAGGTGGCTGTTTTGCGCACGAACCGCCGATCTGGCAGTAGACCTTTGCACCTCGTCAACACTCCATGGGCATAAAAACTTTTCAGGGTTTTCTAGACTTCCAGTAACGTGAAATAAAAATGTAACTAAAATTATTCGCAAACCTACTATATCCCGGTTCATCGATCTCAAATGAATGATCAAAAGATAGAATGACCAGTATAATTCTATCTTTTCCAAGGCAACTGCGAGTTATACCAGAACATAGCGGTTACAAGTCTTGTTAGTGTTTCAAGCTGTAGACCCTCCTCTAGACATTGTGCTGCAGAAAACTGAGATGTCAAGCACGCACATAACTCCAGGATTTAGGCCTGGGTAAAGAAGCAATTACCGCCATTAGGCGCCGTCTTCGACCACTTGTTCTTCACAATTGCATAAGCATGTCCTTAGCGGTACCTATCGGCAGCATTCTTCCCTTCGCCCTGGATTCAAACTTGTCTTCAATCGCAGCTTGCATAGGAAAATACCCAGAAGATACCAACGCAGCACAAGGGTCGAGGCAGACGCAAAGACTTAAGCCATATAGGCTGCCGTCATAAGTCCGCTGGACTTATGACGGCAGCCTATATGTCAAGAGCCACTTCTTACAAGGGAAGGATAAGTGTGGCCTTTTGAAATCTGTTATACATCTGAATGCTCTTCTTAGAACGCTGATCTCGAAACTGTGTTCGATATCCGTTTGCGAAACCATTGAGAAAATTATTCTTGGAATAAGATGAGCCTTACAACAGCTATGAATTCATAAAATGAAATATTCAATTTTTACGCTCGTCTGGTTATAGAGGCAGCTAACGGGAAAAAGGTGCTTGGTGGCCGCGATTTTTCAATATGTCACATGTGTTATGACATTCGTAAAATTCTGATCTTCAAACTGTGTGCGTTATCTGCGAAACCAATCTTCAGAAAGACCGTATCTCCTCGCATCGAATGTGCCTGCACAAGAGTACGAGTAGCTATAGTGAATTTAAACTTAGTTTAGGCGGGAATTGGACTGGCAGGAGTCCGCTTCGCAATGATTCGCGCCGCTTTGTAGTCTGCATCTCTTTATTCTAATATATCTCGCTGAGCCCGTGGCGTGCGGATGCGCTGCTCCACTTATAAGGGAAGGATACTTGGTCGAATTGGCGTTTCTACATGAAATGTATGCACTCTTATAGAGAATTAGAGCGGTGATTCCAAATCTGCTTCTGGTATCTGCAAAGCGCTTCTAGGAGGGGAGTTATGGAAACTTTTTGAACCAAAAATTCGAACGCACAGGTACATAAAACCGTTCAGAACTGTAATCTGTTAATGCCAATGGGGCCCTGGTTACTGCCAGGGCGCTTTATGCAACTGATATGTTTGTTCTGGTAAACTCATGCTAGCTCTTCCAAGCTCAGGAAAGGCCTCAAAACCTGGTTTTACCTTAGCCATACTCTTATATTTTTACTTCAAAAAATAGTACTTGGTCGAAGTGAAGTTTCTATATAAAATGTAAACTTTCTTATAGAGCACTAGCTGGCTTACCCGGCTCCGCCGTATGTTCCAAATAGAAAATTCCATTTTTTAACCGATCCGGACCAAACTTGACAAACATACACTTCGGGCCCCGGCGGGTGTCACAGTCCACTTTTCGCTATCGATCGATGTCGATTTTATCGATTTTTTGCAAAATTTGAGCTACAGGGCTGGGAGTTGGCACAGGGGGGTAATCGAGCATGCTGATTACGAATACAATATTAGTTTTCAAAACCGTGCATTACTTTTATCGATTTTATCGATTTTTTTGCAAAATTTGAGCTAGGGGGCTGGATTTTGGCAGAGGGGTGTAATCGAGCATGCTGATCACCCCCACGGGGATCAGCATGCTCGATTACCCCCCTGTGCCAAATCCCAGCCCCGTAGCTCAAACTTTGGAAAAAAATCGACAAAATCGATAAAAGTAATGCACGATTTTAAAAACTAATATTGTATTCGGAATCCCCATGCTCACTTATCCCCCTGTGCCAACTTCCAGCCCCCTAGCTCAAATTTTGCAAAAAATCGATAAAATGATATCGATCGATGACGAAAAGTAGCCTATGACACCCGCCGGGGCCCGAAGTGTATGTGTGCTAAGTTGGTCCCGATCGGTTCAGAAATGGAATTTTCTATTCGGAACATACGTACACACATACAGACAGACAGACATACAGACATACAAACAGACATTCAGCTTTATATATAAGATGGAACGCTGATTCCATATCTGTTTCCGTTAACTGCAAAACGCTTCTGGAAACGGATTTATGGGAATTTTTGAATCAAAAATTGGAGGGTTTGGTGGGGTAAAAACAGGCGTTAAGGTCTTTCCGACGCTTGAAAGAAGTAATGACTGACATGAGTTTATCAGACTGGAGGTAGTGATTAGATAAAGCGCCAAGGCAGTAATTATGGCCCCATTTGAGCTCACAGACTATTGCAATGAATGATTTCTTTGTGGCCATAAATTCAATTTTTTGCTCTAAAAACTCCCACAACTCCCTTCCCAAAAACCGCTTGCAGATAGCAAAAACAGATTTGAAATCAGCGTTCCATGCTCTAAAAGACGTATACATTTCATACAGAAGTGCCACTTCGAACAAGTATCCATCTTTTGTTAGAATGTTGCACCTATTCCGGGTTGAAAAAGACTGTAGATGCTAAATGTTATTTATTATCTGTGTATCTCTCTCCATTGTGGTAATGTATCCCCTCAAATCCTTAACTATTCCATTACCCCTCTTTAGCAAAAGAAACCAAAATTGTTCTATGAAGTCTCCCATCTGCTTCCATTTTCCCTTACTTCCTATAACTTTATCAATTTGGTCTCTGTTCTTTTCCGCTATTTTTGCCTCTTCAATTTCTCTCCCTACCCCCTCAGATCCTGCTTGAATCCTCCTCATTATCTCATCTACCCCTTTTATCTCTCTTGTCTTTTCTCCTATGTTCTCAAGGCTCGCCTTTGTACCCTGGACTGCTCCGGCTTTTGCTCCCTTCTTCACACTGTCTTTGGCGGTATCAGCTTCCGCCATTTCGGCGCTAATGTCAATCAGTTTGATTCCTTTCTCCACAGCAGTTTCCACTGTAAAACACGACGACGCTACTTTCTATCTATCGACCGGTTCGCCCCATATGTAATCCCTTTCGGGCTCGGTACAATAGATAAATGGCTTTCCAGCCTTTTGCCATACCAATACACAAAATCACGGAACACTTTCTTTCAACAAAAAAAGGAACATCGACAAAAAAAATAAAATCAAAAGGTGCCCTCTATGCCCTCTATTCCCTGAAATAGCGCCCAAACGGTCGCTCGGCGGTCTTCTCGTACGTTCTCCACGGCCGATCTCCGCGACATCCCTGCAATCCCTGTTCACATTTTTAATCTCTCGACACACATGTATCGCACTATCCTAAAAGCGCAACACGCTTGATACGCTTTCGGCAATTCATATGTTCCGAAGAATGGATATCAACAATCTTTTTTGCAACAATCTTGCAAAGTAGCACTTCGGGCATTTGCTACAGCAAGTACCATGATGCTAAGATAAAATTATTTAATCTCACAGTACTTCGAGTGAGTGTAAAAGTATCGAGACTTGGTTGAAGCAGGGGATGAAGTTAAGGGGATTTGGTGATTACAATTAGAACAGCCGTTATTAAACCTACATATTTAGACTAGCCATTTTTGGATGTCTTGAAGGGACGCCCAAATATAATAGTATGAGAGTACGTTTTTTTAGCTTCAAATGTGAAAATAGAATACTTATAAAAAGATTTCTGTCTTTTTGATGCATGCAAGTTTGTAACTTCCACGTTCACTCATTTTCTTTCTCCTCTTTGTCATATTTCATTCCATTGATCCGCGTAGCATATTAACATTCGTAATCAATCAATAAATGGATGCGGATCAATGAAATTTTTTGATCTAGTGAGGTCAGCGGACAAACGCTTTGAAAAAATAATGAATTTTGGAAAAGGAACTTGGTTTGAATTCTTGTTTGTGTTCAGTAGAATGAAATTACAAAGAGGAGAAAGAAAATAAGTGAACGTGGTAATTACAAACTTGCATGCATCAAAAAGACAAAAATCTTTTTATTTATTTTATTTATTTATTTATTTAAATGCACTTAGAAGTGCGCCAAAAAAGGGCAGAAAACATAGCAGATAACCAATCGACCACACACCTAGTACAGTAAGTAGCATGGGAAACGCCAGACGCGTATGTATGTATCAGTGGCGTACCGAGGGGGGGGGGGGGCGGGGGGGGGGGCGCCCCCCCCCCGAGAACGGGTCGCGAAATTTTTGAAAGTTACTTACATGAGTTATAAAAATGTGCAAATGACTTGTTTATTTTTGTAAACAATAAAAATTATTTTTAAAATTTTTTAAAAATTCAAATTAGCCTTATAAAAAATTTTTTTTCGGGAGCGTGGCTGACGCTACGCCCCCTTTTTCCAGATTTTAGGGGTTGGAGGCCCGCAAAATTGTTGAGAAGCCCCCCTAAAATTTTTTCGGAGTGCGTGGCTAACGCCACGCACCTTCATTTGAATTTTTTTTTGCCGCGCCCCCCCCCCCCCCGAGCCGAAATCCTGGGTACGCCACTGGTATATATGTATTTGTGTATGTATGTATGAAGCACTTCTCTCAGACATGGAGTACATGGTCCATGAACGTCAAGTTCTCCAAGAAAACTCTCAAGTCAATTACGTAAATAATGATATATATCAAATGTTAGTAACACCACACTTTACAAACAAACAAAAAACGGCTGGAATTATGTGTAGTGTTGGAGGAAGACAGAAAAAAAAAGGGACGCGACATTCCTGAAAAAAAAAACCGGGAAGCGAAAATAGTTTCAGTAGTTATGAAAACACTTAACTTGTAATAGGTCAACTTGCGCTATTCTACGTTTAAAAGCAGCTGTCAACAGATGATAACGTCGAAAGTGGAAGCCTGCTAAGCCATCTAGGTGTTGTGTAAAAAAGAGTATTTTTATAAGTAAACTATTTTCACATTTGAAGCTAAAAAAACGTACTCTCATACTATTTGGGCGTCCCTTCAAGACATTCAAAAATGGCTAGTCTAAATATGTAGGTTTAATAACGGCTGTTCTAATTGTAATCACCAAATCCCCTTAACTTCATCCCCTGCTTCAACCAAGTCTCGATACTTTTACACTCACTCGAAGTACTGTGAGATTAAATAATTTTATCTTAGCATCATGGTACTTGCTGTAGCAAATGCCCAAAGTGCTACTTTGCAGGATTGTTGCACAAAAAGATTGTTGATATCCATTCTTCGGAACATATGAATTCCCGAAAGCGTATCAAGCGTGTTGCGCTTTTAGGGTAGTGCGATACATGTTGTCGAGGGAATAAAAATGTGAACAGGGATTGCAGGGATGTCGCGGAGATCGGCCGTGGCGACGTACGAGAAGGCCGCCGAGCGACCGTTTGGGCGCTATTTCAGGCAATAGAGCGGCACTGAGCCATCGGAGGAATTTTTTTAGCTTTGGATAGTTTTATTGTTCTCACCTCACCTGTCCTCCATCTTTTAATTTTTTTGTCGATGTTCCTTCTTTTGTTGAAAGAAAGTGTTCCGTGATTTTGTGTATTGGTATGGCAGAAGGGTGGAAAGCCATTTATCTATTGTACCGAGCCCGAAAGGGATTACATATGGGGCGAACCGGTCGATAGATAGAAAGTAGCGTCGTCGTGTTTCACAGTGGAAACTGCTGTGAAGAAAGGAATCAAATTGAATGATATTAGTGCCAAATGGCGGAAGCTGATACCGCCAAAGACAGTGTGAAGAAGGGAGCAAAAGCCGGAGCAGTCCAGGGTACAAAGGCGAGCCTTGAGAACATAAGAGAAAGAAGACAAAAGATATGATAAAAGGGGTAGATGAGATAATGAGGAGGATTCAAGCAGGATCTGAGGGGTAGGGAGAGAAATTGAAGAGGCAAAAATAGCGGAAAAGAACAGAGATCAAATTGATAAAGTTATAGGAAGTAAGAGAAAATGGAAGCAGATGGGAGACTTCATAGAACAATTTTAGTTTTTTTTGCTAAAGAGGGGTAATGGAATAATTAAGATTTGAGGGGATACATTACCACAATGGAAAGAGATACACAGATAAAATGACATGTGTGAGTTATTCAATATAATGTGTTCAAGGTGGTGAAGATGTAAGCAGAAGGGCACAAGAGCGCACTTAACAGGTCGAAGGAAGCAGTGGAGAACATGGATGCAGACGGTCATACAGGTCAGGACGTATAGAAAACCACAGCCAGTGTCTTATAGCGAATGCTTACAGAACAAGCCATGGCGAAATGACACTGAGTGGGAACCCCTCAAGGTCGCGTTGGAAGCAGCATTTGCGGGACGTATCGGAGAAAGGTCATTCTCAAAGCTTGATAGCTCTCATGCAAGCGAACGAATGCGCGGGCCCCGGCGTATACGAGGCCGACAGACATGAAGGTTTTGAGGAATTTTTGGGAAGGTCCAAAAAAAATACCAAGGAATGATTAGGGTTCCGAATGTTGATTGAAATCATGAGAGATGATCACGACGACCAACTTAAATAAAAAGCAAAAAGCGGTTTTTTGGCGCTGCCAGAGGAAATTTAGGACAGGAAATTTGAAAGCGTGGCTGAAGCATTGAGGAAACTGTTAGATAATGAATCAACAGCAGGAAGACTGTGAGCACTCGTAGAGCTAAGACAGTTGAAACGTAGAGAGGGCCAAAGTGTGGCGGAATTTTGTGTTGTACTCGAGAGGCTGGGCAGACAAGCTAATCTTACCACTATGGAACGGGATAGTTCGCTCGAGTATGCCCAAGCCTTGATGGACAACTTAGAGATGGCCGTGACATACGCATGATGTAACATAAACGTCTTGTTACACCTTAACTTCTTACCGCAATAAGACGTATACTCTTATTTTTGATGGGAATCCTGAGCAACATTCGATAGAGCAATTAAGCTCTACAAGATGGTATGTGAAAGTTCGCATCATCTTCGATTCCCCGTATGTTTGTATCTGAAATCTGAGTCCTACTGATTGTAGGGGAAAATTCATATCTTCGTTCAAATCCTACGCTTCTCCAACTTGCACCAAATCGCACACCACATCGGGCACTTATATGTGCCGCTACAGAGTCTTTTCTTCATCTAGAAATTAAAAAGACCAAAATCTCCATGCTTATGCAAAAACGAGGCTATGCTGTTTCCACCCTTACCCAGGATCCCTATCAATAATAAGAAGTATATGTCTTATTGCTGCAGAAAGTTGAAACGTAACAAGACGGCTTGTGTCACAGTCTAATATCTATTGTACTGAGCCTAAAAGGGATCCCGAAAGACTTTGCTGACGTAGTGGTTAGCGAACCCAGCGGAGCACTTGTAAATGCCGACCTTCTATGGGTTCGTTGATGAATACGCATTGGTTACCTTACAGCAATAAGCAGATGTTGTTGGCTAGCGGCGCGTTACATATTGAGTGGTATCGGAAAACAGCTTCAGAAAATAGCATACCACATCCGTTCATCCAACTTTTATAAATCATTCAGTCATTGGTCACGTGTTCCTGACAGCAACCATTGCTTGCAGCAAAGGAGAGTAAAATAATTATTTACAAAATGGCATCCGAACTACCAACCGAATTTTCAATAACTGCCTCTATGCTCATACGAATATGAACAGGAAAGCCTTGTGTTTTTCTGTTCCTAAGAGTATTCAAAACAGTTAGCAATGCTTAGTGTAAGCCCAACAAAAGATATTATTCTAGTGATTGTCCCAAAGCACAACATCAAGCGATAGTTGATCAGTAAAAGGCTATACAACAAACTGCACTGCACCCTAAGACAAAATGTGTAAAAGGGAAAACGGTGTCTGCTCCGAGTGCGGTATGGTCTCTACTAAATGAAATATAAGGCTTTCAACATAAGTGAGATCTCATTAGTTTCAATGCGTGCTAATGAGTATCCAGTAGCAAAAAACGGCATAATCGCCTGAGCCCATTGAGGAAACATTAGATAGAAGATAACAATAAAGACGATCGCAATATCGGATGTGGATTTCTAGTGTTTACATAAAATGCGCAAGTGGCTTATTACTTGGAAATAAATGGAATAATTTTTAAAATTCTTTAGCATCCAAATTAGCCTCGTAAAGGTTTTCGGAGGCGTAGAGGCCGTCACGCTTCCTTTCTTCAAAAAGTTTAGGTCACGGGGCTAAAAACTTTAAGGAGCATCTCAAAATATTTTTCCGTTTAAATGAAATTCTGAAGCGGTATTCATTAATCTCCCCTTCTCTGTTCGGCCATTATTAATGAGTGCCCGGATAGGCGAGAGCGCCGTCCCATTGATCTGTAAAAGTGTTTGGGGTGCGTGGCCTAAGCGAGCAGCAGAACCTGACCTGTTGAGGTCGAGCACATCGGCAGCTGCCATGCCCGACGCTAAACTTGCCAGGTCGGACCGTATCTTCCAACAGACAGTTGCCCGATTACCAGCTTGGCTTCATATATCGCGGGCGCCAGTGCCCGCGCCCACACGGGCTGTAACCTGTACAGAAACCCCTTTCCATATAGGAGATTGATAAATACGGAACTGGGGTACGGTTCAGGAGTCAAGATTTTTGGCGAGACGACGCGGCGAAGCGAGGTTAAGCAGTGCAAAATTCATCTCCTGTCACACTGCTACTTACGGCATCGAATCATGTATCCGCCACCCCCACCCCCTCACCCTCCCTCCCCCCCCCCCCCCCCCCCCCTGCTATAACGCCGTGCCACTCTAGCACTGAATAGTTTTTAAGAGGCACAAAATTTGGGCGCGGAGAGCGGCACCGCGAGCAGTGTGACTCCTGGCTCGTAGCCAATCCTGGGACCGCCACTGCTTTGCAAGTGTATCGTAACATTCATTTTATCAACGCTTTATCAAAATGTGATAGCTCCAGGAACTTGAAAAGTTGAATTCAGATGAACTTCCGTGTATTTTCTAGTACACAAGCTGTTAGAATTATGTAAGCTTTCTTTGAATGGGCAAATACTTCAGAAGGGTGCTGTATGTTGATAGTTTATGGCGTAATGAAATCCGAGAGGGGTCCGTTTTGCCAATCCACTTTTAATGGAAAATCAAACAAACATTTCTGTGGAGTTAACTCTTTTGCATGTACGTATTGTGGCAAGCGCTTTACGATATCATTTAAAAAACTAGAAAAAATGCGGCCACGTATGGTGCAACTCAGTCAGTTAAAGGCCATATAGTGTAGCTTCAATTTTTCAGAAATAGCAAACACAAAGGATCTCTTCTACTAAGTTCGAAGTATCCTCTTAGGAAATTGTGGGACTTACAGCTCATATTTTGCGTCATGACACAATTCTGAACATATCAACTTGATATCATTCTTAAAAGCACCCAAACTCTCTATGCATGTTTTTGTCTTTCCTGAGCCTTATCATGTCCTTGTTTCTGAATTTTAAGGCGATTCGCGAAAACCCCACAACCCGTTTAGGAGCACCCTCGAGGTTGCCGGGACAAACGGTGATGTTGAGCAGGCTGGCACGATGGGCGGGCTTTACTGGAGGGGAGCGATGCCGATTTGGAGGTACTCGTGCCTTTTCCTTATCCCAGAGAGGTATTCTCGATTCCGAAGCGACATTTTGAGCCGCAACGTGATCGTTGGGTTGATAGGAAGGCCCTACTATCGCACGATTTCAAAAGCTCAAGATCGCTTGTTCAAAATATACGATGAATTTGACTTACTGCCATTATCGCCAGCCTCTCGCAAGGAAAGCATGCCCAGTCGAAGTGGCCTTTTCAGATGAAATCAAATCTATGTAAAGTTGAAGTGCCTTAGGAGCTAAGGCTATGTTTTTTTTGCCGTGCACCGACTTATGAACGTTTTGTGCCGAAGAAAATGAATGCGTGACTAGAAATACTTTTTTTCAGAAACGCTCAAATGCGCCAGTGTTTGGCATTGATGCGCTTCATGTAATGCGTACTTTTTGACTAGTAAACTCAAACTCGCCACTGCTTTATTTGAGCTCTGCACAGACCGTTACGACTGATTTTATCCAGATTATGCGTTCATTTTTCGATTCAGAAAACACTCATTATTCGGTGTCCAGAGGGCGCGTCACAAGGACAGATTTGGAATCAGTTTTTAATTTTCCAAAAAAGGTATAAAGTTCAGCCAGTGATCAGAAACGTATTTCTTTAACGGTGAAGAGTGGGATAGCATGGAAAGAAAGGGACACCCAAAGATAAAACGAAACGGACTTTTTTAAATAACATAGTAAAATGTGCGTTGTCAATATCATAGAAAGCACGAAAATTTGAAAGAAAGGTGTGCAAAAATTCCCTCCAGTATCGAGCAACTTTCAAATATGTTCAGCGAAGATCTTAAAAACGCCCTATTAAAGCTTAAGTTTCATACCAAAGAACCTGAAACCGTTAAACCAACCAGAAGTAATTTGTCTTCTAAATTACTGTCTAGCAGAAAAACGTTCGGAAACCTTTCCTTATTCCTTTGTACACAGTGTATCAGCAAAGCAATTGGCAGCATCGCTTTTCTTAAATACCACGAACTCATCATTTCTAGATTATCTTATTGCAGGTGCCGTTTAACTATGCGTTGAAACTAATCTGCATAGTACACAGATAAATCAAGTTTTTTACACAAATCAGACTTAGGATTGTTATTGAAACATTTTCATGCGGTCTAATGCACGCAACTTGCACGTACATAACTTCTACTATTATTTAATCAATTTTTCGAACCTTCGCACACAAGTATACAATCCCCTCTCTTTCTTTTCGGGTAAAGACGACTTCCAGCCTGTAAAGAATTACCCCATCTGGATTTTTTTGCAGATTTTAGAAGATAGTTCATTGCTTTTTTTGATACAGTTCCTAAAATCATTTCTGCTCTGACTTCACGCAGATAGAAGAGTATGTTAGTTTCATGTCAGTAACTTTCTTTTACGGAGAAAAATAATCAAAATGCTGCTTTTAAAAAAAGCTAACCGCTTCGGCAATATACGAGCAGCAGAAATCAGTTATCTGCTTTTCCGTGTTTTCCCGGTACACGCCTATCGCGGCCGTTAAGTAACTGGAAGTGAGGAAAAGTTTATTCAGTCTTATTAGAAAGACACAAAAATGGCGATTGAGTCCCTTCAAACTTTTCTCTTCTCATCCTTTGTTTCCTTTTTCCTTTCCCTTAGTTTTTTTCTTTCGCCCGTATCTCCGTAACTAGCTCCACATTTCTGCTCGGCACATCTTTGTATACAATAAAAGTAAAACTCGAAGGAAAAATCATCAACTACGATGAGACCACGTACTGAGTTCTCCTCATGTCTAAAATAGAGAGTCCAAGGATGCTACAAAAAGATCTTTCTTGATTCATTCATCTCTGATAAACATCTATTAGGGTGTCCCATAACTTTTTGCCGAACTTTCTTTCAATTGAAGTGGATCAAGTAATTATTCAACACGCCTATCAAGGGTCCACACAAAATATTCCACATAAAGTGAGCTGAAATTAACAGCAGTCAAAAACGAGCTTCCTTGTAAAAAATCATATCTCGGCTCCTACAAATCCTAAGAACTCCTTATTTATTCTAGCATGTGCTTGACACATCGAACATTCATATATACATTTTATGTATTTTTTCCATGGTAAGAAATAAGAGAAAATGAATGGAGCAAAATGACAAACTCTGCCCCTAGACGTCCTAAGCTTCTCCCACGCACGTGATCATATAACTCTTGTATACAGAAGCTCGGCCATGTATTTGTACCGCTTGAAAGTGTCCAGTTCTCGAGAAATGTTGACGTTGAGGGTAAAACGGTAAAAAATTATGGGACACCCTAATAGCACGCAAGCCAATCACATTAGGTAAATTACTACAAGAAATCGCTTCACTATATGTTTGAAAGTTGTTTTTGAAAGGAGGTAGTGTTGAGTTTTTATACAATTGTTATTTTCTACAAATGGCGGACGTTATCTAGCACCCTGCTCAGAAGTGCCTACGCGCCATTTTTATAAATATATAGCTCTTTGCTAAACAGCTTTGTACGCTTCAAATAGGTATATCATTTTTGTGCGAGACTTTGCTGAAAGAGTGTTCAAATAGCTCATTTACGCATTTATCGCAGAGACAATTGAGGAAAAAATATACTCCAGAAATTCAACTTTTTTCACTTCGGTCGGAAATCTGTACTTGCAATAAAATTGGAACTAGATGTTCTAATTTGCTCTTTCTGTCCAAGCAAAGTCCGTGTTGGTTGAGATCTTCGAAGCCTCTATGAAGAAGCCACAAATTCTAAATAACATTCCAAAGAATTAAGATCTCTTTTTTTAGCGCTTGCACAACAATCCTCACTCCAAAACCGTTCAATCGGCTCAAGGTTTGCACCATTTCATCGTAAAAGCAAGATGTACTAATAATATTACCGCTCCGGATTTTACTGCAAGTTCAGAAAGATGATTGTAAGATAATTTAAGCCAAAGGATCTTACTATTGTAACCAAAGAAGAATTTTACTACTGTAAGAATTTTACTCTGTAATAACTATGGTCCGGATTTTATTTACTGCAAGTTCAGAATGACGGATGTAAAAAAATCTATGCCAAAAAGTTTTTTCTAGAGCTTTTATTTCTAGAACGCAAAAAACATTCGGGCACTGCTGGAACGCGTGGTCGCCTTCTTCAATTTTTATCTTCCATCTATACAACTAATAAAGAAAAAAACGCTCCTATGCTTTGATGCTCATAATTTCTTCAAAAACCGAGTTGGAGGTCCATAGGGTTTTTCCTCGCAGAAATTCAGTTTTCATGTGATAATTTTTTTTTTCGATTTTAGCTTCAATTTTACATAAAATGTCACTTACAGACGTTAGGCGAACCCTTGGTGGTCCTTTTCTAAAGCTTGATCTGCTCTATCAAATGATACCTCGAGTCTACTAGGAGAGCATAAACAGTTTGAATTAATCAAAAAAGGAGGTTACTTTTCTGGCAACCTAATATACCTAATATAAACAAGGCATTACGCTAGAGAGGAGTATGTGCTTATAGAGAACCAGAGCCACAAAAAATTTTCCGAGCCTTGCATACAGAGCATAACAGTGGTTGCTAGCTCGCATAGTATTCGGACTCGACTATTTGTGCTGCATAATTTCAGCTTACAAAATGTTGAAGCCAGAGTCAGATCAGTTATTGATAACTGCTGTTCAAATTAGGGTACGAGCAAAGCAGTGGCGGTGCCAGGATTCAGACAGAAAAACTCTTTGAAAAGCTTCTTCCCGTGATCTAAGCGTTTTAGAGAAACGGAGCGTGGCGGCTCTATAGCTCTCAAAAACTTTTACAAGGCTAATTTGCATATTTAAGAATTTTTAAAAACTGTTACAATTTCCTAGTAAAAATAAGCCGCTTGCACATTTTATGTAAACACTAGAAATCCACATCCAATATTGAGATCGTCTTTATTGTTATCTTCTATATGTTTCCTTAATGTACTCAGGCGGCTATGCCGTCTTTTGCTGCTAGATACTCATTGAAACGCACTGAAACTAATGAGATCTCACTTATGTTGAAAGCCTTATGCGTTTGACATTTCATTTAGTAGAGACCATACCGCACTCGGATCAGACACCGTTTTCCCTTCTACACATTTTGTCTTAGGGTACAACGCAGTTTGCTGTATAGCCTTTTACTGATCAACTATCGCTTGATGTTGTGCTGTGGGACAATCACTAGAATAACATCTTTAGTTGGGCTTACACTAAGCATTAGCTATTAAATTGCTAACTGCATTGAACACTCTTAGAAACGGAAAACACAAGGCTTTCCTGTTCATATTCGCATAAAGTAGCATGGAGGCAGTATTTGAATTTGGTTGGTAGTTCGGATGTTATAGCCTTAGCTTCTGAGGCTCTTCAACTTTACATAGATTTGATTTCATCTGAAAAGGCCACTTCGACTGAGCATGCTTTCCTTGCGAGAGGCTGGCGATAATGGCAGTAAGTCAAATTCATCGTATATTTTGAACAAGGGATCTTGAGCTTTTGATATAGTAGTTCCTTCCTATCAAGCCAACGATCACGTTGCGGGTCAAAATGTCGCTTCGGAATCGAGAATACCTCTCTGGGATAAGGAAAAGGCGCGAGTACCTCCAAATCGGCATCGCTCCCCTCCAATAAAGCCCGCCCATCGTGCCAGCCTGCTCAGCATCACCGTTTGTCCCGGCAACCTCGAGGGTGCTCCTAAACGGGTTGTGGGGTTTTCGCGAATCGCCTTAAAATTCAGAAACAAGGACATGATAAGGCTCAGGAAAGACAAAAACATGCATAGAGTGTTTGGGTGCTTTTAAGAATGATATCAAGTTGATGTGTTCAGAATTGTGTCATGACGCAAAATATGAGCTGTAAGTCCCACAATTTCCTAAGAGGATACTTCGAACTTAGTAGAAGAGATCCTATGTGTTTGCTAATTCTAAAAAATTGAAGCTACACTATATGGCCTTTAACTGACTGAGTTGCACCATACGTAGCCGCATTCTTTTTAGTTTTTTAACTGATATCGTAAAGCGCTTGCCACAATACGTACATGCAAAAGAGTTAACTCCACAAAAGTGTTTGTATGATTTTCCATTGAAAGTGGATTGGCAAAACGGACCCCTCTCGGATTTCATTACGCCATAAACTATCAACATACAGAACCCTTTTTAAGCATTTGCCAATTCAAAGAAATCTTATATAATTCTAACAGCTTGTGTACTAGAAAATACACGGAAGTTCATCTGACCATTCAACTTTTCAAGTTCCTGGAGCTATCACATTTTGATAAAGCGTTGGTAAAATGAATGTTACGATACATTTGCAAAGCAGTGGCGGTCCCAGAATTGGCTACGAGCCATCCGCGCCCAAATTTTGTGCCTCTTAAAGAGTCTTCGGTGCTAAAGTGGCACGGCGCTATAGCAGGGGGTGAGGGGGTGGGAATGGCGGATACCTGACTCGATGCCATAAGTAGCACTGTGACTGAAATATTATGATGGGAGCTGAGTCTTGCACTGTTTAACGTCGCTTCGCGGGGCCGTCTCGGGAAAAATCTTAATTCCGGTATTTATCAATCTTATATATAAAGCTGAATGTCTGTTTGTCTGTATGTCTGTACGTATGTTCCGAATAGAAAATTCCATTTCTGAACCGATCTGGACCAAACTTGGCACACATACACTTCGAGCCCCGGCGGGTGTCGTAGGCTAGTTTTCGTCATCGATCGATATCGATTTTATCGATTTTTTTGCAAAATTTGAGCTACGGGGCTGGGAGCTGGCACAGGGGAGTAATCGAGCATGCTGATTACGAATATAATAATGACAGGGCCGGGCGGAGCCGGGTAAGTCAACTAGTCTCTTATATGGAAAGAGGTTCCTGTACAGGTTACAGCTCGTGTGGGCGCGGGCATTGGCGCCCGCGATATATGAAGTGAAGCTGGTAGTCGGGCAACTGTCTTTTGGAAAATACGGTCATCTGGCAAGTTGTTTAGCCACGTCAGGCATGGCAGCTGCCGTGGTGCCCGATCTCAACAGGTTAGGTTCTGCTGCTCGTTTGGGCCACGCGCCCCAAACTTTTACAAATCAATGGGACGGCGCTCTCGCCTATCCGGGCACTCATCAATAAGGCCCGAACAAAGAATGGGATATCAATGAATACCGCCCCAGAATTTCAGTTAGACGAAAAAACATTTTAAAATGTTTCCTAAAGTTTTTAGCCCCGTGACCTAAACATTTTGGAGAAAGGAAGCATGGCGGCCTCCACGCCTCCAAAAACTTTTACGAGGCTAATTTGGGTATTAGAGATTTTCTAAAATTATTCCATTTATTCCCAAGTAATAACAAGCCACTTGCACATCTTATGTAAACAGTAGAAATCCACGACCAATATTGAAATCTTCTTTACTGTTATCTTCTATCTAATGTTTCCTTAATGGGCTCAGACAATTATGCCGTTTTTTGCTAGTGGATACTCAATAACACGCACTGAAACTAATGAGATCTCACTTATGTTGAAAGCCTTAAGAACAGAAAATATTAGGTTGTCCGGAAATTAATGCAGGTTTTGATTTCCAACCGCAATAAGTCATATATTTCTCATTTTTGAAAAGGTTGCAAGGTACTGTTCGATAGAGCAAAGCAAGCTCTACAAGATGGCTATCTTGCTTTAGCAATAGTTCTAATCCTCCACGAGTTTCGAGCCAAAAACTAAAAAGATTCAACTGCCCGAAAAATTGAGAAAAATCGTAACTCAGTTTATAAGAGACCTAGAAAAATTCTAACTTGCACACGTAAACACAATCCACATAAGACATCTATATACGCCGTTGCCGTATTTTTTTCTTTGTTAGAAATCAAGAAAACGGAAATTTTCATGCTTTTGCCAAAGTGATGCTGTGCCGTTCGCACATAGGTAGTTGTATACTACAAACCTTTAGAAGTACAAACGTAAATTTTCAGCTCTCTACAAGCTTTAGTTCGCGAGAGATTTGAATTTTAGCTTGGACCACATGACTAGGGAAAACTGTAATCGATATTTCTCGAGAACTAAAGCTTGTAGGGAGCTGGAAATTTACGTTTGTACTTTTAAAGATTTGTAGTATACAACTACCTATGTGCGAACGGCACAGCATCACTTTGGCAAAAGCATGAAAATTTCCGTTTTCTTGATTTCTAACAATGAAAAAAATACGGCAACGGCGTATGTAGATGTCTTATGTGGATTGTGTTTACGTGTGCAAGTTAGAATTTTTCTAGGTCTCTTATAAACTGAGTTACGATTTTTCTCAATTTTTTGGGCAGTTGAATCTTTTTAGTTTTTGGCTCGAAACTCGTGGAGGATTAGAGCTATTGCTAAGGCAAGATAGCCATCTTGTAGAGCTTGCTTTGCTCTATCGAACAGTACCTTGCAACCTTTTCAAAAATGAGAAATATATGACTTATTGCGGTTGGAAATCAAAACCTGCATTAATTTCCGGACAACCTAATACAAGGCTTTCCTGCTCATATTCGTATAAAGAAGCATGATGCCAGTAATTGAATTTGGTTGGTAGTCCAGATGCCATTTTGTAATTTTTTCTCCCCTTCGCTGCAAACAACGCTGTCATGAACACGTAATGATTTATAAAAGTTGGATGAACGGATGTGGCGTGTATAATGAATATTTTCCGCAGCTTTTTTTCCAATACCACTCAACATGTACCGCACCGCTAGCCAACAACATCTGTGTATTGCTGTAAGGTGACCAGTGTCTATTCATCAACAAACCCATTGAGTAAGATCGGTATTAACAAGTGCCCGCTGGGTTCGTTAACCTATTCAAACAAGCGAAGTGTGGTCCGTTTCGGGCACGGTACAACAGATAGAATGATTTTTTAGCTTTTTGCTACGAAACCAATACACAACGAAACACTTTATTTCAACAAAAGAAGCAACGCTCACAAAAAGGAGTAAAAGATGAAGGATAGGTGAGAGAAACAATAGAACTATCCAAAGCTAGAAGAATTCCTCCGATTGCTCAGCGCCGCTCTATTTATCCCTGAAAAACGCGGTCAAACGGTCGCTTGGCGGGCCTCTCATAGGTCGTCACCTCTGATCTCACGACATGCTTCCCTCTTCGCGGAAAATCTGATTTTCCTCACATTTCTCAACAAAGTTACTGGCTGTTGAAGGTTGCAGCATGAAGATAAAACGATAAATTTATTGTCAATAAAATAGTCATCAGAATGAATCAAAAACATTGCAGTTTTTGAAAACCACATATTGTAAGTTCATCTGCAAAAGACGTAAATAAAATCGTTCTTGCTTATTAGTGCTTCTCGCAGGCTTTATACATTTAGTGATCCACGGAATAATCTGTCGACAAAGACCTATGGAAACTAAGTTTGCCGATTTGCGCCTTTCAGAGACCTTTACTCACAACAAAAACATTGTTAGTACGAGTTGAGCTCCCCATCCCGTCCCTGCCATACCAGTCCAAAGCGCCACTTCGCTCTTCCAATTTCTTCTAGCCGCATCGCCTCTTCCTTTGCTTCACAGATACTCGTTTATAGCGTTTTGCTATTCAAATCCCCCCACCTTCCCGCCCACCTCAACTCCTTTTCACTCAGAAGCAAGCACCCGTTCCATACCGGACAAAGCTTTATCAGCCACGTGCACTCTCCCCACCCGGGGCTCTGCTGCCCACACTGAATGATCTCCCAAGCTGGCTTAGAACCTCCAATCCCTCAAAAGTTCTTGCTCAGACTACTTTTATCTCTTTCCAAAATTAAATTAGCGAGAAAATTCGAACTAACTTTCTTGAAAATATTTAGCCAACATTCAAACTACCAAATCTAGAGTTTCTCAAATTCAGACGCTCCAGTCTCTCTTTCTTTTCGCAAAGTATCCTTTTCAGAAGCTCACAATTCTTCTTTCACTTCAAGAAACTTTACCAAACTCTCGATCGCGTTTCGTAAGGGCTTTTCAAACTGTCCAGCATCCTTGCATATTCCATAGGTGTCCCAAAATCCCCTCAATTTTCAGGTTATCTTATGCTTAGCAAGCTACTGATTTGAATTCTTGAAAAGACCTAATTAAAGGTATATATGCTTTTAACTGCTCTAAACCTCCACACCTTATACAATTTTGAGGCTGTCGATATTCACATTTGAGGCGCATATAGTACATAAAAGCTGGTCTGGATAGACTATTTAGAGCTTTTTCGAAAATGCATTAGCAGAGAACTTTGAACGGAAAAATTTTCATACCTTGGTTGTAGAAAAATTTCCCACAAAATCAGTACAAAAGCATGTAAGATCTTTAAAAGGCGCGAATTTTTTAGATATTTGAGGGACACAGTGATAACTATGATGGAGTAAAATGCACTCTTCGACACGTCTTGTGTTGTTTTCTAAATACCTCTTGAATGGCACGTTACAATTATCAGAGATGCTAAACATCTGACTTAAGAATTTGTATCAATCACTGATCTCTTGCACAGACAACAATGTTTTTCAAGATAACAAAGTGACGCACTGTTCACCAAAAGTGTTGCACGATCAAAACTGTATCAAAACTGCTAAAAAACACAGAATAAAGTCTACTTTCGAGTGAGCAGATCAGTGTCGGCAATATTGAGAAGTAAAATAATTGAAATTCTAAAGACTGCAACCGTTCTGCCGATACCTGGCAATTTGTTTTTGAATACATGGGCATCTCAAACAAGTGCCTACAAAAAATCACTGACATAAATTGTCTGAGGAAAATAAAAATATTTGCGAGAATTTTCCAGAAACATTTAATGCACTTTGTTTGATAAAAACATTTGCTAAGCGTTTCATGAAAGAATTTGGAGAACTTCAAATTTCTTGCTGTAATATGTTAGCAGAAGAATTAGGGTGCAGAATAAATCCATCGAGTATAGATTTGGCCAACTGTTTTGGAAGTGAGAAAGCATATTAAGCACTCAAGAAATGATTTGTGGAAAACCGCAATATTTTGCTGAAGTATCTGAATTTTTGAAAACTTATGGTGCATTTCAATTATACGCTCCAAAGTAGAAATAGACAAGCTTGAGAGATATTAGAAAACAACCAAAATTAATCTTCCAACAACAATTTCGGCGGCACTTGTTGGAACAGAAAAATTGCTATTTATAAATAGTCCTCAAGGAATTCGTGCTCAAACAAAGGATTGGAAAACAAACTTTCTAAAAACGGATTCGATGCAGTTTTCTGTGCGAACTTATCAGAGCTTTTGAAATAATCTGAACTATAAATCGTGAATCATTCTAATAAGGTGCTTCATGCAAAGTTATTGTGGGATAAAAGAATGTGTAATTTTCTCAGTCATGGAATTTTGTATCTAGATTTGCAATCTAGTAACGGTGAAGAAATATGAAGGTTTAAGAGTAGTTGTGAACTAACCTGCTACAATGCATCGAAGTCGAGTTGCTTTTATAAAACGATTCGATATACGAAAGATTAGCTTGTCTAGTGACAGTACTTTTTTGGTCATGCCACTTGATCAACATCGTCTAAGACAGGCATCATTACCAACCATTGTGAGTCATCAGCTCCGCGCGCTTGCACCGACGATGTTGACAACCCTGTCGCGAGTGATGACGTTAGATGGGGGGGGGGGGGAGGGGGCTTGCGCTTTATACATAGTACCAGTTCAAAGCGCCTCTTCGCGGCGCTTTGAACTGGCTGTGTGTGTGCAGTAGGAAGTATTGAAAAGCTATAACTTATGAAGTTTTGTCTTTGAATCTTTTCGTAGCCGAAAGTATAGCAAAAACCTTTCAGGCACGTGTAGAGAGCACCGAATGTTAGTAAGTTTTACTTCCTAACTCTCTAGCTCTTCAAAAACTTGAATATCTTTGGTTGATTTGGGCTCAAATAGCTCCACGCCACATGCTAACTTACTTCACTACAATCTTCTTAACTCGGATTAAGTGTGCCACTAAATGCTTGAGTCTACTTTTTCTATCTGTGCCATAGTGCCTTCCGCGCTTCGGACTGGCTGTGTGTGAAGTGGGATGTGACTTCAAAGTTAGAACTGGAAACCTTTTCTTGCGCAGACATTAACGAACCCAGAGATTAACAAAATAAGTGTCAGAAGTTTCCTGCTTTATGTGGTTTTATAAGTACTAACAAAAGTGCCAATAGATTTTTTACCGTTTTTTCCCAGCTTCCCAGGTATATATGCTCTTGTACTTTGCAAACTTGCGCTTTGCTGTCCTCCCTGAATTCTTTGAGCCAAAATGCATCCCGTTCCCTCAATTCCTTTTCACCCAAAAGCTTCCCTTATGAAACTTTCCAAACTACCATTCTTTTCTCGCACTCTCACATCCTTCAGATTTTACTTAGTCGTTTCAAGTCTTGCCTCAGAGGTGCTGTTGAGAAAATGCGAACTTACACCTTTACAGTCTGTCCCCCGAATCAGGCAATAATTGACATGGTGCGCTGCGCCCGCGAGATTCCGCGTCATGTCTGCGGTTTGCTAATGGTGGTTATGTTGGGCTCGGCAACCTTTCCCCAACTATGTACATCTATCGACTGTTTTGAGCCGGGGCCCTCCCCTCCTCATTGACTGTCCTGCGAACTGCTCCAACACTTCACAACACTTCACTCTCCATTAAATCTCTTGGGCTCGTATGAAAACCTGGGGCGAGATAAGCGACGTTTCCGGTAATGAAAGGGCCCGGGAACACTGTCGAACATCGCTGCGAGTCTAACCAGCATCCCAACTTATAATATAGAATTTTTCAAAACAAACAGCATCCCTTCCTCTTCACAAAATATGCTCTGTTGGAAGCGTGCACAAATTCTTTCCAATTCAAGAATCTTAATGTCAAATCCCGTTAGCGTTCTATATGGGCTATCCAAATTGTTCAACATCTAAGCTTTTCCACTCAGCTCCACAGTCCACCCCAATTTCCAACTTATCTTGATAGGCTACTGACGAGCTATTATTAAAGTTCCACTCCAGATTCAGCTATTCATCTAAGCAAATCTTCAGTGTTTATACGATTCTGGGGCTGTGCAATGTTTTGACAAAATTGCGCTAAAAACTGGTTAGTGAAGTTCTTTCTTTTCATCTTTTTTACACTGACAGCAAACAGACAGCATGTAGCTCTAAAATTCTATTACGATCGCAGTGACGTTTTTCATAGTATTTTTGAAATTTTCGATTTTTTGAAAAAAATCAGAAATTCTAAGATGCAGACTGCTGAACCTACGATTTAGTTGCCAAGTGAGCTTTTTGCATCCAGCGTGGTTTCAAGACAATTCGCATCACCAAGTTTCTTATCTTTTAGTGGTTAACAATTTGGAAGGTTCACACGTCTTGAGATGTCAAATGAATAAAATTGAAGGCTTTCGAAAAGCATCAAACCACAATTACGCTTGATGTGAGAGGAGTCGAGTGAGGAGAAGTTTTATGGTGTTGTGTTCAAGAGCTTGATTTCATGGTAAACATTATCGAGAAAGCCAAGTTAGCGCAAAATACGATGACGTCATTAGGTTGCACTTACGCGACTGGGTCGAATCGTAACGGTAAACAGTATGGAAGCGAGCGAAAGTGCAAGTTAAGACAAAGATCTGGGCAAACATCCTTGCTATTTATCTGTTGACGTGCGATGCTCCCTCCTGCGCTTTATTATAGGGTATGATGCCCTTCAGGCACGCAAAACTTTATGTAGAATATACTGAAGATTGGTATGTTAGTCCCCAGCTCTTTAGCTCGTAAGAAACTCCAACGGTCCTTAGCTGTCTTCTACTCAAATAGCTGCACGCCGCATGCTGCGTTAGCTCCAGCAAAATCCCGTCAATGCTAGAATTTTTCTGGAATTGTGGCAATAATTACTTGACCCTACTCAGGCTTTTTCTGTTTGTGCCAAGTACTTCCTCTCTCCTTCCTCTCCCCGCCCCTCCTCCCCAGCTCCTCGCACCCTACTGTTACAGAACAGCATGAACTTTCACTTTCATGTGTGCAGTTTTCCTGCCTTTGAACTTTTGAGCGAATCCTGCTTTTCTCTTTCCCTGCCCCCAACCTTCTTCCCTCATTAGTTTCCTACCTATAGAAAATAGAGGAGAGATAGATTACAAATGAAATAATCAAACGGTTTCCAATTGGGTTTTTTATGAAAAACTTGTTGCATTCTAAAACCTTTTCCGAATAGAAATTCTTTAAATACCTCTACAATTTCTGTCCTACCTTTCGGTTTTCTTTCTGCTGACGTTACCATTGCAATGCGTAACCTCAAAGTTGCTTACCGGAAATATGCCTATGCGCTTCGCCAAGTTTCAGCTTTTTTCGAGCACCATACAGATTTTGCTGGCTAAGATGCAGGCCTTTTCACTATACCAAAAGCTCCACCTGCGGTAGTCCCTCACAATAAAGATCAGATTTCCCTCTTTTTTCCTCTCTCAAATTGCACCTTCTGCTCAAAACATCCTTTACCAAGTTTCCGAACAAAATCTGGATTGTTGGTAGATTCTACGCTTGACCTCACAATAAAATGTAGAATTCCATCCTACCCCGCTTCCTTTCCTCAGACCCTTTATGAAATTGCTTACGATTTGGCTTTCATTCACGAAACTCTATATATTTCAGTTTTCCCCTATATTTCTTCCTTGAAGGAGGCCTTTCTATCCTGTCACACTCCCTTTAGTCACTATGCAGCCAAAATCCCACTATTTTCCTCGCACTATGAAATGTTGAACAGATAACAAAAATACTGTTGTTGTATCAAAATTGGGAACTTTCATGTGGAAAATCACATCTGAAATTTCTGCTGCACCGCTTACAACTTTGTAAAGCAATGCTTTTGTACAATTAAGTTATGTATTCACACAAATTCTATATGAAGCTCCCTGATCTACTAAAATTTATCGATTCTTCAATCTTCTCAATTTTAACTAACAAGGGAAGCTACCTAACTTAGCTCGGCCTTTTGGCAAGGAATATATATATTCTTAATCAGCTTCAAACGCTGATTGCGAATATGCTATTCCTAGCTTCGCGCATCATTCCGAAGAGAGTTATGGATTTTTTTCTGCGCAAAACTGGCATACTCATAGACTCACTGGCATCACGGCATCATCACGTAAGTGCTTATACACTTGCTTAAGCTCCTTTTTAGTGAGGAGTGATTGGAATTGTGTTATTTCATCTTCTCAGCACATTTTTCTTGCAGATTTTTATCTATAGGCAGTCTTTCCATGTTCGGTATGGTATGCTCTGACAAATTTGATCAGTAAAGCCCATAACTCACTTCGGAATGGCGCGTGGCAGCTAAATAGCATATTTGGAATCAGTGTTTGTAGCCGATTCATATCATATATGTCCCTTGTCAAAAGACGAAGCTAAGTTAGGTAGCTTTCCTCATAAGCCCCGAACCTTGCCTCAAAGATGCTGTATTCAAAATGCGCCACTTACATGTCTACCTCACCAATCTGATCACGCCAAAATTCAGATGACGCACTCCGCAAGGCCATGGTGTAGTACCACGTCTGCGGTTTACTACAGATGGTCGTGTGGACTTCTCTCCTTCTTGCGAGCGCGCGTTCTCAACCCAAGTTTTCAGCCTAAAACGATTGAGCCTGTGAATGCCAACGTTTCTCACTCCTCCGATGTTTTGCGACAATACTTGAATGCTCTCATACTTCTGCATCCAAAAGTTTCTCTGACCGGGAAAGCCGTCTCACACTCGACATAGTTCCCCTAGCCCTGTTCACTCCCTCTCGTTACCTCCACTTTGCAAAGTGCCCTGTTTTGGAAGCATGCACACTTTTCCACTACAGGAAATCTTACTGCCAAAGCCCCTCGTTCGTTTTACAGGGGTTTCCAATTTGTCATACCCCTCCCCCCATGATATTTCGTCCCAAGCGGCCTAAAATCCACTACTACTCAGTAGGTTACTAATCTTTAATGACGAGGAGACCTATTATTGAAGCGTTTTTCCTTTTAGCTGCTCTCTCAAACAAATCCTTGTTGTTTATATGATTCTCGGATTGTGCAAATATTGGCAAAAAACTGCGCTCAAAATTTGCAGCTTCACACTCCTGCGGTTAGCAAGGTTACTTGATGATGAAGCCAACTTGCATTCCAATCTTATATGGTGGCGATTCAAACAGTGAATAGTTTTCTTTTGCCTTAACTTTCCAAACCCTCATTTTCCTTGCCTGGAAACCTTTCTAGCCTGTTCACCTCCTACAGTTTTAACTTATAGTGAACAAACCTCCTTTGCTTCTGCCTCGCAGTATGGTAATGTTGCACAAACAATTGGGAGGAGCGAATTTCTAAGTATAATCAAGAAGATGGAAGAATGCATTTACAATCGCTGCTGCAGTAACTACATCTTTGCTGAGTTGTTCTGTTTCTTTTACAACTGAACATGAGGATGGTGAAAAACTCGATCTGATACCATAAAAATTTGTACAGTTTCAAAAAGCTGAAATAGGGGACTGCCATTTGGTGAAAATGTGGTCAATCAATGTTACCGCTCAGAATGGGTGTGAAAGGGCATCCTGATCAACAATCAGTAGGCCTAAGCAAAGAATGAGTCATCAGTTTGGGTGCAGTGGGTACATTCGAGACGGAATTGTTGACATCGTCGCTGCAGCGTAACGTCAGATGGGCCCCCCTGCGCTTTATATAGAGAGATGATATTTGAAGACCTTAGACTGACGCAAAAATTCATTGAAGCAAATGGCACGCCGGTTACAGTAATCACTATCATAATAAAGTCACTGTTTCAACCGTGAAAATCCTCAGGTAAATTTTGCATGTTTTAAATATTCGCCGGCCCTTCCTTTGCTTGAAAGGAACGCTCCTTTCAGAAAATCTTTATTGGGCAGTACTTACTAGTCATCTATGGGTAATGTGCGCTGTTTTATACAGTTGCAAAACACGTCTGCACAGAATAATCTAGGTAACAGAAAGAGAATATGAGATAGTGTGGTATATCGTAAGATTGAGCCCATGGTAAATGGTAAATCCTCCTCAGGCCAAATGGTATCCCTTGAAGCCCTTATTTCACATTCGTCATTGAAATGCCGACCACCCATCTTCCTATGCCTTATAATACCGGCCGATCACCTGCCGCAGCGACTTTGCAACATCAGTATGAATGCCGCAACGACTTTTCCGCGCTGCCATAAGTTGAGGATGCATTGGGAGGTGAACTGCAATAGATGGTGCTAAGGTGGAGAAAACCGCAATTGAGTTCCTTTTTAACAGCCGAGAGACGACAAAGTTGGAAAAAACGTTTTTCTGAGTTTTTTTTTGTATATGTTGTATTTTTCTCCAGAAAAACCGCTTCAAATGAAGAGATTGTAAATATATTATCTTTCTAGTCCTTTTTGAACAATTATGCCTCTTCTCCTTATGATTGGCTGAATATTGCGATTTACTTCATCTTGTTTGCTAGGGAATCTGTAATAGCGTTTACTATCAGCTTTTGATAGTGGCCGCTATCATGATTCGCACGCCTAAGTTGCAAAAATTGTGTCGCCAAGCTGCACTTAAAGTAGCTCTGCCAGGAAGACATTGGTTCTTTCCCCTTGACGAAACCTGCACAAATGGCAAGAATGTTCTTTTCTCGAGAATCCATAAACCAATCCATTTCATAACAGTCGCTCCCTTGGCAGTGCGCTGAGGTCCGTAACGAGCTGAACGCAATGCTTTTTGAGCTACTTTTTCGTTATCCAGAATCATTTTTTAAGAAATTTTTGTAAAAAATGTGCTTTGGTTCAAGAATTCCTTCCGTAGAGTATACGAGGACTGAGTCCTTTCCACGTCAGGAAAAACTAAAACGTTTTGTGGTCTGCACCCACCAAATTATTATCTGTTAAAGTGAGCACTAGCTTGATCTTGGTTTTTGGTTGAGGCTGTTGTTTTTCTTAGAGGGTTGGGCTCCTTTCTGTCGTCGACAAGGTGTTTGATCGGATAGTTTACCTATGTGTTTTCGACTTTTCAGACTCTGAAGAAGGCGAGTTCGCCGAAACGTTAGTCTCTGTGCGATAAATTTCTGTACCAATCTTGGACTACGCTCAAGCTAGCGAGAAGATCAAAACGTTTTGGTTCTGTTCGACATATTTTTTTTTTCAAGATCGCTTCAAGTGAGGTACGAGAGCATTTTAAATGACTTGAAAGCATAACCTCAATGGTTTAGAGATAGAGCCTCAAAAGTGATTTTTCTTTGAATATCTCCCCTTATACAAGCTGAAGGTTTATGGAAAATAGAAAAGAGAAAAGGGCAGAACAATTAACAAAAGCAAGAGACTTTTGAAAACTTATAAAAAAATCGCAGTGAGTGGGAAAATTTATATTTGGCGGCATTTCAAATTGCAGGTTCTCTCTCCGAGAGCAGGCAATCCACAAACGGGAGGAAAACGAGAAAAAGCTAATTTCGTTTTGAAGGTTGTTTCAAAAACAACCATGCTTCGAAGGTGATGACTATCGTGTGAAGATAAGCAAGAAAAGAATTAGATATGAAAACGCTGAGATTTGTTTTTGCTAATTCGATGAGCACGTCAAAAGCTTCTAGTTTTTTATGAATTGAATCAAATCTTTTGAATTCTCAGTCCCGCATTGTCTTTTCTGTTAGCTGGAACGTTCTCAGACAATTCATGGAAACTTCCCGAGGGCAAGCAATTTTGATTTTTCCGAGAGTTTTCATATAGCGCAAGTGAATCGAAGCGCAAACATGGTTTCCCGATAGCTTCGACGTCAAGCACAACGCGGTTAGGAACTTCCCGCAAATTTCATCGAAAATTTTCCAAAATGCAGAATTTTGACTTCAAACAAGGGATCTTCTAAAGTTTCTCATTTCGTAATACTGCCGCGTCACTTAATGCGTAAGTGCCATACGTGATTACAGCATTCTAATTTTTTGTTTAATGCTCACTCAATATCTAATCTACAGTAAATGAGGTGTGCTTTCGTTGACTTTTGAATGTCTTCATCTTCGTTTTCATATCTTCTTCTTATTTCCTTTCACAGTTCGTTTTTGTGTCTTTCAACGTTTTTTTTCAATGTTCTTTTTTGTAGCTCCAACATTTGGACATGTTATATGTAGCGTGAATTTAAAAAGCTGCTCTATAGTATCGAATCCGCTCAAAACCTATGGTGCATGAAAGATCCAGAATAAGATTTCTTTCTTCAATTGTATACAATTGGCAATGTTTATGTATGTACTCTTTGTTGTTATATGTAAAAGATTTCTCCTCGTAGTGTTAGTGAATTGATGGAAAAGGCCGCTGTCCGAGTGGATAGTACAGATGAGTGATTGGTAAATTTCCAAGTTGAAAAAATTTTTGAGTCAACTTGCAGCGAACAGCTGAACAGTTTTAACAACCTCATTTACTCTTCGGTGACATTCTTTTCATCAGTATACTATTTCTAATAATCACACTTCAAAATGCTGCTCTTAATTGTTTCCTGTCAAGCTCCCATTCCTTAAGTATTTTTGTATCTCACAAAATCACCACGAAGCCTTCTTGAGTAAGTCAGTGTTAATTCAATAATCCTTCTAGTAAAAGCCGTGGTTTTGACTTCACACTCCTAGAAAAAACAAGCCACTGAACTTTCGATGTCAAACTTGAGCACAGCACTCCTTTCTTTTTCTCACGAGATTTTTTCACAAACATCTGCAATTTCCTTCCTACTTTCTTGCAAAAATTTTTTGCTTTTATTTTCTCCAAAATTCTGGCCTTTAATTTGTCTTACTTCCCAAAACACCTTTCATAACGCCTCAAGATCGTTATTTTTCTCGAATTGATTAGCGGGCTGCAATCTCTAACTTTTTATGGACATTTCTTTTCAAACCGTTTTTTACTTTCGGCATCTCACATAAAATTGAATTCTCGAAAACTTGTGTGAAAAGCATCAAAAGATTTGACATAAATTCGTTTCACAGTGAACTGTGAGTTCTCATTTTTTTGCAAAAGTTGTTTTTAGTCTCTTGCATATTTGTTGCGTTGCAAAAGTAAAGTTCTACACTAGCAACTGCAGGAAATTTTTGAAAAATTATGTTGCAGAGAGAGCACTACCGCAGTTTCTAGGCAGTACTCAAATTTGCTCAGTTTTTATTGGAAGGTACTGATTGTGCTGGCTACGTCGTTGTTTCAGTCAGTATATAGCTGGAGATAAAGAAAAGATAGTGAAGATGAATTAACTATCCTCAGGACAATCTTGTTTCTTCGACACTGAGGAAAGGTCAGCACATTAAGAAGATGTAAATGTAAAACGAAAAAATGCTGACGTTGTGGGAGAAATTTTAGTGAACAAAATGACAAAGCGGATACTTTTCTTATGAGAACCGATGATTCTAAATGATAAGTTAGAACAGTAGCGATTTGGGGCAAAATTTACTATAAAAAATTCTGTTACAAATGATGCTTTTTATATGCTATGTTTGTTTGATTATGGCTTTTTGCATCCCCCGTCTTTGAAAGAGGAAGAGTACAGAACATTCCTTATACCGTTGATAAAAATATGATGAATTTTTCAGAGCAAAAACTGTGCAGTCTCATGATACACTTAATTGGCGCTTCATGCCGCTATACAGGGTGTCCCAAAAGTAAGTACACACTTTTCAATCGTTAATATCTCTCCCATTGTGTCTTTTTCCGCCATTTGAGCGCGATTCTGTAAAGGAGGCTTCAGCATAGATTTTCAGTATCGAGCGAATCACCGATCGCTCTTCTGCACTGTAGGACTACTGTCGGAACTTCGATGATTTTAGGCCATTGGAAGCCATATTTTGCCTCGGAACAAAACCAAACAAGCCAAAAACTCTCATACTACGGTAATGGAAGCCGTTAATTTCGAATATGAAATCTCCACTTTACTGTGATGCTTCTTTCCAAAGTTGTCCCAGGTAACCGTAATAACCGAATTCCCAGTATTCGTCAAAAATGTGATTACTCCTTCAAAAAATCTGAAAACACTCATAAGAAGTTGTGTAGTGGAATCAGCGTACGCGGAAACCCTAGTACACGATTTTTCAGATTTTTTGAAAAAAATTTTGTCAAATGGCATATTTCACAATGGTTTCACTTGCTGGAAGTTCGTACCGTAATCCTACAGTAAGGACGAGCGGTCAGTGATTCGCTCGATGCTGTAACTCTAAGTTGAAGCCTCCTCTACGCAATGGTGCTTAACAGGCAAAAAAAGACCCATTTGGGAAGAGAGATATTGATGATTGAAAAGTGTGTACTTACTTTTGGGACACCCTGTACTTGTCTATCAGTGGTGGACCGAAAAAGTGGTAAGATGGGGAGAATTGAAGGAGAAAGGGTACCGGACTTATAGAGTTAAATGACTTGTGTTAATTATATATTTGAAATAATTTTTCCTAAAATTCAAATGAACTCAAAAATTTTGGGGTACGGGCCCACGTAAAAGCTGACAAGCATGCAAGAAAATCTCCAAAAGAACGTGGATAACATAAGCTTCTTCAATTAAATGAGGCTGTGCTGCTTCCATTCCCCTTGAGAGATTCTTTCTTGAAAGATTCTTCCGGACCGCCGCTGTTATTTACCATAACTACAATGGTCAGTAAAACGGGGTTTTGTAAATGAATGCTCACGACTGAAAGTATTATGATTTCATACCAATCTGGTAATCTTTTGTGTATTTCCGAAGCACTTTTAGTTTTTTAAATTGATTATTTACAAATCCTTTGCGTACTGACCTTTCCAAGTGATGTCATGAGAAACAAGGCGATTGTCCTGAGGGAAAATAAGCTAGCAATTTGCGAGATGTGTGCGACAAGTGCGAAGAAGTCGAAGTATTGAAAGTCATTATTGCCTCCAAAGAACGAGACTGGAGAAGTACGACTAGCCTTTGGAGGATCTTGCCGGTCTTCCGATTTCTTTGATAAGCAGATTAGGTTTTCGAGATGGCTGCAATCAAAATTCTCTCTTTTTTGAATTTGTCCACAAATATGCACGATCTTTGTTGTACTCAGTGTAATAATCGTCTAATCCAAATGCTTTCATATTTAAACCTGTTATTCGGAAAAGTTCATTTTTGCTAAACAAAACTGATTGAACACTAAGAGAAAAACAGGCCTACAGAAAGCTCTACATGTTTTTCAAGCAGTAGTAGAATTTTATTCTTTTGAATAAAAACAATGTATAGTGTGTATTGGCAAGTAGCATGTGATGAAAAAAAGGATCTACTAATTGACCACATTTGCGGATCTTCGGTAGAAAGTTGATAGTAAAGGATCTTGGAATCAGTGGAAGTTAGCTATGGTAAACAATCGAAAGTTGTATCATACTTATTTGCAGGCGCACCAGCAACTGAATTGGCTATGAAAAGGTGAAAGGGATAGTAGTATGCCGTCAAACGCTTGAGAACATAGCAGCCATCTGTCGATTTTCAATATATTACCTCAACATACACCCCCTTTGATTCAAAGGGAAGGCGACTGCTCGCACATGCGACGCATTCTGCGTCTTTCTCGTAAGCGTGCTCTTTAATCATGCCTTGATTAGGCCTCGAAGCCCCTCTTTCCAGGCACCAATCCTTTTAAAAGAAAGGTTCTTTCTTCAGAGGTTCAATAGCAATGCTGTTGCAAGTGACACGTCAAGACCTTACAAATCACTTGAGCAATTTCTCAATGCTTGGTCAACACTTGATTTATACTTTATGTTTATGGTAGCCCCACAAAGAAGCTTTTGTGATCCCAAATAAGTCGGAAAATTTGTTCCCGATCTATAATTCTGCTTGCAGGCAAGTATCGTGAAAACTCGCTTCTTGAAATGTTTGTCAACTGCTAAACTAAACATCATGTAAAGAGTCCAATAAAATTGGAATCTTTGTAAGACCGAAGTTCCTTATATTTAAGTTTTATCCACAGGTAAATTCACTGATAACCCCCCACAAGTACTCGTTTGTTCGCCACCCGCACACCAAACCCTTTATTCCGCGATGGCGAAAGCATCGCGGAATAAAGGAGTGGTGGTCACTTTTCTCTCAAAATCTTCAGAGCACTGACGAGTATGCAGCGCTGCCGCTCTCCATAATCTTATATATAAAGCTGAATGTCCGTTTGTCTGTCTGTCTGTCTGTATGTGTGTACGTATGTTCCGAATAGAAAATTCCATTTCTGAACCGATCGGGACCAAACTTAGCACACATACACTTCGGGCCCCGGCGAGTGTCATAGGCTACTTTTCGTCATCGATCGATATCGATTTTATCAATTTTTTGCAAAATTTGAGCTACGGGGCTGGGAGTTGGCACAGGGGGGTAATCGAGCATGCTGATCACCCCCGTGGGGGGGGGGGGGTGATCAAGTAATTTATTTTATGCTTGATGGCAAACCCGATTACATTACTATCTGCGATAAATTGATTAGATACATAATGTTATTGTAAGTTTTTGGCTCTCAGTCAATTTCATGATCGTCACAAAAGTCATTTTACTCTTTTCGACTAGCAGCGTTCGTAAATCAAAATTATTGTTTTGAAATTAGACTGCTCGTACTCCAAAAAAATTTTGCTGTACTTTCCATCATGCTAGCGCTATCACGTCTCGTTTTAATCACTTATAGTTTCGTTACAGTCTTCTGTAGACAGTGACTAGAGCGCGAATAAGCAAATATTGAGCATTCAGAGAGTTCTCAATTGAAAAGGTTTTTTTTACTCAAAAACCCCTTGGTCTTTAGGACAGAGTCAGTATATGGTTGCCCGCGACACCTTAAAACCATATTTTTGAGAAAAAACGAAACTTGAAGATACTTTATAATTAGAGTTTGACAAATTAAACAATAATAGAGCCTTGAATGTTTCAAATTCAGAAAGCTTAAGAACATAAGTGCACTCACCTGCTATCCATGGCAAGTATTAAACTTCTGAAACAAAAGATCTGGCAAAACGCCGAGAGCTATAAAGAAATATTACAGAGAGTTTCTTGTCCTAATGGGTTTACTCTATCCATCTGCTGCCTGGACTCCTTTGCTGGGCTGATATAAAATTTTGGAAAAAAAAGTTAAACTTGCTTTGGCAGAAGTGATGGGTGCAACTTTTTTGATTTCCTAAGAGCTCGTTGTTCCCTCTGCAATGCGAGCAGAAACTATTAGAGAAGGTAAAAACGGTACCGAATGCTTACGGAATCTCTCATTTTGTTCTGCAAAAAGAAGCTCGGCCCGAAAGCGGCCCAGGCTGCTCTTTTTCTTTCGCTCAGTTCCAGGTCGTTTTCCATGTTCATCGCACGTCCAAGATATCGTAAGAAGACGTTTGCATAATAGTGAGTTTTTCAATTTCGTTTCTCATTTTCGCAAAAATTTGTTCTGAACTGAGTCTACTCGTTCGAAATCCGGCCCTCTTTCCTACTTCGTTTGATTCCCTCTGCATTGTCTCTGCTTCAGTGATGCTGCTCGAAAAGAAAACGATGTCGTCCGCAAAACAAAGGTCCGACAGAAATTTCCCATTAACTCGTATGCCTCTCTCGTCATATTTCGGTAACTTCATCACCTACTGCAAGGTTGTGATGAAGAGCTTTGGCGAGATTGTTCTCCATGTGGAACCCCCTTTTTAATGGTCGGGGGAGGGGGGGGGGGGGGTGGAATAGCTGCATCGTCTACAATCCTTGTAGCGTCGGATGACATCCTCATGTAAAGTGGGCTCACTCCTTGATCGACTAGCGCTGACAAGATGACACTGATTTCGACGCTGTCACCTTCCTCGTAGTCGACGAAGGTTGGGACAAGAGGTAGTCGGTACTCCCGGCAGACTTTTATGACACTCGAAACCTCTGGATGCGGTCTATGCAGCTGCTTTGGGAAATCCAGCTTCGCGAACAGCCTCTACATCACACTCAGCAGGCGTATTGATTGCTTTTGGAACCGACTTGATTGCTTTCATTTTTGTGTAAATAGCGAATCATGCCCTTTGTAGCGGTTTTTTAGCGGCTTGGTAAGATCCACGATGCTTAGAATGGAGCGGTAGAAGAAATTCACTCAAATTTCGAGTTCTCCGTGAGAGCCACCAAAAATCTGAAACTTGTGTCAACTGAAGCAGTGCTCTTTATAGATTTTGCTACCTGCTCTTTCTAACTAAGCAAAGTTGTGCTCACTGAACATCTCTGTCAAAAGCTATGACTTTCGAAAAGAAATGTCAAAAAATCAAATTCACTGTTTTGTATTACTAGTTCAGAAATTATGACTTTTGGTAGTGACGTTCAATTAGTACCGACTTTCTCAGCTATAAAGAAGCAGATAATAGAACGAATTAGACTGCTCCAATTTTTTCGCAAGTTTCAGATTTTGGATAACCCTACACACACTAACCCCCTATAATCCTAAAATTCGAATTGTAAGTAACACTCTACCGTTCCTATGTATGCAATATACGATCGTCAGTAAACCACCAAAATAACGTTATAAAGTGCATGATTTGCTCTTTCGAACAAAATTAGAAGCAATAAAATCGGTTGGGAAAATCAGAAGCTATGAATTTTCGAATTTGGTGAGAACGAATTTTGGGCCAACCTAATGTAATATAAGATTTGTGGCAAAGCTTTGTCGTGTCGTATCAGACTAGATACGACATAAAATAAAATACTACTATTTTACTTGCATCTAAGGTGAAACACCTTGTGGTAACACATACATCAATATATTCCGTTTAGGAGTGTTTATAGGAGTTGCAAAAAGTCTGCTCAAGAGGAACTGAATTTCCATACCGCTGCACGATTAACAGCACACTTGCTATTGCGCTATGACTCAACTGATGGTTGCAATCAGGTCCCGGCACGAGTTCGTTTCAAGGTTCTTAAACGAAGTCCTCCTTGACTTCCTCGAATCTTTAAAAAGTCCCCTTTGTCTCAGCCCTAAGCGTAGAAAACCCCCCAAAACGAAACGTCGACTGAAAAATCGCCAATTCTTGGCCACAAAAACGACAACCCTTTGCTTTTTCGCCGCAAAGACGAAGTCCAGCTTGCTTCCACACGATCTGTGTCGGACCCTGGCTGCAATGTGGCACTCGTATTTGATCAAGATGCGCGAAGTCTCATACGGAAAAATGCCCGTAGTTTCCTCCATGAGTCGTCTAGCTAGGGTAGTTTTGGAAATAACGTTCCAGGTAAAGTGTCTCACCACTCACTTCATCTAAAATGGCCACTGCGATTTGTAATAAACCTAACAGTTCCCTTATAAGGTGAAGTTTGCTCTACTGAATGGTCGATGCTAAGCGAAAGATTCTGTGGGAGAAAGGCTGTCATCGGTGTGCGCATACTTTTGGAACCCTTGTATGTCGGTGATAAGTAACAAAAGAACTTTTGATTTAGATATCAAACTTGATGCCATAAAAAATGATGGGGCTTGAAAATTTAAGCGAGCAAATTATAGTGTAATACGATGCTTTAAAAGAAAAGTGCACGAGTGCTGAGGAGAGAGAACTCGCTCCGGCTATTTGGTCTTGAGCTTTGATCTCCCCATTTTTTCTGTGTACATCGAAACGCCTTTTGTCGTACCAAAGATGAGCTGTTTGTGCAGTTGTGCTCTTTTTAAAACATATGCATCGCCTTTAGTTTGAGGTTGAGAAAAATTACGATGCAATATCTGGGAAGTATGTGTGCCATGGGAGCTTTTACATTAAGGAATTTGCTAGAAGCGCGTCTCAGTAAAACTCGCTGACAAGGAAATGTATTCAATCAAATTGAACTATGTGAATCTTATACTTTTTTGAGCCTTGAACTCAGGCAAATTTGTTTTTTCTGCACAAAGGTTAAGCTGCAGAAAAAGATCTAAATTTATGTGCTCAGTTTAGTCATATGAAAGTTACAGGAACTATTGGCAACTAATTGCGTATGCGCGGACGCTGGCTACCTCACGACATGTGCGTTTGCGGTAATTAACAATTTCGCCTTCTCTTTTGAGTCTATATAAGTCCCGTAAGGTATGGATTCATTTGCATTCTCCCTGCATCAGGTCATCTTTTTGGAGATTTTGTAATTAACGGTCATACCGTGGTGTCTCGACCGAAATGTACAACTTATTGAGTTTCAAATGATGCGGCTGTAAGCAGCTAATAATCTCAAAATGAGTTTTGATGTCCGTGTAATCTTGTGTAATAAGAAATGGAAGTTTAATCTATTGATTATAATATAATAACATTATTATTATCCTTATTATTTATTATTAATTCTATTTATTAATTCTTTTCTTTGACTTGTAGGTATTTTAAGGTGTTTGAGTGCTGAGTGTAATTACCATGTAGCATCATGAAGACTACCAAACATCCAATGTAAGTGCCTTCAATTTATCCGCTTGGGCTTGATTAGGGTGAATTGGATGACCTTGAGGGTGGCAAAAAAGCCACTTAGAGGGTAATATCGACAAGAGCGCTTGACTGCACGCCTCGCTTCATAAGAAATTAGGAGGACGGATAGATCCAACCTTACTTTTGACGCCGAAATGTTTGTGTCTTTTAGCTGACCTGTTTGGGAAAAACAAAAATTTACAATGAACAACAAGCTGAAAAGAAAAACCAACAATAGTCAGACACAAGATTTCTGCTCGGCTTTTGTCGAAACTTCGTTTTCAAGCGTAGAAAGCGTGTACATAACTCCGATGCCAGTGTGTATCTCAGCTCATAATTTAAATGGCAACCATAGTTGCTCCTCCTGGGAGATACTGCGAAAATCCGTACGACAGACAAAGCTTGATTAGTAGTGCAGAATTTTTCAGACAGTATCTAATTGCGTTGACAACACAACCCGTATGGGTCCAATTGATTCCATATTCAAAGAAATAGGGAAGACCTTTATGAGGGCTCAGTAAGATGAAAAAAAAACTCTTTGGCTTCCTACTTACGTAATTAAGTCACCACGATAATAAAGTGATTCCGTAATTTTTAGAGTCCGTGCGAAAAACTCCATTTGTCAAACGAGCAGCGTAGGAGCGCTTTTTGCACTGTTTGCTAAGGGTAAGCATATACCAGGAAAGATGGAAACTATCAAACAAAAGAGAATACCAAAAGCTTTGTTGAATTTATTAGGTTGGCACATAAGTTTTGCAACTTTTCCCGTAACTTTTTTCCTATTTTATGTAGCAATCTCATTTTGTGGCATCATGTGGATCGTGATGTAAGTTGCAAGTCTGCGCAAACCGTTTGATTTTTGATAACGTACTACAAAAAATCTAAGCATTTTTTGAAAACTGCAAAAAATCGAGGTTTCACGATTTTTTGGCAAACATGAAGCCCTAGGAAACCTGATTCAAACATACGAAAAAGCAGTTATAGGCAGCATGTAGCTGGAAGTTGGCACATTGGAATCAGTGAAAATGAAATGAAATTTAAACACAAATTAAGGTGGAGCGCCTTTGCGAAGTTGAACAAGTCAAATGCGTCAAGTTTTGAAGGCAATTCGTCAATAACTAAGCTGCGAAAAGTCAGAATTCGCTATAACTTTGTAGGGTAATCCTGTGCGGTAAATACGAATATCATATTCATTTGTCGCTAAAATGAAATCCATTTTTTGATCTTACGAACGAGGCCTTTTCATGCGAAACGGATCTCATTTTTGTGATCAGCATGTCAAATAAGCCCTATAGGCCAAGTTTCAGCAAAATCTGATGCATTCTAAAATCTTTCCCATAGTACCGTAAACCTACCGTAATCCTCATATAAGATGGCAAAATTCGGCAGAAATGTGTGCATTAGAATCTTACATCATATTCCTTATATTGCCTAAAAATGAATGCGCTACGTTCAAATAGACAAAAGTTATATAAAAAGTTGCATTACTTATGTGCCAACCTAATACTACAAGATCTCAGAACAAACAGCAGCTCACTTTTTTCCCGCATGAAGTAACGAATGAAGCAGAAGGAGTGTGAACTACAAAATCGCATCAAAAACAGTTTGTAAGCAATACCCATCCCTATTTCAATTCGATAAGATGGCGCGCGGGTTAAGCGCTTGTACAAAACTTGGTGAAAAAGATTTGGAAATTATTGTTGCACCATTTTCGAAAATTGTACCGTGATTGATGGGAAGTTAGGAAAAAGAGCCATCACAATAACGAAAGAGTACTGGTAAAATGCGAAGAAAGCAGGTAAATAGTGTAGTTGAGAAGCGAAGTCAAGCTATAATAGTGAAGCTAAATTCAGGTTATGCATTTTTGCCATAATTCTCCTGCGCAAACAAAAACGCACGCAAAACATAGGATCGCTCTCAGGATTTTTTTGCGCTCAAATTTTGCCATTGAAACTATTCCGAATATAAGCTTTCGGTTGGTGGTAGCCAGTGGCGTACCCAGGATTTCGGCTGGGGGGGAGGGGCAAAAATTTTATTAAATGAAGGTGCGTGGCGTCAGCCACGCACTCCGATGCAATTTTAGGGGGGCTTCCCAAAATTTTTGCTGGCCCTCAACCCCTAAAATCTGGAAAAAGGGGGCGTGACGTTGTTTAGGCCGCCGAAAAAAAATTTTTTATAAGGCTAATTTGAATTTTTAAAAATTTTTAAAAATGATTTTAATCGTTTACAAAAATAAACAAGTCACTTGCACGTTTTTATAACTTATGTAAGTAGCTTTCAAAAATTTCGCGACCCATTCTCGGGGGGGGGGGGTAGGTGTGAGTAAGGAACAGAAGCGAAAAAAATCTCACGTCGAATATGATTAGATCCGGGATCCGGCCCTTTAGATTCTTGCTGCAAGCAAGTCCCCATTCTCTCTTCAACATCAAAAAAACATCGCTAGCAAAGAAAATTTTCTTGCAAAGATTTGAAAACTTATTCTTTTTTCTTGAAAATCGAGAATACTTTCAATAATCATCGAGAAATCGAGAATATTTTCAATAGTCAGAGTCCTGCACGCGTTTGTTTGGAGCATTTTTGGAAAGGAAGTCCCCCATGACTTTGCGAAGATTTAAGTACCTCTTGACGTAAAAATCAGTAAGAAAACTCTTATTCAATCAAAATTACAGTAAAAAAGCGAAAAAAGAAGCAAAAGGAAACATTTCAATTTAATTGAAGGCTCTTTCGTTGGGTAGGGTACCATTTTAATGGTCAGAATGTCGAAAACCTCCTAAGCCAACCAAAAATGTGGCCTCAACAATCTGGCGATGCATTTTTCGCCACATTGTTCGAAGGACACCGTATGTGATTGGAGCGCAATATCTATCAATGCATAGATTTACACTACTTTTGGCTCAAAAAAGACGAAAGGGAATGGTTTGATTTACTCTCTTCACTATATAATAGGTTTTTGATCGCTCTGATCGTTTCTAAACCAACAAATTCGGGAACGGATATTAGGACACATCAGTTTTTGAAACTTTTTTACATAATATAATTTAGAGTAATGTATACATTTCCCAAATTCGGAGCCATGTGATTGTTTCTAAGCTGTAAACAAGCCATTTGTTTGTTTGGGTTTTGCGTTTGAATTTCGCGCGCTTGCAAAAAAACACGTTCAAGTTGTAAGGCCTGGCTGTTCGTCGTTTTTTTATCGGCGCTACCCCCAGGACTTTATAAAAACGATATCCCCGTTGCTTCTGACTTCAAAAACGAAGTCCAGTTTGACTTCGGACCATCTGTGTCGGGCCTTGCCCACAACACATCTCACACTCACACCTACACCTACCTAACCAGGACATCGCGGTTCCAAGTCACGGCATTAGAATCAGTGGGGAAAAACGCTTTGCAGGCATAGCAGGGCAATGGCTCAATGGAGTAACTGTCGCGGCTCGCGATCGACCGCTCCTCACAGCATGTGGCCGGGAGCACCGTGTTGTCGCGCAGTTCGGTCGTGAGCACGGTCGCCCGCGCTTTACGGCGGCTACCTTGTTCGCTTCCGGACCACCACGTAGGCACGCCCCCAGCCACTGCTATAAATAGCGCGTATGCGCGCCATGCGGCCTCTCTCGTCTTACCATCTTACTACTATCGTCGTGCCGCTTTCATTATTGATTGATTGGGTTTCTACGATATCGCCGTCGTGTCTACATCCCGTGCCCCGCGCGATTGTATGGATTGTCGACGGATCGTTTGGATGGATGCGCGAGGATAGAATTTCAGGATGATGGACATCATAAGCGCCTTGGTCGCGCAGGACTCGTTGGGAGCTTGGTTCGACGTAGCTGGTTAACATCATGGGGTCGGTGTTGCAGTGCCGTCGCTGCTGCCTTGGCGGCTAGCGCGGCCGGCCTGCGGGTAGCTCCCTTGGAAGTCGGGAGAGAGTGAGAGTGTGCCAGTATGTGAGTGTGAGTAAGTTAGAATCCCCATTGGTAGCCCGGGGTAGAGCTCAACTCTCCCCGTGGTAAGTGTGTTTTATATTTATTTTATGTCGTGCATTTTTTTCGTGTATTTTTCATATATTTGATTTAGTAAATTTATGTATATTTAACGTAACGCGCCGTTGTGTGCGAGGGCCCACCCGTAACGCAAAATATTTACATAATATTTTGTGCCATAACTTGAAATCCAAGTCTATTACAGTAATGCTGTGTTTTGGAGGCCACAACAGTTTATTTGAGAGCACAAAGACGGAAACCGCCTTATTCATTGATATTTTCAGATGATCCACGTTTTCTTGAAGGTCTTCTATTCGAATTTTCCCAGTCCTTCCACATGTTAAGCAGTACTCCAGGGACACCTTTTCTACTGCACAAACTCGGACATATACTTTTTTTGCACTGAAAAGAGTTCAAGGTTGAGACGAAAGTTCTGTCGCACCATTTTCAAGATTCAGCATTTAGCGGTTTGCCAACGAGCACACATTGCATAGTTTAAATAGGAAAAAATTTTGCAGACTTTGTTTTTTTTTGATCGTGAAAAACACATGCGAAAAAAATTAAAGTATTCCACTATTATGCTTCATCAACTCGCTTTTTGAATGAGCAAAGTTTGTGCTTTATTAGGAACAACTAATAACGACTAGACAACTACCGTTCCTAAAAAAAGTTGATTATGATTTTTTTGGCGAGTACCAAAGGTCAAATTAGCTCTTTTGTGCTGTTGCTCGGAAACAACAACTTTTCATAGAAACGCGAAATCAACCAAAACTTTGCTTATGTGAAGCAGGCAATAAAACGCATACAGTCTGCCCCAATTCCAACCAAGCCAAAATTGGCATGGCGGGAGTCCGCGTCGCTAGGGTTTCGCGGTCACGCCCACGGTTTGCTTCTTTGCTCTCCCTTTAATTTTTTGGCTATCTCCGACAGCGCGCATATGCAGCGCAGACTGCTAGCGCTGCGAGCGCGCAAATTAAGCCGTCGGTTCGGCCTGATCCCGATTGGGGCAGACTGTAATGCCGTCTGCCTCGTTACCTCTGTATTTTTTTGCGATCAAACGCGGGTGAATTAGAATTTCTGAATTATTACCTGATACAAGTATGCATTGCGCGATCAGCGGAAAACCGACAAAGTACTGCTATAAATTACAATCTTTTCGTTTTCGAAAAAGCTGAGTAAATGGGGTTTCGCTCAGGAAGCAAGAAGCTATGAATCAGTGCACATGTTGCGGCAATCTTTTTTCAAACTTTACAAACTTAAAGATTGAGCTTCTGAAAAATGAGGTGACTTACTGCGTCTTCTGAAGTTCTTTGACCCTCGCCTGGGTGGTTTCTGCTTCCACCCTGATTCGTTCGCGCAGCTTTTCCTTCGAAAAAGCATACCGCCAAGAGCGCAACGATAAATAGCGTCGGGATAACTTGCATGCTAAAAAATTTATTTTGATATTAACTAGGCGTTTCGAAGGGATTAGATCGTTCGAAAAGTAATCTCGCTTTTTTCGAACAAGCGTAACATGCGCAAAACAAGAAACCTAGGAAGATTTCAGGCGCATTTGATTTATATTCCATCCGCTTTATACCCTCCAAAATTTGTGATGGCAATTCCACCATCAACTTAGAGACCTGCTGTACTGGCGCAAAAATCATTATTTCGCTATCCATTGTTACAGATCGCTTTATGTAGCCTTTGCCAAATTTGGATCTGACATCGCGTTTTCATTTGTTTTCTAATCAGCAATACAATCATTTCTGTGTACAAGTGAAGTGCAACCAAACAATAACTTGCGCCGCTTCAGCATCGCGTTAGTAGTCTCGGCTATTGGTTGAAAAATAATCATAATATTAATAGGAATTTCGAGTACAGTGTTGTGCAAGTAACTGCTAATTGTTCGCGGATCCACTGTATTGAGTTAGTAAACAAATATAAAGGCTACCAAAAAATTGCAAAAATCAAAAAAAACCGTTTGTATGGTTGAAAAGAGTTCAAACTTCGCTGTGATGTTAGTTAGATGGTAGTAGGTAAAAATAAAAAGGAATGAGGCTTCCCTAAGGCGGGAAAACTCAGGTCGGAAGGGGTTAAATTGTTGCTTCGCATACGTTCAATCATTAGGCTCCTCAGACAATTATGGCGAGCACCCGCCGGCCACCCACGGGCGACGCCACGCCCATCCCGAGGGCGCGCCGATAAGTGCCCGGTAAGCGCCCGACAATGCCCGCGGGTGACCCGATAAGCGCCCGAACAACGCCAGCGGGTGGCCCGTGCGCAATGTGCATCTGAGGGGAGGTGGAGGGGGGAGGGGTGGCAACACACTTTGGTAGGATTAATAAGTTCATATCTTTCATTCCCAAAATTTCGCGACATCCACACCACCATAACAGAGTTTCCGACAGTCCATCTGATCTCAAGACCAAATAGTTCAATGGGGCTCATCCGAGACACTATTGATGAACAAGAACTTGATGCTACTTGACTTTCGACCAACGTTCTCTCTTATAGCGTGTATTAATTGTGCGGTCATGCAAGACCCGGGGCTCGTCGGAGTGACTCTGTCGGGCCCTGGCCTAAAAGGCCGGGGCTTGCCCGAGAACTGAAGATGCAGTGCGTCCAGTAAGGCCCGGGGCTCGCCCGAGTGCTTTTCCTGGGCCGCAGGTGTTCCGATACAACTTTTAAGGCCCGCGGCCTTTCCTTTAGCGATAAAATTGAGCCGCGAATCACCAAGCAAATAATTCTAGGGCTGCGGATGTTCATTCCAAGAATTCAACGCCCACGCACCGCCGAAAGCCACCGTTACGGGCCGCGGGTACTCGCAGTAATTGTCTGAGTCTCGGAAAACGACCGAAAACCACGACCCATCGATTAGGCCAAGCCAAGTTTCACAATTTTTCAAAAAAATTTTTGGCAAGGTTAGAGCAAACTCTACAGAATACAATGCAACTTTTTCTCCTTTACCCATCTGGTCATATGCTTCGACTTTAATTGGAAGGAACGGTATTTAAGCAAAGATGCCTCAAATGGGAACACAGCAGGCACCAACAAATCTTGGGAATTAGAATTTTAAAGATAGATTATGAATCAACACTAATTTTACAAAGCAAGTGAGCGCTCATGCATTCGTAATAATTTTGAATTTTTCGTGTTCGCATGGGTTATGTCTGAAACTGTGGTAACGTCCTTAAATCTCTATTAGAAAGAAGAGGAGAAGCTGCATCGAATGACACCAATGTTGTTTTACGCTTGATGATCTATAAGGCTCGTGTGAATCCACAAAACATGGATTTTAATAGCGTTAAATAAAACTCTATCAAAAAGTCTTAGCGAGTTATGGAAAGAAGAACTCTTTTGTACCTGACAGCAATTGTTCTATCTTTACTTGGACTACTTCGGGGCAAGATGAAGAGATTAGGGAGACTCGATAATGGCAAAAACATGTGTCACATTTTCCGTTGATCTTCTGAGAGCTCCTTAGGCAAATTGCAATGAAATCATGCTCCTTTGAAAGAGGATGAAAGACTGTACCGAACGCAATCAAGGAGCTTCTGAGAATTTTTATCTAGATGTTGCGTTAGTTAGGCAAAATCAGGTTTCTCCAAAAGTATTTTCGGTCTTTTTAAGGCTGCCAGAATTCGTGGAGCAAAACTTAACGAAACATCTTGATGACATACCATGCATCTTTACATTCTCTTTCACAGTTCTGCTACTACAGTGCAGTATACGAGAGCTTTTGAAAAATACCGAATTGTCAAACCCTTGCTGTTGCCTTTGGCAAATTTTGTTATTTTTCAGTGATACTGACTCCCCCGGAAACAAAGTAAGGAGTAATAGAGCTAACACCCTCATTATGCAAAGCAATTTGTATACTTTTTAGCTTGCTTTTCAGAATTTTTAAAAATACTTCTTTGGTGCTCTAAATATTCTTTTCGGTGAACGAAACCTCATAGAACAACAATCGGCAAACAGCTCGGGTATCATTCAATGCAGCACTTCTTCTTCTTCTAACAAGTGTTTTTGTTTTTGATTCGTAAAGTCTTTGAGGATAAAACAAACATCCATGTTCATGGTCTTGAACGCGCCTAAAGCTATATGCTAAACTTCAAATTCTCATATTTCAAATCCTTAAAAGCTCACATACTAATAGCTCACATACGTTTGAATAGTTTTGAATTTTGATCCACCTTTGGAAGTTCCAAATTTCGAGGAATTTACTGGCTTTTGAGGCGTTGTGCCTGATAAAAACCTGCTTGTAGTTTCATCAAATTTCTATCAAAAATTGAAGATAGTAAGTAAAAGAAAAAAATTGTTTTGTATCCAATAGAGCCTTCTCCATCCATCCATTGTTTGGACTTGGATTATAATAAACGAAACTTAACCGTGGCAAAAAGCACGGGTCCAGATTTTTGATTTTTTAGGAGCTCGTTTATTGCAGTGCAAGAAGCATCAAATACTACCAAGATATCTTATGAATAAGTACATATTTTGCATTGCGAGAGTCCTTCGAAAAGTCTGAGAAGTCTTTCCGGATGACCTAATATAATTCTACAAATTTCATGTAAAAGAATGATTCCATGTGTACATAAATCGGAATGTGGTTTCTCTAGAAGGGCACATTCCGCACCACTTCCAAATTGTGTGATTTCTAAATTTCCCAACAATCCAATTATTTATTCTCAAAAGGAATTATCCACTTACAGCATCAAAGCGGCTTTTTATTAGGTTAGCCGAACTGTTGCATCATTCTCAGAAATTTATAACTTCCTTCTTTCTGGACGGATTTGTGAATTTTTGATTCGTTCAATGGAAAACAACACGTTCTTTCTAACAGTACCTGAATTTCCTTTTGAAAAAGGCAAGCTGCGGAGATCGCAGCCGGAGAAGAAAACTACTCAACTTTCGGATTTCTTGTGTTTGGTCTTGTGAAGTCCGAGACTTACAACGGAAAATGGGGACAGTCACTATCATAGGTTTCACTAACTGCTTTCTTTAAATGAGCAAAGTTTGCGCTTTGAATTTTGCCATGGAAAGTTTCGAGAAAATGTTAAGAAATCGGATTTTCTGTTCTGTACTGCTCGCTCAGAAACTCATCACAGCCTCCGTTGATGTGTAATCGGAGCAAGATTTGCTGAGTTAAATGAGCAGGCGGTATTTAAACCTATAGTTTACAATGTTGTGATTTTTGACGATTTTTGGTTGCAAGGCTCAAATTTTCTTACGACCAAACACAGAAAATTCAAAAATTGAGTAATTGCCTTCGGCTTCGATCTTTGGAGCTTGCTTTTCTAAACTTCAAGTAATATTCAGCAAGGACATAAACTTCCCTTTTAAATAAAAGGTGCGGATCGGTTGAGAGAGAAAAAAATTACGAATTCTTGAGAATGTGCTTCAGAACTTTCAGGGCAACCTAATATATTAGGTCGTTTCAAAAGTAATTTCGCTTTTTTTAAATAGGCACCACATTTGACGGAACAAGGGTTTCCAAGAGATCTTTGAGGCATTCGATGCAAAATTTCATTCTTTTTCTATTGGTTATGAAATTGTTGCAAAACAGTCGATGGGCTTCCAGAAAATAACCAGAATTTGCGACCCATGCTTTTTGAGATGGTCAAGTTTCACGATTTTTTAAAACTTTCATATCAATCCTCAAAAGGAGTTCTAGTAACGGTTCGATAGAGTAAACCTTGAATACAGTACTACTTTTTTCTCTTTCTCGTAGCTAGCTGGAATTTTTTAAAAGGTTTTTTAACAGAACCATCGGATTCTGGTAGGCCCACTACAGCCACAATCGCATCAAACATCATAATTTTTTGGGATTTGAGACTACCAAGATGGAAGTATGAGTTAGCATTAATTTTACAAAGCAAGTAAGGGTTTACGGGTTCGAAATATCAAATTTCGAGTTTTTCAGGTACAGCCTGGGGCTCCTTGAAAAAAAGAATTGCGATGACTTTATCCCCGAAAACTAAACGAATCGGAAAAAAAAAACACCCATTAGAAAGAGGAGAAAATGCTGCATCAAACAGCACCCGAGCTGCTCTTCCTTTGATGTTCTACAAGGATTTAGCTGCTCAAGTATGGAAATCGGTAGCATCAGTTAAAATTCTGTTAAAAATGTATGACAAGCTACGGAAAAGAGAAAGAAGCTGTGCTGTACTCTATGAGGTTTGCTCTATCGAATCGTTACTTGAGCTCCTTCTGAGGATTGATATGAAAGTTTTAGAAAATTGTGAAACTTGACCATCTCAAAAAGCATGGGTCGCAGATTTTGGTTATTTTCTGAAAGCTCATTGACTATTTTGCAGCAGTTTCATAACCATTAGAAAGAGAATAAAATTCTGCATTGAATGCCTTCAAGATCTCTTAGAAAACCTTTGTTCCATCAAATGTGGTGCCCGTTTGAAAAAAGCGAAAGTACTTTTGAAACGACTTAATAGATCGCAGAGATAGAAATAATTGAGGAATATTACTCGGATTCCAACATTTTTTACTATTGCTTGCCAAAAAACTCTACTTGCAACAGATTTCATAAACACTCTGTTTGATCTCCATGAGCTGATTTTTCAACTGAGCAATGCACGTGCAGATTGAATTTTTCCATAAAAGTCATAGCTTTCAAAAAAGAGCAATACAAAACGGCGAAGTTTTTGCTTGCTTAGCATTTTTTTGTAAATGGTATTTGTCCATAACAATATGCTCGAATAATACAAAATTGACTGTTCCAAATTCCATTGCAAGTCAGCTTTATGGTGTACTAAGGCAAGAGAATTAATTTGAACATTGGGGTAGGGAGATGCTGATAGAAAACTTAAGAAAGCAACCATCAGACACTTCCTCTGGACCGGTAGTAAACTCCCTCCCTTCCCCCCCCCCCACCGCGACATGGCGACAGATAGCGGGCAAGTCGCCGGCAATCTTGACGTAAGGTCGACAAAAACTAAGAATTTAAACTTTAGCCGTCTGAAGCCTTTTTAAAGAAAATTTCTGGATGATTATGCCACGGCGACTTTGAGGACTTTGAGGAATCGCAATCAGATTTGAGAAACTCCTTCTAGAAATAATTTGAGAAGGCAGGTGATGCTCTGGCAGCTTTGCGAGCTAACTGCCGGCAACCTGCCGGCTGATTTTCGAATGCGCGAGATGGGAGCTGCCGGCAGTCAGTGAGCACTGGAAATAGTATGCTCTCTTGAGAGCAAGGATTGGCTGTATCTCGACGTCGTAGGGGCACGTCAAGGTGCTGGCACCTTGCTGGCGGCGTTTGTGAGTTTGGATAATGCGGCATGTCACACAATTTATCTACCTCAAGCAGATAAATCAAAAAATTCTACTTTTCATCAAAATGTTATCGTTTTCGTCGTCATTTGGGGGGGGGGGGGGGGGGCTTTTCTGATTAGTTTGATATGTTCAAAAGAGTTTGGCATTGTCACAAAATTCTAGCGAAATCGTCTTCTTTCTACCATTTTTTCATAATCTTTTTCGCAACAGTTCCGTCTCATCGTTGTCCATATCAATCAGCTGTTGTTTCTGTTCCAAAGTCTAACATACACTGTACCGATCTTGCCGTCTTACAGACGCCACCTGTTTGTGTTTTCCTGCTATGCTCTGCTGACAATAATAAATCACCGTGTGATTTATTAGTCAGCGCGCTAGCGCTTATACAGCATGTGGGTGAACGCGCGAAGCACCCTGAAGCATGTGGGTGAACGCGCGGGATATCAATGTTTTGCGGAGAATTGCGTCGTCAAAATCCTTGTGGAAATAGTAACTGCGGAATAGGATATTATAAAGCTATTTAACCAGGTCGCGAGCCAACGCATGAACTGGTAACTATTCGCAGTATCTGCCAATTTGCAAGCATCTGTGATATCGCCAGGTAAGATAGATTACTACCGGCCCTGATGTGTCCAATTACCGATCTTTCAATGTCTGCCAGATGCTTGGCAAAGATGAGCAAGCAGTGATGTTTGACATCATCAATTCATTTCAAACCATTGACAAATAATTTTTGCACATGTCTAGTCATAGGTGCCTACTTTTTTTCAAAGGCGGAGCATTAGTAGTCTTTGAAGACAAATCAGATTCAAAAATCAAATCTGATTCTCAATTTACAACCTCATTACATTTCCTAGTAAAGTGATGGTAAGTTCTTCTACCTATCATGTAAATGCAGTTTTGCACAAACTCTTGGGCCTGTAGTAAACCCCCCGGACGTCGTGACGTATAGCTCGGAGTATGCTGTGACATGTGCTGACTATCATGGAGCGAGGCTGGCAAAGCGGCTATCCTTTATCATTGCCGGCGGATGCAATCGATGCGTAGCGTCAGGGTAGTCGCACTTTGTCGCGATATGTCGCGACATATCGCGACATATAGCGACATATTGCGACATGTCGTGACGAACAAGACGGCGAAATACTTTGTCCATCATAGAGACGCAGAGACATTGCGCAAGACTAGAGCTCGACTACGCCAACCTCGCAATAGGTCGCGCATGCACACAGTTCTCTATAAAGCACGTCAACCGCAATCAATATCAACAGCTGATAAGCGCCTAACTGTTCGAGCAATGCGCCTCTCCCTATTCTCCAAGTACTTCTGCTGCTGCCGCTTTGGTATTTGAAAAAAGGTGAGTTTATTTTAACTAAAAAGTATGTTAGACTCATACTTAGCCATATTTTTCGTACTTATGCAGTTTTTCTTCTTTATTTTTGCTATGCACCTTGTTTGAGCAAAAAGTCCCTTCTTTGTGCCAAACTTTCGCAAATTCTTGATCTTTTCATCATTTTTGGCAGTTTCGACCACATATCTTTGCTGGTTGCTGTTCGTTAGCCATGCACCTCTCGTTTCCTTTCGTTTTTACGAGAAAGGACCGTCTGGCGTTATGGCTAATGGAATAGCCCATTTTTGCACGGACTGAATGCTGATGATAATATTTTGATTTTTCTTGTACACTTTCAATATGTATTCTACTTTAAATTCCATTTTCTTTCAAAAAGAAAATTCTAATTTACGTTCCTTTGCAAAACTCAGTTTGCCAGCAAAAAAAAGGTAGTGTCGCCTAGAACTTGTACCCCCAACGTCTAGCACACCGGCCTCTCACACTGGCACTGCGCTAACTACAAGCTATGTTGAGTTGTTGAGCTGTTTCACAATAATTGCAAAAGTAGTAGCTAACCCTTCAACAATACTTACGGATAAGGCATGCATATCGTTTTCCCATACTGATTTGCTGCGACTGCTCTATTTGCTACATGTATCCTCTCCCTAGCAAAGCACGGCGTAGTAGCATACAGCGCAGCGAATGTGCGCGCTGCTAGACCATCTGTGTCGTGGCACGGAGCTGGCACGAATCTGGCACGGGCTGACACGCTCAATTTTTATTGAAGGCAACAGTCAAATATGGTCCTGCCATAGCGGATAATGGCGCTTCTTACAGCATGGTGTACAAAGATAAGCATAATTCTGCAACAGACATAGATCAACTGCGTTTTCCTACCAATAATGATGAACATGAGATAATGAGTCAAAATATGGAGAAAGAGGCGCGCACACGCGAGGATAGTTAGTTATTGGATTTCCTTTGATTGATTTACCTGCTCTGGCAAGCATAGTATACTACATTCTTGCCTTGCTAAGCAAATACCCCACGGCATATCTGTACTCATAGCGCAGCGCGTGTGACCGCTGTTATCGCGGTCATCAGCATAGGTGCGATAGGGGGAGCAGGTTCCTCTCCAGGTGAAGGGGGTTTTGGCTACTTCCGATCTAGAAAAGTGAAGAGGGTAACTGAGTCTTAAGATGAATGCTGACGCAGCTTGCATGCCTAATAGTAGCGGGAGTGAAAAGAAGGAAAATAAGCGCTATAGAGGTGTAAAATGAAAATTTTCTCAATGCTCAGGTCATCGAAGGTCATCTAATAGAGACTTTTTTTGACTTGGGAAAGCTTTGTGCTTCATAAGTCGGCATACCATACGAAAGCTTGAGACATATAGAATCGACGCAGACCGTCTCTTTTTTTCCAGCTCTCTTGTGAATATACATATAAGAAATCAGATCTAGCTTCAGCATCAATTATTTTTATGCAATCACTTTGCGCTCCACTTCTGAGAGAAAGAGGGAAGCTAGAAAAAAAGAGACGGTCTACGTTTACTGGCAAGGTCTTGCTCTATGCTACTGTTAGAAAATCAGGCACCTTCACTCATTCTTCACGCAGGAATTTCTTGACAAAAACACACATGTTTTTAGCTAAAATGCCATGTATCTTCAGGTAGAGGGGAGCTAGAGAAAAAGAGACGGTCTACGTCGAATCCATTTTTCGCAGGCTTTCTAACGGTATACAGGTTGTTGGGTGAAAAAATTTGTGGCTTTTCAAAAATGAGGTGGAGATATTCAATACTAACTTGCTCCACCCTGCTCCGGCTTTCTATGGGTAGCCAGAGCAAGAGTTTTTCGGATTGGGAAAGCTTTATTCACTAAAACTTTGTATACCATTCGATAGCTAAGAACACGAGGAATCGACATAGACCGTCTCTTTTTTCCTAGCTTCTCTGTGAAGCGAGATAGGAGCAATTTTACCCAGCTATAATATCAGTCATTTCTGAGTAATCATTTTTTCAGACTAAGAAGTTTTTTTTCAAAGTTTATATATGATTCGAAAGCTTGAGAAACGAGTAATCTGAATGCCCTTTTATTTGTAATTATTCTCTCTAGTGAAGGGAGATATAGTACGATTCTTGTTAGTAAACATGCATCCATCACTGGCTAGTCCAGATTTTCTACTCACGCTCAACTCTTTCTGTGACAATGTGTACTCATTAATACAATGTTAATTATTCAAAGAATCAGTCATCCTTTTAATTTTTGATTATGTTTCGTTACTAACGCCACTTTGAGTGCGCTGAAGGTCTCAAGCATGCGTTTTTTCAACAAAACGCTGCTACTTCGATACTCTCTTGTAGTCGTGATGTCTGAGGAGAAGAGAGGTGGCTTCCCTTTCCAAACACAAAATGCCGTTGTAACAGCTGTTTGATTATGCCGTTATGCCTTGATTCTAGTCTCAACCTCAGGTGAAAGGGTCAACCAGATGCCGGCCCTAAAGTGAAGGGGGTCAGAGAAATTTCTCCACCTATCGCATCTATGGTCATCAGCGGTTCAGTGACGCGCGGAGGCGCTCCTTTTGCGGCGCCATGCGGGTAGCTCGCTATAGTCTTGCGAGATACTCCGAGCTACCACGACATAGTCCCTCTATGTTGTGACAACCACGAGGGGTTTACTACGGGCCTTGGTGTGCATTCAATGCAGTAGCGGATCGACGTGGGAGAGGGGAGAGGAGGCGCCCTCATCCTTTTCCCAGGATGGGTCACAAAGTTTTTGAGAGTTACCTGCCTGAGCCATGAGTGCTAGTGAATTGTTTTGACTTGCAATCAATTGATTTTTTTTGGAAACCAAAAAATAGAAGAGAAGATAGTCTTTTTGAAAAAATCATGTTATGCTGACGATTTGAGAAGGGCTCAAGCTGTGTAAACCATAAGGTGGATACTATAGCTTCTATGCATTTTCGGGTTTTAAGTTGTGGTGTGGTTGATATCAAACTCTTCAAATCAGGCAGTTGCTGAACCTTATTTATCAGAAAGTTTTGGAACCTAAAAGGAACACACATCAGCAAAAAAAGAACTCAACAGATCTGTTTGTCGCATCCGCGGAAAGCAGCGATCTATAGAAAGAACAGATTTGAAATTTCATGAGATTCAATTTGGGTTGCTTAAAATTTCTGTTTTCCTTCTGCTTTAGCGGAATGTGCGTCATTGAAAGCTGTTGACATCTGCGCAAGTGCATTGGTTCGTGCAGTGGACCTTTGAAGACTGGAGAACATTGCAAGAACATTGCATGCTGAGTTTGCTAAAAACGTGTGCTGTAAATAAATGAAATTTAGAATTTGCGCAAGAGAACCTCTAAAATATCAAAATAAGTGGAAAATGCACATGTAGTAGCTTAGCCTTTGCCTTTTTATATGTTTCGATCTACTGTTGACGTTTAATAAGGCGTCAAAGTTTTTCTGAAGGTCAAGTTGTCGCTTTTCATTAAGTACAGCGATAATGAAATTAAATTAGCGTTGATTTCGTGTTTACCGAAATTCTATAGAATTCATTCCTGAAGTGGTAAGTCAACAGTGTAATTTAGATACCACACTAACGACACTAGTGGTGGCATTGCGGTGAAATCGCAAATTTAAAGTAATGTCGCTTCTGCTCAGTCAACTGACAGGACTTTCTGAAGACGAACAGTTTGACGAAGCTCCTGAAGCATCATTTAGTACAAAGTAATAAAGAGAATTTTTTGTTACCTTTGACGTCACAACGCTGTCAGGAATTTCAGAGGACTTCCTTCCCAAAATGCAGAAATTCTTGCCGATTCTAACGTAAGGGAAACTTCCAAGCTTCGCGGTATTTTGTAAGAATGCCACGTTTACTCCAATGTCGTAAGTGCCACATATATTTATGGAGCTCACTCAAAATTCAATGGCCACTTCGATATCTTATTTAAATGGGAAAATGGAGTACTTGTAGCATTTCTTTTATAATGTCTTCTCGTTCTATGTTGTAAATTGACTGGATTTCTGCTTTTTTCATGAAATTATTTACGTAGTTGTGTCACCTCATAAGATGCAAAATGTGCTACTTCAAATATCATGAATACAGTACTCCGTTGCAAAGCGAGGCATGAAACAATGACTCAGAGCCAAAACAAGCAAATAAATTATCCGGAATAAAGTTTACTGTAATAGAGCGATTTCTTACTGTACGACTCTTTATGAGTGCAGCTATGTATGATCCAGCGTGTCACAGGGAGCAAGTCCCTTAAATTTTACATTTATTTTTGCATTTTTCTACATCACTCTTTCTGAGCGATTACTCTATGTTCTTTTCTACGTAGAAATTTAAATAGACACGGTTCCTCGTGACATCTACAAACCTATCCATAAGTTCTTTTCAATAATTCTTGAAATCTCTTTCTATCTCATAAAAAAATTGTTTCATACTGCAGTCGTTGCAGTCATGACAATTGATCGATCGGTATCTTTTGCCCGTCCCTATATGACTGCAGGTGCGCTGCGGTGCTGCAGTTTGAAATAACTCTAATGCTGCCGCTTTGTCAGCCCACCCCATACTTTGTCAGTTTGCTTTCATGCTGCCTAGCGGGGAGGGGTTTAGTTGAAATGGCTCTCCAAGATGTGATGTACTAGGCTGTTGCATAAGTTCTGTCCGATTTTTTTGCCTCATGTTTGAAGCAGCTGTTCTAAGAGAATTTCATCTCTAATTCGATACGGTTGGTATCATTGAAAAGTGCTTTCCTTGCGCTTTCTAAAGCATACCAGAATTCAATAAAATTCTTAGTGTACGGAGATCACAGGCCTAAAATCTCTAAGTGGCCGAGGTACGTTCTATCCCTAGAAATATGTCCTTGCGAGGATATCTCCACAATGCGCCCTTCAAGTCAGGTTCTTTCATTGGCTTCGGAATAAGGGTATGGAATGCTAGTATATGCAGAAGTTCGGTCCCATGAAGAATACGTCTTGCTAGTGAAATTTATCCTCGAACATAAATCTTTGGTATAGATGTTTTACAAGCAATAACTTTCTGCGAATAGAAGTAATCGACAAGCTCAAAGTTGGAGGTGCTAGGGCAAAGCAAGAGCTAACAGGGCCCATCCACCAATTCCTTTTCGGCGCTCACGTCAGTTGTAAAACGTTCGTAGTTCATAAATAGGCATGCACACATGTGCTGAAGCGAGGTCAAAAAGTGGCTAATTTTTTGTTCGGTCAAAAAAATCTCTCGGCAGCGCAAACCCTATGGGCTCTTTTATGTTGCATAATAATCTACGAAAATTTCTCTATCCATCCATTATTAGAAAAGATGCCTATCAACTTTCATAAGGGAGCGTTACCATGTCAAAAAAGACAGATTCGAAGAAAAACGCTGCGAAGTTTTTGCATTCTTGGTTCTTCCTTAACAAAGATTTGCGCAGATCTCAATATGCATTTTTTAGCCAAGGGACTGCTCAACACATAGAAACTAAGACCTTGGAAAAAAGTTGACTCTGAAAGAAGTTATGACATTTTAAACTCAAAAATTCAAATCGGACAGAACTTATGCAACAGCCTAGTATATCATATTAGAGTGCATAAAGCTCTAATTTTCAAATATGTCTTCCTCATAGGCAATCCCCGGCAAAATTTCGCTTTCCTTTTCACCTTTTCGAAGCCATCTTGCCATGGTAGACCTATATTTGAGCTTTTTAGCGCTCGAAAATAAACTTTTCTTAAAGCTTTCCTGGTCCGCATCTACCGGAAAAAAACGCTTAAATGGGCGGAGTCCGAAACGAGGGAGATGGGCTGCGTAAGACTTCCCAATTCTCAAAAAGGCTAATTCTTGCTATTTTCGTGCGCTGAAAAGTCCACATATGGATCCTCATTGCTCCGAATAGGTGGAAAACTGAACGGCGAGATTTTGCCGATGCGCCACTCAATTATTCGCACTCCGCTGCCTTTATCACCAGAAGGTTTTTGAAGGAGTTATGAGCGTTCAGCGGAGCAAATTGACTGCGCGGTTGGTATAAAATCAGTTGTCAAGAGCAGCAGACATGAGGCAGCTGATATAGCGAACATATAAAGTGGATGCGAAAGTTCGTGGCCGTTTTCTGGACCTATTCTCAAATCACTCAGAATAACGATAAACAAACATAGCAGTGTTCTAAGCAGGTTTTTTCCTTTTTCAGCAGTGATGACTTGATCGGATCCTTTCATTGTCTTTTTGAATATCAATCTCCAACCAATGCATTTTACGTATTCTGACTTCAAGAATTTTTTGGAATTTTTGTTGGTTGAAAGAAAGCTTTGATAACAGTTGGATAAAGTCATACCTTCGATAGTCTAGAGATAAGACGTCAAATGTGAAGGTTGTTTGAGTATCTGCCTCCATCGAAAATAGAAGTTGTTTATAAAAAATCAAAGAAGACAAAAAGATGCAAATCAATTAGCGAAAGCAGAAGAAGTTCTTAAAAGACTTATAAATCACCACAATCAGTTTAAAAGTTTTTGTTTGACGGCATTTCTGCATGTTTTCGTAACGGTAGCAGATCAACAGCACGGGGAAAACGAGGGAAAGCTAGTTTCTATGATTGCTTTGAAAACAAACATATTCTATTGTGATTATCAAGAAGAAAATAAACGAAAAACATTTATTTATGAAAACATGAAGCTTTTTTCCTAAGTCGAAATGCACGTCAAAAATAACCTAGTTTTTGATACGTTCTTTGAATTTTTAGGCCTTCTCGTAGTTTCGGCTCCTGGCGACCTTGTTAGCTTTGTTGTGCTCATATGAGCAATTTACCGCCAAGCGTGTAAGAAATAGTTGCTTTCTAACGCCAGTGAACGCCTATGAACAAAAACGCACTTTTTGCAGTTTTCTGCAACATATTTCACCACAGTTGGAGAAGTTAGCCTTGCGACGTTATCTACAAGGTTGTAAAGGTTGTGCTCTATCATGACGCTCAAAGTGAAGGTTACTAGAGTACATAGCTCTATGGCTCTATAGCTCTATGTATCGAAGCTATGGACAGAGTGGACAAAGTGCTACACAGCCAATTTTTTGGCATCGATAACTGGCTTTTCAGTATTTCTGGTAACAAGTCTTCCAGAATCTTCACATTAAAGTCTTAAAATATACAAATGCCTCAAACTTGGCCTCAACGCTCTCAACCCATGATTTAATCTATTCTAATTTTTGCTAATTTCTAAAATTTCGTTCTGTATTCTAGAAATGCTTCAGTAAAAGTTAAAGAGAGTAAACAAGATGCAATGCGATATAGTTTTTTGGAATCGATGGCTAGCTTTTCAAACTCTCTCATATTATCATATTAATGCTACCAATTTTGATATTTGTTTATTCCAAACCTCTAGAGCATCGGCTGGCAAATAGCTAGGGTGTCATTCTATGCAGTTTCTTTTCCTCCTTTTGAGAGATGTTTTTATTTCTGATTTGTAAAGATCTCGAGGGAATATTGTCATACCAGGTTTTTTTGATCCGTCCCAAAACCGAAATCTCAAAAATCAATATATCTGTTAGGCTAACGTACGTCGACGTTGCCTAAGGCGTAGTTGTCGCCTTGGTAGATTATCTGCAGGTGTGGACAATACACTAGCCTGGCAGATTCATTGAGACAGTCGACATGCTCTCATGGGAGCAGTGGTAGAATGCTGAGGATAACAGGCGGAGCAAAGTAACTTGGCATGCATCTGGGCAATCAACACACTCATATCACAGCAGATCATGCTTATGGCATGACCTTTACGGCAATCTGGCATAAGAATTAGGCTACAAAGAGAGGTGCCGATTACATCGGCGCACTGCGGCCGGCCATCTATGAAGCAGAAGAAGAGGACATGATAGAAACACATCAAATAATCTACTCCATTTCGTACTTTCTTCTTTTTGTCTGGATAGAGCAGTGGTCGTTGGTGAGTGGCGCGTACGCCTCGAATTGTCTTGAGATCCGCGAAATATGAGCGGACATGGCGACGACAAAAGGCAGATGGTTGGAATAAGCAGACGATGAAATTGAATGAAAATGAAGTTTTGTGATTAGCACATTCATCACGATAGAGTGATAAAGACTTGCGCTCAGAGATATTGTCAATGTGCACAATAGTCTTATATGGGAAAAAAACGGGAATTCGCTCATCATTGAAGACGGCTGTCTTTGCTTCTCCTGTTAGTGGAAGTGCCATGGCCTGCAGAGATGCCACAGAGTGGACGAGGAAGGTCGTGTCCGTGGATTGGTCATCGTTGCCATTGACTAACTGCACCTCGGTTTCCTGTGATTCTTTTGCTTCAATTGTCGCACAGCTAAAGCCATCCTCATCGATAATTGGGATGCCCGATCTAGCAGATTTCTGTTCTGTTTCGTCGTGAGCAGATGAGCCATCTGTGGCAGAGAACTTCCTAGCGGACAAGGGCACAATGTAATTCTCTTCTTTGGTTGCTGGTTCCAAAAAGGTATCCTCGTTTCTGTTGGTTTTTTGCAGTGAATTGAACGATTTTTCACGTTCCAGTCTGGACAGTTCTATCTTTAGCTTTGATTCACATTTTTCTAGTATGTAAATAAACATTTGGGCATCATTAGTGATTTGACTTATCTCTTTGTCGAGCGAATCCCAATCTTCTGCCACTAGCTTCTTGATCTTGTACTCGCTTGTACGCAGCTTCTTTAGCGCGTCGGTTTTCGATCGCATCAAATGTAAGCCCAAGAGGATGTCGAAAATGCACTTTGGGAGTGCGTGCAATTTGTCGACGCATATTTCTTGTCGCTCCTGTATATCGTCTGGAAATAATATTTTCTCACCATAGCTCGCGTACTTTCGTAGTAGTTCCGCGAGTCTTTTGGCGTGTATCTTCACATCCTCCCTATGATGATACAAGGTCGGAATCGCTCCATTGTGGCTTCTGTCTTGTCCTTGGAAGCGGAGCATGGTGTCGGCCTTGTTTAGCCGATGCACCAGAAATGTTAGGCTAACGTACGTCGACGTTGCCTGAGGCGTAGTTGTCGCCTTGGTAGATTATCTGCAGGTGTGGACAATACACTAGCCTGGCAGATTCATTGAGACAGTCGACATGCTCTCATGGGAGCAGTGGTAGAATGCTGAGGATAACAGGCGGAGCAAAGTAACTTGGCATGCATCTGGGCAATCAACACACTCATATCACAGCAGGTCATGCTTATGGCATGACCTTTACGGCAATCTGGCATAAGAATTAGGCTACAAAGAGAGGTGCCGATTACATCGGCACAATATCGAGGCGGTTAGAACTTATTTGTTTCTTAAATTAGTGTTAAATCATAATTTTTGGTTTGTCTCAAATTTTTCCACAATTTTTGAAGATTTCATAGTCTCTGAAGCGTTTTTAGATTTTATGACTCCAAAAATGTGAAGATTTTTGGTAGTCTCGTTTTCAAAAATAGTGAAAAACCACCTACCGATGCCAAAAAATTGGTTGTGTAGCAATTTGTTCACTCTAGCCATATCTTTGATACATAGCCATGTACTCTGGTAACTTTACTTTGAGGGCCATGATAGAGCACAAACCTTCACTTGTACAGAAGAAAAAGTAATATGGGGCGAAGGCCGGATATTATGGCATAACTATGAACAAGTAATGCGAATGAGGCAAGTATAGTGAGTGGTATCTGAAAAGAGACTCAGAAAATAAAAAACTGCGTTTTTGCAGTTTTTTTCTGCTGAAAAGAAGATTTTTATTTGAAAAATCCTTTAAGAGACGAAAATTCTCAAATTAACCTTTTTGTAGAATACGGTCGAGGGTTAGATGTCCACGAAAGCTGATGGAATTCAATAAAAAAAGAGAAACTGCGCTCAAATCTTGCGCAAAATGTCGCCTCTCAAACGAACGCTGGTTTATCTCGTAATGCAATTTTCAACATCATCAACGTTGTCAGTGCTCTTGGTCGTGTCATGACGATTGGAATGATATATAATGTTGCAGGTTAGGTTGACACCTCCGCAAAGATCTACGACCGGAGCCGAATGCCCCGTCGGCTCTGGTCTTTCTTCGCTGCTCCTCTGCGTCCTCGCGCGTTGCGCGCCACCTCGCTATCCCAAACGCGAGCACGAGGCATTTGGCTCTGGTACCCTTCCGTTCGTTATGCATTCAATTCTAACAAACTATATATCATATTAAAGCTCTTGATCTCTACTTTCACGATAACAACGTCCTAAAACCACATTGAAATTGGACGAGAAAAACGTGTCACGCATCTGGGTTGGCTGAATCCTTTAAATCATTGGAGGCCTCCATTTTGCTACACTTTCACCGCACCTCGGTGCAAACCTTTACCCTACTAATCTAGAATTTTCACGGTGTTTCGTTTTGCTTCTGCAGTGAATAACAATTTCATGGGCGCTAGAGTCCCAGTAATTAATGTTTTTGAGGCATTTTAATTTGCTAAAACACCAAGATTCTTCGAAGCTCGACGCTCATTTAAGCACTCTACTACACAACCCGTTTATTCAAACCTCTCAGCTTCCCACCTCTTTGCTGCCTTCCGTTTTTGTCCAAATAGCGTATCGGTCTCCTTCTTTGGCATATCTCGTTGATAGATCAAAATGGTACCATCATTTTGTACAATGAGAAAGAATACCTCTCTGACTACAATCATCTTCTACATCGAAGAATAGCGCTTTTTTTGCAAAGACATCCCCACAAGCGAGGAGAAAGCCATGCTGTTTAGCATAAGGAGTTTCTGTTTGTCATTTTTTGATTGTATGTTTTCAGCATATTAAAATATAAAATAAAAACTGTGCAGGAAAAAACCGCAGGAGCTAGCTGAGAGTACTTAAAAGACAGTTTATATTCAATTTTATTCCAATTTTTCTTCTATATCCACAAGAAAATATTTCTTAGTTCTTATCTTATCTCGATTTTTGTATATTTTGCAGCGTAGAATAAAGGTGAAATCGAAGTCCTTCGACTTTCGAGACGAACTAACATTTCGACTGCAGTCCAGTACAACAACAATATGCTTTTGTAAACAACACGTGCTATTGTTTTACATGATCATCATATGCCCATGATCCTTGTGATAGAAAATCCGGACCTAAGTAATGATTCTATCATATTGATATAAAATGTTTCCTCTGTGTGATAAGCTCGAAAAGTTCTTTTTATCAATTCTTGAGAATCTGTGTGCTTGCAATTCCTATTGGATTTTCTTTTGCTAATTAAGCTCCTACCTTTTGTTCTTCTGCATATGTACCCCCCCCTCCTCCTCTCACAAGGGAATGGTCAGAATTCGAAGTGGCCAATACGTACAAGCTGCATACCATTAGATGCAGCAAAAAACGCTGATTCTAAATCTGTCTTTCTTATCTGCAGAGCGCTTTTGTGGAGGAAGTTATAAGCCGTTGAAGGCCATTATTTTGCTAAGAAATTGTGCGTGAAAAGTGGAAACTTTGCCGTACAAAGCCATTCTCGGCTCAGTGTTGGGTCAAAACATGTAACTAGGTCACTTCATATGACCCATGCCTAGAGGTGAGCTGAAAGAGCAATAATGTGCTTAATTTGGCAATTTTTGTATGCAGTTTTTTCGCAGTAAAGCTGCTCATAACTTCGTCCACAAAGGCGCTCTGCAGATATGGAAGACAAATTTGAAATCAGCATTCTATGCTGCATCGAATGGTATGCAGCTTGTATGGATTGGCCACTTCGACTTCTGACCATTCCCTTGTCAGATTACAACCCATTCTGTATGGAGGTGTAACGGATCCTTGAAAACACATCTCCTTGAATTTTCAGCCTATTCATTATATGAGAATTCGTCGTTCGCATGGGTGAGCGATTGAACGAGATAGGATGAGCTGCCTTAACGGCTGAAAATAAGTGTATCATTAAGTACGAACCGCTAAAATAGTAAGGGGCGTGTTTGCGTAGTGACAGCGAAAGTCTGTGCCCCTCGACTAATTGTAAGTACCTACAATACCATCGAAAAATACAGTCTTTGCTTTGAGCCTAGCCTTCTGTTTCTTTTGGTTCTTTGCCATAAATTTGAAAAAATAAGGTTTAACTTGTATTGTTATAGAAACGCTTTTTTTAAAGTTTTCACTCATGGATAATTTTGGAAGCGAGCACCATTACGCGCTGCTTCAAATGACGCTGCTTGCAAGCTAGTTTGCGAAAAGGAAAACTTTCACGCTTGAAGCAATGATACACTTTGTGTTTGCTTTGGGGCAGCCGCAATTTAGCCAGTATCCACTGCTGAAGGTTATCTAATCAATTCTGTTTTGACTGCAACTCCATTAGCTTGGACTTCATAAGAGCTCAAACAGTGAATGTCGCCCCTAAAATACCAAGCTTGACGAACATAATCCGACACATTTTAATGACATGTCAACTCATTTTGTTAAGTCGAACAGTGAGCTTTGAGTCGTAGAGAGTCGCACTTTTGGGATTCACTCACTTTCTCATTTTAATGAATAATATTAGGTCGTTCCGAAAGTAATGTCGCTTTTTTCAAACGTATGCCACATCTTGTGGAACAAAGATGTGTAAGAGGTTTTAGTAGCATTTGATGCAGCATTTCATTCTCTTTCTAATGGTTATATAACTACCGCACAAAATTAAATAACCTCTGGGAAAATTATCGGAATCTGCGACCCATGCTTTTTGAAAACGTCAGGTTTCACAATTTTTCTAAATTTTTATAACAACCCCCGGAAGGGGTCCAAGTTATGTATGGATAGAGCAAACCCTACGGGAAACAGCACAATTTTTTCTACTTTTCAGAGCTCGTCATAATTTCCGTATAGTTTTTTTGATGGAAACACCGAATTTTAGCAGGCTTGTCTCAGACACAAATGCATCAAACACGAAGAAATCGTCGGATTTTGAGAATTACAAAAATGGATTATGGTTTTACACTAATTTTACAAAGCAAATGAGCGTTTACCGCTTCAGATTAGCAACTTTCGAAAATTCCGGGTACAGCCGGAGGCGCCCTGGAGAACCCGAATTATGATGATTTTATCTCGGAAAACTTGATGAATCGGAAACCAAAAACAACTGGTAAAAAGAGTAGAAAAAGCTGCGTCGAATGACGCCCGAGTTGCTTGCCGGTTTTTGTTCTGAGAGGTTTGAGTTGACCAAATATGGAATTTGGTGACATTTTAAAACTGATTCCAGAAACTCTAAGAAGCAAGCTAAGGAAAAGAAAGAATTACTCTGTGTCCTATAGGGTTTACTCTATCTACCTGCTGCTTGCACTTCTTCGGAGAATAGGTACAAAAATTTTAAAAAATTGCCGAACTTGACCATGGCAAAAAGCGTGAGTTGCATATTTTGTTAATTTTTCGAAAGCTCAATGAAAATTATGCAATGAAATTACAACCATTAGAAAGAGGATGAAATGCTGCATCGAATGCTTCTAATTTCTCTTGAAAATCTAAATTCCATAAAATGTGGTGTTCATTTGAAAAAAGCGACATTACTTTCGGAACGACCTAATATATCCAAAATTGCGTTACTCAAATTCTCTTGTACAAAATTCAACCAGATTACACCATTGATAAAGGGAAGGTGTGAGGGAATCTTTTGGTCTTTTTTCACTACTGATTGCTCTCTAAAAGGTTTTTTTAAACTTTGAAAAAATGCAGATGAAAAGTTTGCGGTCTTCACACCAACTCTTTACGACCGGGCGCGATGCTTAAAAGCCACGACAACATGGCTGATTTAGAAAGTTTGCAAGAAACAAGGTATAATTCCAAAGCATTATTTGATTGTTTACAAATTTTGTCTTTGCCATGCCGAAAGGAAGAAACCAAGACTTGAGCAATCAAGTGTGATTGAATTGATTTTGAGGTTTGGGAATTCAAATTTTGTAGTTCGATGGGAAATTTTGCGTAGGTCTATGTTGAAATCTTATCGTCATAACGGCACAAGTAAAAATCCACCATCCAGCAAGTCTTTCTTCATATGCACAAGAAAATCAGTGTTAGTAAGCAGAAAAATTCAGAAAATTCACTTCTTGGTAACTATTACGCAATCTAGGATGGGTCAAAATGATACGATCATTTTTTGTGGAAATCCTACAACGAACATGGTGTTTCGAATCGGTGCTGTTGAGATGGTAGCTCTTTTAAAAAAAACCAGCGCAAGTGCCGAAGGCTTTGTTCGCAAACTAAACTCGGGATTCACGGATTGACCGTTTCCTAATCAACTTTGGTTGCACGACGTTGGTTTCATGTATCTGTAATCAGCCTTAGAGAACCTTAGAAGTACATGAAACTGATTGTGAGAATGTTCGGCAATATCATAGTGAGTAGAAGAAAGTCCGCATTCTCTGAAAATCTGATTTTGGGGAATGCCCATATGGCCACTGGTTAGACTGTATAGAAAATGCTTGAGCTAGGACGTCTTTAACCTTGAACACGTTGACGACGAGCCATTTTTCATAGATTTGTCCAGTGGACGAGACGTTTTCGTGCATCTCTACGCCTGACTGCACTACCTGATTTTTTTCGTCTTTGAAGAAATTTCAAATCCACAACTTGATCTCGGTCGGGCGGTCGCTGAACCTTGATTTTACGAATCAAAATCATACATCAGAACCTCGAAAAGCACTAAATTCGGAATTTGGTTTTGACTGGTGCAATTTCGCTACTGAACCTCAATTTTTGAAACTTCCTTTGAAACCCCTGTTTCAGCACCCGAAGCGAAATTGGATAAGGGGGGAGGGGCTTGCAATGTCTTGCAAGGTATAGAAGGTAAGCAGAGCTAGTCCGAATGTGGCTAGCAGGCACATCACTTAGGTGTGAAATTATAGTTTGGGTGAGAAGCACTCCGCATCCGTTCCAGGGGAATGTCTCACGGAAATGCCGCGAAATGTCGCGACAATTCCGAATGTTCTGTAAGCTTTCTGGGCGGTATCGTGCCAACATTATTGTATTGTTTGTTAAACCAGTCTTGTTTGAACTTGCCTTTCCAATTTTCTACTTCTACATATGGGTAGACCGAAGTAAATACAAAAAACTTTTTTTAGTTTATGTAGTTGAAACGGAGTCGTGAACGAAGTTGCTACTAGGGCAGACAAGTGTAAAACAATAACAAAGCGATATGATTGACATCTCCCCTCGTTGTGTTCGCTTTGCACTTCTGAATCGATGTACTTTGAAATTGCTCAAAACACGTATGCATACACTACATTTTACCGCTAAACTGAGAACGAAGTGATGGAAAGAGACAAGAAAAAAGAAGAAGAAAAGAGATGGGCAGGGCAAACGAGAAGGTAGAACGAAACATAAACAGTTCTTTCTTGAAACGTTTTCTCGTCAAAAACTTCTTGCCCTCTATAGTCATCTTTTCTAAGATTGCTATGTAGAGAATGGTTGGTTTGAATTCAACCATAGGCAATGCGGAATGCTAGTAGTGGCCGTTCAGAAGTCACCTCTTTCTTTTGTGCTACAAACTTCAGAAATCAAATTTAGAAAAACGCATACATGTTGAAAACTTCAACCAAAATGCCCACAAGCCCCTTACAATACGATCGCTGGCCTTTTTGATGCGGCAAATAGTAGAAAAACTTTTTGTCTTCATATGCCATGAACGTCCATGGATTGATTAAGGAGGAAAAACATCCAAAATTATAAAACAAAACCATTCATGAAAAGGCAGTCTGGAGACCTACGGCGAAGCAAGGAATCTTACCTTAGCAAATCTGATTGTAAGATTGCTATCAGAAGGCGTTAAAGCTGCTGTACGAATTTGTGATGATAAATTTTCCCCATCTTGTACGAAAGTTCACTCCATTGATTACGAGGCATTGATGTGACCAATTGCATAGACTCCAGGAAGCAAGGCAATATCCAGAGTAAGTTGGCGTTGTATGTTTGAAATAAAAATATGGAAATGTGGCGGTTCACGGAAAATCGCAATAGATTGCTGCAGAACCTATCTAGCAGGCTTTACCTATAAACAATGAAAACAAAATTTGAAAAGAAATAGCAAGTGCTTTGACAAATCTTCAACTTCCGGCTTAAGATACTTGGCAGCAATTTAAGCTTACCCTTCGCTTAACCCCCTGTACTCATGAGGATCTGTTCCGAAAGTTTAGGAAGTAGACTAAGCCGAACGACTGCGCAAGCGATATATTTACCAGGACCCGAAGAGGTGGATACATGTCAAGCTGGAATTCGTTTTATCAAGTTGTGTAATAAGTTAGTTCGCACTTTTAGTTTTAGTTTTTTTTTCTCAAAATTTTGCAAATTATCTGGCAGGAAGTTTGTATGAATTCGGGAGCACTAACTCTGCTTTACCAAACTGCTTTCATTACTTTTTTCAGTTTCTGAAAAGATCAGAGAAATATTCGACTATAAAGCAAAAAATCCGAGATAGCGAAAGTAGTTTTTCAACAGCTATGTTACGCTGCTTCTCAAGTGGGTTTGAACGCATGGAAAAAATAGCTTGAAAAATTTGCAATTACGAATGAAATGCTATAAGTATCGCATACTACTTATAAGTGTTAAAACTTCTTGAAAACGCATCTTACAAGCTCAAAAATAGGTCTGCTTTTGATGTCTCTTTGGCGTCAACGTCAGGCATCTTGAAGGCATCTTGAGAGAGGATGGTATTCTCCGAACGATACACAGTTGGCAGGCTGGTGTCTCCGTTCACAAAGTCATCGAATAAAAGTCTTAGGCGCTTCAAAATTCAGGTTTTGGGGACACACAACGCGAGTCCTCAAAACCACGAACGCCTTTGCAGCGAGGGTCATGCTCAGCCGACTTTTGCAATGGCATTGAACGTCGGCGAAAGGAAATGAGCGAACACAGTGGCAGTAAGTGCGTGAGTGATTAGTCTGCTTTTCATTTTTAGCCAGCTTTTTGATCAAATTTTATCAAAAACTAACGGGAAAACCAAAAGAGTAAAAAATGTCAAAATGGACTCTTCGCCTTTTCGGATTTCGGTATGCAGTTATATTTTGTAATCAATTTCTCAAGAATTGATAAAATGACGACAGCACTTTAGTAAAACAGACTTAGAGCTTCCAAACGCATGCAAATATCTTGTTAATTGCTTGGCCAAATTGAGAAAAAAAACTAAAACAAAATGCGAACGAACTTATTACATAACCTAATGAATGGAAAGTAAAAAGAATATCGCAAGTGTATGTTCACATGAACATACACTCTCTTACACTCTCTTGTAAAGTGGCTTCCCGACTGACATGCAGAAACGACTTTGCTCTCGCGTTGTCTTTGAAAATCAAAATTTTTTCATCATTTGTAACTAAATATCTCGGCTACCACACATAACCGTCATGACAAGAATCTCAAATATGAACGCACATATAGGCTATATCAATCAGCATCGGTTATGCGACGTCGCGCATGCGGCAACTAACGACATGCGGCATGACGCGCGCGGACTCTGCTACGCGTTAAGGCACGTCGCATGTGACAGTGCGTCATCGCAATGCACACTAGCGCGGGACCGATGCTCTTTGGTACAGCCTATAGTATAGGAGGAGCATAGTGCGGAGTATCGCAAAAAATTCATGACTGGAGGTTGTGACAAACTTTTTTCTGAAAATTTCCCACTACATCAAAATAATAAAATGGCTTGTTTGCAACGTATAGATGATGATGTGGCACGAAATTTGGTGTGTATAGTTGGACTAAGGAATACAGTATGAAAAATTATGAAAAACTCATGTGAATGAAGATTATGCTTTTTTTTAATTAGGTGCGCACTTGCCCAGCAATTCCGGAAGGCCGAACTTTTATCTCACATAAGGTTTTCAAAAGTTTACATGAGCCACTTCTACTTCTATTGGTATTTAGTAACATTTTGGTTCCGAACTTTTTGTTAAAATCGGAAACAACAACGACGCTGTCTTTTTGGCGAAGAAAGCGAGCATTAATCGAATAACCAAGGAGCTGGTGGGATCAAGTAGAAAATCGTGAAAATCGATAGTGACATAGTCGAAGATGTTTTGCCTCCCCTCGCGCTGGGCCCTGGTTGCATTTGATTGATTGAAATAACCTTTTAAAAGTTTTTAGAATTTTTAGCCTCATGAAAACTCTCTCAAAGTGCGTGGCGATGAAGCCAGCCTTTTCACATGGAGGAAATTCACCCAAAATTCCCCCTACTGCCAGTAGAATTTGCCGCATGTTAATAGATACGCATAAACAGGCTGATCAGATAAAAAATTCAGTCCAAAAATTCCAGAGTTATCTGAAAGCTTGCAATGATTCTAAAGTCCAATAACGATCTTTCAGTGCTAATAACCAACTGCTCGATCTAGCCTTTTTAATACAAGCGACATTCTTAGCAGGATTGAAGAAAAGGGCAAAATTTGAGCGCGTTTTCAGCTCTCTTCTTGAAACGTAAACTTTGGAACAGATGGAGAAAAGTCAGCAAAAGTTCACCGTATATTGATTACTTAATGGGAAGGTTACGCATTACTCAATCACTAGCCCTCGACTTTTTCAAGAATCCCTGTTTTCTAAACAAGGATGATAAAAAACACTGGTCCAAAAAGTTCGGCTACACCGTAACTGGTTTCCTCAACAATCATCAAGAATGGGAGTTCCGATAAGCAGCAAATGTGATAGGTTTGGCAAATAAGAAAACCAGTAAGTGTGCTCGAGAAAGAGAAACCTAGCCTTGAATCTCAGATGTATTTCGCTCAAATTTGTGATCACCTGCGAACGCTGTGCAAGAAACCTGACTGACAAAAAAAGCGTTTTTATCGAAGTGGCATTTTCAAATGAGACCTATGCCATTTTGAAGAGCATTGCACGGTGGCTCCAAATCTGCCTTCATTATTGCCAAGCGCTTCTGAACGCCGAGTTATGACCTTAGGTTTTTTGGAAGGAAAAATGAATGCAGAATAGGTGAAATTGATTGTTACAATCTCTATAACGCTCAGATAAAGCAATGTCAAGTTTTAGCATTTTAGACAAAATGTATCTACTGTATGAACTGCTCTGGTACACGACACTGGACCATTTGAACAAACTTGAGCGATTTTATTCCAATTTTGCGTTCATAAAAACGTTCATAACCCGGCTCTAGAGGCGCTTAGCAGATTACACAAATTTGGAATCACTGTGCATTACTCTTCAAAGCAGTGTGGACTCATTTGAAAAGGCCACTTCGACTAAACACGCTTTTCTTGTGAAAAAGTCGATTAAAATTTTGTGCACGAAAACATTACAAGGGGAGAGGGGTTAGTCAAAGTGGCCTTTCTGTAGAGATGTATACTGACTTGAAGAGTGCCAATAGCTGATTCTAATATACTTTCTTATCTGGTGCGGGTTTCTGGGCAAGGAATTTTAAAGAATTTGAGCAAAAAGTTTAGTGCATGATTGATGTAAAATGAATCGTTGACTTTTCCTAGCGTTTCGAAGTGGCAGAGTTGAGTGAATAAGTTTAGTGCATGATTGATGTAAAATGAATCGTTGACTTTTCCTAGCGTTTCGAAGTGGCAGAGTTGAGTGAATATGTTTGAATCAAGAATAATCAATGCACAGTGTCACTTGACAATTATTCGAGCCGTAAGAAAAGTGTTACGATAATTTTAATGTAGCTGCAGATGCAAATTTTTGCTCGTTCAAAACTTCGCAACTTTTCGTTGACGATGCAGCAAATAAGTAAGGTAGATTTGGAATTAACTTTTCACACCCTTCAAGGAAGTAGATCTCATATAAGATGGTCACTTTGACTAGCCTTCCTTTCCTTACTAGTCTATTGGTTCGAAGCGCATCTAAATTGAACATGTAAAACTTGCTTCACATACTATTACTCTAAATATCATGCTGGGTATACTAATGCGATAGCAAAAAACGACATGTATCGCCAAGCGACAACTAGAAAAAACAAGTAAATATTCGAGGTTTGCAAGATACCGTACTCTCATAACTTGCAAACTTTACTTCAGGCTATTAAAAACAGCGCGACCGAGTGACTCAGGGCGGCAGCTGCGCCAGATGGCAACAACGACGACCATGAAGAGCTTCATTTGGTGTTCACTCGGATGCGCTCCGCGCACTTGGTTTATCACTTGCTTAATCACTTGCTTTATTGCTTTGTTTGATCTTCTTAATTATGAAAAACTATCCTCCAAGTAAATAGCATGTACGACTCTCGATAAATCTCGGCATAGTTTATAAGTTGAGACTGTTGTATTGTAGCCAACGCCGAGATTGTTACAAACTTTATTGGCCATCGTTTCGGCTTCGCCTTCGTCAGGGCCTGAATGGGTATCGATCGTAGCAAATGTCTTTACGGCCTTACGAAAAAGGTCTAAACCTTAATTTTGGCCAGTAGCTTTGCAACAGTTACTCACCACACAACAATTCCCTGGTAGAACGACCGCTGGGCTCACCGTATATGGAAGTACTAAATGGAAAGTCAGCATAGTTGGCTCAGATAAGGAGATACTCAGGGATTCGCGCCGTGCGGGCGGTCCTCATTAAAGCTTCTCCGCCTGAGCGCACTGCATAGTTTTTGATGTACCGTGCGTGCGGTCAACAATAAAAATGCCGTGCAAGCGGAAGACAGTCTACCCGTTCGATCGGCACGCAATAAAATCGACCGTGCAAGCGGCAGGCAATGCGTCCGCACGATCGGCCAGCAATCACTTGATCGTACAAGCGGCAGGCAATCTCGCCGCGCAATCGGTACGCAATAAAACCGACCGTGCAAGCGGCAGGCAATGTGTCCGTTCGATCGGGCGGCAAACATTTGCCCGTGCAAGCGGCCAACAGTGACCTCTACCTTCGGCTCATTATTTTCACACACTGTGAGCGTAAACGGTACCTGCATGAGATACGACGCAGCGTTTAGGCTGGCTAAGCGTCGACTATCGTGTTGTCAACATTTCCCTTCACCGCAAAGCTGGAATGAACCTGTGTGAGGCTACAGGTATCAAGAGTGATGGTGTGGGCTTCTCCATGGAAAGTTTGGGTAGTGCGGCAGGCATTAGTCCGTGTTCGCAAGATGTGAAAATGCTTAACATACCTAAGAAAAATGGTTAAAATACCCCATATAAACCTACTCCAGCAGCAAGCGAGCGGCCGACCTTCCCCGCGCAAGCGGCGAGCATTAGAAACCGTGCGGGCGCCACGTTAACCGTGCTAACGGCCCTTGACGACCGTACAATCGCACACACCAACGAGCGATTGTAAGTTCGTCGCTGGCCGCCCGCACGGTGCGAGTCCCTGAGTAGTTCTCTCGTGATTGCGAGGTATTCTTCTTTACGGTTGATTTGTGGGTTCCTAGTATGAATCCACAATGCTTCTAGAAATTTGCAAGCAGTCATCTTAGGTTCACGTGCTAATATCTTTACGGTCACTTCAAAACTCGATCCTTCATGCCTTAGTACTTTGTGTGTTCCTAACGGAGTAAAAGTTCGCTGTTTATTTCTGCCATCTAGGCGTTCTTCTATAAGAGTACATAGGAAACGTGCGGTTTCACCTACATACTCGTCTCCGCAGACGGTACAGGAAATGGAGTAGACCACCCCAGTTGACATGCAATCTCCTTTACCTCCTGAACATGTGGACATATGATACAATTATCCGTAGTACAGCTGTTATCATACATGCGATTTCTTACTAAAATGCGCTTCAGGTTGTTCGGTTTTCGTAAGGCTTCTGCGCATTGCTGTACTTATCTCGGTGGAGATGAACGGGATGTAGAAAAGGACCTTTTCGTTGGGTCGGTCTCGCAGACTCTTTCCGTGCTTCGTTGTACCTGTAAAGTTCCCGTACCCATTCGAGGAAGCTATTTGACGCGCAAGCTCGAGTGATTCTTTTCTTTCTTTCTCTCCACTACATACCTGCGAAGCTGTTCGGAACATATTCTTAATAACACCTCTTTTCGTCCAAGGTGAGTGAGCGGATTGAAAATGAATCAGGATATTCTTATTGCTCGGTTTACGGTACCACTTCGTCACGTGCATACCCGTGGTGATGTTCACTTGCACGTTTAGAAATGGTAGCCAATCGTTTTCCGGCTTCTCTCTCGTCAGTTTTACATTCTCTGATTGCTTATTGAGTAATTCAAAACATTCATCAAGCTCTGCTTGTGTTGCGCAAATCACAAAGCAATCATCAATATATCTACAGTAGAGTAAGGGACGGTGTTCCAGAACAGGCGCTTCCATTTTGGCCATGAATGCTATCGCGAGTGCCGGTGCTAAGCGTTGTCCCATTGCTAGTCCTCGTATTTGCATAAAGTAGCTCTCAGACCAAGGAAAAGTATTGCATTCTAAACACGCTTTCAGTAGAGCCATGATTTGTGATATGGATAATCCGTGAAGGTTCAGGGATTTTTCATGGCATATAAGCAGTTCGCATATAGCTTGCATCGTGGATTCGTTGCTCACATTCTCAGACAAATGGCCGGAACTTCCGCAGAGCGCTTGTGAAAGTTCCGTAAACGTGCTGCGGAAGTTCCGAAATGAGGTCCTGCGGAAGTTCCGAAGAGTTCCAACCACAACAGCAAAAGAACACCGAGAGCGAGATTTGAACCTCACTCTATTGACTGTGAGACCCACCTGCTATCCTCTAAGCTACGGCTGACATGTTCGATAATGCACTCTAGTTGTTGGCGAGGCAACATCACGAGACAACACATTTAAAGTCCTGCGGAAGTTCTGGCAGGCCAAAGTGCTGCGGAACCTCTGGCATTTTTCGGAATTTCCGCAGGATTTTGAAGAAGGTTTTGCGGAAATTCCGGTTTTCAATCAGTTTGGCATGAAAATCCCGCGAAAGTTCCGTTTTTTAACGTTTTCATTTTTGCAATAGTGAACAAAATCCACATCTGCAAATTTGGCTTGTCTCGCGGAAGTTCCGGTGATTTGGTGTATTCCGGTGTTTGTATAAAGAGCGTTCACGTCAAATGATTCCACGATGCATTTACTATTGATACGTGTTTCGCGTAGTCGATCTAAAAACATCTGCGTATTGGCTAGATGCGATGGGATGAATCTGAGTAGTTGAACGAGTATGGTATTGATGAACCACCCTATTCTATCCGTAGGCCCCTCTACACCGCTCATTATGGGTCGTACCTTGAATGTGGAGGGATCGTTCGAGGCCAATTCCGTATCACATTGAAGCTTATGTGTTTTGATTAGCCAGTTCAATTCAAACGAGCAATGATATCGCGCGGTAAAGTTGGCAGCTTTCGCTATGGATACCCATTCTCTGTTAATTCCAATATTGTTTTTGAAACATCTTGACAGTTGCAGGGTGATATAGCGATGTGTCTTGGAGGTGTCTTTTTGTAATCGCAACATCTAGTTGTTGTGGGATTACCACGAGCTCGCCTCCCTTGCTGATTGAAAGTCGTATTTGCTTCAATCTAACTAACTGCTGAATTTGTTGTATGCCCTGTTTCTCAGCTAAAGTGAGGTTAAACTGCATTTTCCGTTGCCATACCCGTGCTAACATTTTGAACACTTCGTCTTTGAAAAGACGGAAGGGTATATCGGTTTTGGGATTGGCATTTTGTTGTTTGTAAAATGCGCTTGGGAATGGTATTGATAGACGCGCACTTGCTACTGCTTGGTTCACGGCTTGACTTTCTAAGGCTGCTCTTTTACGTAGACTGTTTTGAAGCTCGTTTAGGTCACACGTGATCTTTCGCAGTGTTCCAGTCGAGACGAGCTGAGAGGGTGAAAAACTAGGACCCAACTCTAGCACCTCACGCGCGTTGGAAGACAGAAAATAACCACCAATCACGGTGATTCGAGACTTATCTGAGCAATTTGATTTGTTCTCATCTACACGATCATGTCTATCAAATGAATTTACCAAGTCTGGTGGACTGTTAACGCAGCCTTGTGACTTACTCATAAGGCTGTCGAACTCGAACTTCGAAGCACCGGCACTCGCGATAGCATTCATGGCCAAAATGGAAGCGCCTGTTCTGGAACACCGTCCCTTACTCTACTGTAGATATATTGATGATTGCTTTGTGATTTGCGCAACACAAGCAGAGCTTGATGAATGTTTTGAATTACTCAATAAGCAATCAGAGAATGTAAAACTGACGAGAGAGAAGCCGGAAAACGATTGGCTACCATTTCTAAACGTGCAAGTGAACATCACCACGGGTATGCACGTGACGAAGTGGTACCGTAAACCGAGCAATAAGAATATCCTGATTCATTTTCAATCCGCTCACTCACCTTGGACGAAAAGAGGTGTTATTAAGAATATGTTCCGAACAGCTTCGCAGGTATGTAGTGGAGAGAAAGAAAGAAAAGAATCACTCGAGCTTGCGCGTCAAATAGCTTCCTCGAATGGGTACGGGAACTTTACAGGTACAACGAAGCACGGAAAGAGTCTGCGAGACCGACCCAACGAAAAGGTCCTTTTCTACATCCCGTTCATCTCCACCGAGATAAGTACAGCAATGCGCAGAAGCCTTACGAAAACCGAACAACCTGAAGCGCATTTTAGTAAGAAATCGCATGTATGATAACAGCTGTACTACGGATAATTGTATCATATGTCCACATGTTCAGGAGGTAAAGGAGATTGCATGTCAACTGGGGTGGTCTACTCCATTTCCTGTACCGTCTGCGGAGACGAGTATGTAGGTGAAACCGCACGTTCCCTATGTACTCTTATAGAAGAACGCCTAGATGGCAGAAATAAACAGCGAACTTTTACTCCGTTAGGAACACACAAAGTATTAAGGCATGAAGGATCGAGTTTTGAAGTGACCGTAAAGATATTAGCAATTGAACCTAAGACGGCTGCTCGCAAATTTCTAGAAGCATTGTGGATTCATACTAGGAACCCACAGATTAACCGTAAAGAAGAATCACAAGAGAACTATCTCCTTATCTGAGCCAACTATGCTGACTTTCCATTTAGTACTTCCATATACGTTCAGCCCAGCGGTCGTTCTACCAAGGGAATTGTTGTGTGGTGAGTAACTGTTGCAAAGCTACTGGCCAAAATTAAGGCTTAGACCTTTTTTGTAAGGCCGTAAAGACATTTGCCCGTCTGGGTTACGATCGATACCCCATTCAGGCCCTGACGAAGGCGAGAAGCCGAAACGTTGGCCAATAAAGTTTGTAACCATCTCGGCGTTGGGTACAATACATCAATCTCAACTTATCCTCCAAGTGTTGTAGTTTAATCATAATTCTCAGTCGCTTCGTTTGCATTTACTTCTCTACTGATTTTGCAAAACAAATCTAAAATAAGCTAAAACTCAAGTATTTTGGAGAAAGACAAAATCATTAAATCACTTTTAATCGCATACTTTTGTGTAATCATTATTCCTCAATGTCATTACTATTTTGGAATTTCACAATCTATTGTTATGTAGTTTTAGAGACATACTGCGATTTATTGTTTGTTTACCTTTAGTAAACGGTTTAATTACCCAAGTTTGAGTTGAAGTACGCGTCGAACACGAGTCAGCCCGCGCGGCATCTATCGTTATCGTTGGTATTAGAAGATTATCGTTCTGCATATATACCGTAACCTCAACTCAACATGATTGCATAGGACAAAGTGACCCGTATCACCTTTACCACTGTTCTTCGAATGTGATCTGCAGAAACCTAAGATGTCTTCTACATCTTTTCGTTTGCTGTCGTACAAGAAGCACTAAAGAAGTTTTGAAGTCACTTTGCGTCAGTTCTTGACCCACACGCTTTCTCTGAAAAGTGTCGAAAGATTTCATACATTCATTCCGCTTTAGCTTCATTCAATGTTTACATTTTCAAATAATCCACTTCTGAGATACTCTCTTTTTCTTTTCATAATTTGTAAAAGTAAAATTAGTCCATACTTTTTTCCTTTTCCAACGTTTTAATCGTTGCTAAGGCACTTTATATTTGAATAAACGAACAAGCAAATAGATACGCAGTAGCACCCTTTATCCTTTTTTCTGTTTCTGTGTAAAAGCATCAAAATCCATTTAAGTGATGTATTTTCATCAGCATTTTTAAGGCAAATTTTTAGGATTTCTCTCATATTTTTCATGACATCATCATGGTCTAAGTGATTAAGCATGTCTGTAAAAGCTGCGAGAACGTTTCATGTTTGGAACATTCAAATCAGAAAGAACATAGCTAATGTTAGTATCATTAATAAATCAGAAACTGCATAATTTTTATCTCTCAGTTGGATAGCGCTGATATAATGATTACTAAAATGCTGTCTCATATGTATGAGCATGTTGCCTAATTCTATTGCTAGTAACTTGGTACCGCTCAAGGCTCAGCACAAGGTGGCATAAAGAAATTCAAAGACGAAATTCTCCTTGACATTGCGGGAAATCACGAGATAACTTTTGTAGTGTCTATAGAAGCTCTAAGAATATACAGCAAAAAAGGTTACATGAATTGAAGCAAAGGCGAGAATAAGTCAAACTTAAAAATTCAAAATACAAAAAAAAGGCTTTTTCTATGCCATCAAGAGCCATAACACAGCGTAGAGGATGAAACTTGAGTTAAGGCGAGCACCCATAGGTAGAGCGTGATCTAAGAAATATTAGGTCGTCCCAGTTATTTTGCACCAAATTCAAAAATTCATAACTTCTAATTTTTCCAACCGTTTTGAATGCTTTTATATTTGTTCAAAAGACTATGTCATGCTCTTTATAAAGACATCTTAGCTGCTTACTAATAGTCATCTATTGCATAGATACGAGCGATAGAAGAAAATTAGTCAAATTCAAATTTTCTGTGTAGTGTCATAAAAAATTGGAAACTTGCAACAAAAATTGGAGCAGTCAGAATTGTAGGTTCTTTCACCAGCTCTTTCTAATGGTGCAAGCGCCGATTGAGCTTCTCTATGAAAAGTTATGATTTTCGAGCAAGCAATACAAAAGAACAAATTTGATTTATTTTGGCATTTTTCAGGGATATCATAACTTTTCATAGAGACGCTCAATCGGCGCAAACTTTGCACCATTAGAAAGAGCCGGTGAAAGAACCTACTTTACCTACTGCTCTGATTTTTGTTGTAAGTTTCCGATATTATGACCCCACACGAAAAGTCCAAATTTTGAGTGATTTTGGTTTTGAGCTTCTATCTCCTTCATTTGTACACAATAACGAACATTTCAGGTACATATTCAAAAAATTTTATGACCCTACACAAATTCGCCATTTTGCATTGCTTGCTCGAAAATCGTAACTTTTCATAGAAACGCTCAATCAGCGCAAGCTTATCATATTTTAAAAAAGCTGGTGAAAGAACCTACTATACCTACTGCTCTGATTTTTGTTGTAAGTTTCCGATTTTATGACCCTACACAGAAAATTCGAATTTGACTAATTTTCTTCTATCGCTCCTATCTACGCAACAGATGATCATTAGTAAGCAGCTAAGATGTCTTTATAAAGAGCATGACCTCCTCTTTCATACAAAAAATAAAAGCGGTCAAATCGGTTGGTAAAAATCTGAAGTTATGAATTTTTGAATTTGGTGCGAAAGACCTAATAGATTTATGTAAAAAATTTGAAAATTTATGTGGGATGGCGAAGATTTGTGAAGATTCTCAATTTTGTCTGGTCCCGCGCAGCCTCAGAATGCTCCCAGGCAGGGTCAAGCGTACTGATGCGATCCGGGACCCCCATTTACGACCAACCCCTCCCCCCCCCTGAAGGTACCCATCCGTACGACCCCCCTCCTTCAATCTTAAAAGATGCCTGCCAATGGACCTCAATCAAAATCAATGGTCAGAGAAAGATAACTACTTAGAAATTGGGAGATAATACAAGTAATGCTTCACCACTCAAAAAACAAATAACTACGCAGATTGGTTAAGTAGTAAAATTTTACGAATTGATGCTTATTGTGTTTTGGAAAATATGATTGGAAAGGACATCATCTGACAAAGCAGAACATCGATTTTGATATGAATGGTATTTGAGCTGTACTCTACCTATAAAAAATGAAATAATATAACAACCAAGAAAAGTTGAGCATGGTTCAACGATTCACTTTAGCCATTATAATCTATACTGTTTATAATAACTAAAACTATTTTATAATAACTCCTTTTTTAGTGAAGTTCTAATAAACTTTTCTGCTGTTTATGAATGTTGGGCCTAATCCTTTTATGGTCCAGTTTTGCCGAAAGATATAGACTATGGTTCTGAAAATTAGAACGTTTTAGACTCCAATGACAGTTCCGTGTGTTATCCCACGCGACGACATTTTTTTGCATGAAGAAAAAACGATATCTTCAAAGCTTAAGATTTGTTTTTGACTAAAAGCTTACTTTTTATCTACTGCACAGATTTTCTTGCGAAAAAAAAACCGTTTTAGCGCCTTTCAGAACGATGTTAAAAACGTGCATGACACGGTACTTTGAAAATTCGCAACTAAGGTCAGAGGAAGATTGAGAAGCTTCAATAAACAAGTTTTGTAGCACAGAAAATTTAGATGCGACTCTAGCAAATTCAGATGCGATCCTAAAAGCCAAAAACTGGGATTTTTGAGCTCAAAATTTCTAAACTCACTGGAGACGCAACGAGACAACCCGAAATTTCTAGGAAATAAAGTAGGAGAATGGCGTCGTAATACAGCAAAATTGCAGCGAGCAGATCTCCATAGCGGCGAAAAAATTTAGATGCGACCCAGATACGACCCCTTTTTTCATTTTTTTTTTGCCTTATAGAATTTCAAAAAATCCACAGGGTATGAAATATAGCCAGATTTTCCACAACTGCAGCAGAGCATCTCCAAAGTACAGGTAAATTGTATGGGTCCTTGAAAGACATAACAAAAAGTTTTAGAATTAACGATGGTTATCGCTTGTAGAGATGACCGCTTTTGTCGAGAGTGTGTGACTTCAGTGACGCTCTGGAACCAGGATTTCTAGGCCACTTGGTACATAACATTTTTGTCACATATACATGCCTAGTGTTTAGGCATCTGAAAGTGTCTTTCGAATCTTCGGTCACATTGTGACCAGCAAGTTTAATCTCCGTCTGCAACAACTTTTTTGCAAGGAGAAAATGCTGTTTTTTTTGGAAGAGTAGAGGATGTTTGCGACTGAGCAGCTTATTTCCTGCATTCCACACTTTTTTAATTCGCACCACTCTTTCTTACGACCCCCCCCCCCTCACCGCCGGTGCCCCCTTCACGACCCCCCGCTGTGACAGTCGCATCACACGCTTGACCCTGCTCCCAGGTTGTGCGGGAGCAACCTAAAATTGAAAGACACTTACAACTCACTTGTTCACATAATTTTTTTCATAAATTTTCGTACTTTTCTTTGATCATCGCCGCGGATATACACACGAGATTTGGTGGCTCAACATTGCTTGTTGTAAGCAAACCGCTTGTTTATTTTTTGCGCGTAAAAAATGTGTTTTGACACGTTGAAATCGTGCGCACCAGGCTTTATGCACTGTCGTGTTTGTAACGTGTTAATCTACTGTGACTGGTAAAATCATGTTAGACCTTTGACTTCTGGCTTGCTAAGAGACAGAGTTGCTAGAGTTGTGCTCTCTATGTAATAATCAGATTCCAAATGAAATTACGGGTTTCCCTTTGCTTCCCCTTAAAAGAAATGATATCCACCGTGTGAAAGCGCTACCTCTGCTGAGTCATGGTACTACTAATATAAGCACTGGTATGTATCTGAATTTTATAGGATTTTCGTGTAGTTTAGGTAAACAGTAAATCACTGGTATAACAGGACTTTTGGGAAATTTGAATCCAAAGAGTTTGCAAATGTTACCATGTTTACGCGTTATTTCGTCAGTAGTTATATTGTTCTAAATTTTAGACATTCGTTATCCTCGTTATCTGATATTGTGTATATTACAGTTGCTGTGTGCTGTGTGTGTTTGTTTGTGTGTTTTTGAATGGTTTCCAGATAGTACGGTTTCTAGATATTTTTTACATGTGATAGCGTAGTTGTTGCTGGCTTGTCAATAGAGGAATATTTTTGGAATATGGAATATTTTTGAAAATTGTCCAAAAAATTCCTGTTTATATAATTCATGTAATTTCATTTGAAGTGATACATTAAAGGTTTAAGTTTGGCTTCAAAATGTTTCTCAATCCCACACCTAATCGTAGTCAATTTTTGCCATTAAGGGCCGCATGCACTAACATGACCGCGGGGAGGGGATCGCAGCTCAAAAAAAAGCTTTATATCTCAAAAGTTGAGATACCTGGATTTCACGTTATGTACCTATCCGTAAGTATTCCTACTATCCTTCACTGTGAGCATGTTGAACAGGAGCGAGAAGCTGTACAAACCGCATTTTCCAGGTTTTGTATGATCCCTATGATCCCCGGCGCTTTTCTTTGAAATCAAATTTCTTTTCTCGAAGTTAACGAAAAACTTCCAAAGTTGTGCAGATTATCTAACCTAACAGTGCTAAGCATGTTGCTGATAAGAACAAATGATGTTTTGAAGTCATGAAATTTTCGACGCAGGCCGAAAGTTGTAGTTTATCAAAAAATTCGATTTTTAAAAACTCATTTGTTCTCATCAGCAACGTGCTTAGCACTGTTGTGTTGGATGTTCAGTACAACTTTGAAAGGTTTTCGTCAACTTCGGAGAAAGAAAAATGACTTCAAAGAAAAGCGCCGGGGATCATCACGGATCATACAAAAGCTGGGAAATGCGGTCTGTACAGCTTTTCGCTCCTGTTCAACATGTTCATAGTGAAGGATAGTAGGAATACTTTCGGACAGGTAAACAGCGTGAAATCCAGATATCTGGAGCTTCAGGATATGAAGCTTTCTTTTAAGCTGCGATCTCCTCCCGCGGCCATGTTAGTGCACGCGGCCCTAAGTTTATACTCCTTCGAATGACCGTTGCTGCATCTGCAGAAAATTCTTTGATTTAGTCTAATATTCTTTTTTTTTGTTCATAATGTTTTGTATTCTATATTTAGTTTGATGATATATTCTTGTGCTGAAGTTGTCAATCATATTTGGATCTCCACTAACTATACAATTATGGTGTAAGTCTTTGTATCGTGTGTATTCTTCTTGATCACAAAGACAGGTTTCCGTGTTATTAATAATCAGTTGTGAATTTGTCAAAACTTTCAATGTATCTTTGTAGTTGAATGCAACTGGATTATCATATTTATATACAGGGTGTCCCAAAAAATGTATCGAACGTTTGATCGTTGATATCTCTCTTCTAAAGAAGTCTTTTCTCTTGCTTCAGGTACCAATCTGTAGAGCTGGCTTCAACTTAGGTTTGCATTATAGAAGGAATCACTCATCTCTCTTCATTACTCTAGGATTACGGTAGAAACTTCAAAGAGGGTTTTAAGCAATGAAAGGCCATTTTTTGCCTCAGAAAGAAAAAAACAGCCTGAAAGCTTTTACACTAGGCTAATTAGAGCTGCTGATTATAACTGTCATGTTCTCAACTTATTATGATGCTTCATTGAAGAGCTATGCCAGACAAGAGGTAGCTGCCATTTTATCAATGTTCCTAAAAAGTGAGGTTACACCGTTTAAAAAGGTTCGTAATCTTGCGAATAGTTGAGAATTGAACTCAGCGTCCATAAAAGTCCTATTACACAAGTTTTCACAATTTCTTGAAGAATTTTGAAACGGCAGCTTTTTCTACATTGACACCATATGTTTCAAGTTTCTACCGTAATCCTACAGTAATGAGGGGAGATCTATGGTCCGCTCAATACCATAAGTCTAAGTTGAAGCTAGCTCTACAAAAGGGTGCCTGAAGCAAGGCAAAAGACTTCTTGGGAAGAGAGATATCAACGATCAAACGTTCGATATATTTTTTTGGGACATCCTGTATAACTGCGAAAGGTTTTAACGAAACCTGTAAGTTTGTTTTTGTAATATCTCTAGTAGCTCTGCTGTTAATGATTTTGTTCATGTTTACTTTATCTAGTATTGGATATAAGTGATTTGCTTTATATTATGGAAGTCTGATATCTTTTTTGCGTTGGCAGGTGTGTTGAAATGGAATTTACATGAAATGCAAAAAGAAGAATTTTGTTTTTCGGTAATGGATAATAAACTAAAAGATCTATTATGATTGTATTGGGTTGGTGCAAAAGTAGTGCGCGTTTTTCTAGCCCTTGTTTTAGGACAACTTTTATCTACCAAACTTTTTTCTTTAGAAAAAACTTAGTACAATATCAAGAAGCTCCCTTCACTCTCTATCCAATACTTGATAAAGAGGGCTTTTATAGCAACCGCACTCGAAACCAGAATTTCATCGCATCTACTTTTTTGGCCAGAAATCAAGCTCGAATAAAGGCAAACTTTGAAACTCTGGCTATTGTATTAAATGGAAATTGTCTACATTCAAATTTTACTATTGTCTCGAAATTACCTAGATTGAGATTTCGGCGCCTTAACATGGGCAGTCGTTTTGATCATTCTGTGACCCATGAATCTCCTTCAGAGGACAGTTGCCAAAGCTTTGCTCACTTCTGTGAGCGTGAGAGTAAGCCTCTTACTGACAGTTTTTACTAAGTTGTGTAGCTGTTCATTGCGAAAAAAATCAAAAAACTCCATATTTCGGGATTTTTAGGCCTGCGAAAAAATGTTCAATTTAAATTTTCCTTTTCGCAAGTCTTCTTTGTTTGAGCCCTTTTCAACTTTTTTGTACTACCGTCTTCCGGCTACAATATAAGCTACTTATGATCTGTATTAACAATTGAATAAGTTATGATCAGTTAAAGACGATTCTGCTTATCAATCCGTATTCTTCTGCTCGTTGGTGATATGAATATAGGAGGATGTGCGCTGTAATGCAAAAGGTTGGGGCCTTCAATGTTTACGCATTGAAAATATCTATTCTTTCTGAAAATTTTTTTAGTAACACGTTAAAGTGATATCTCGCAAAGTGCGCATTACTTTTGCATCAACCTGATAGTTAATGTCAAAGAGTGAATATTCTATTAGGTTGGCATATAAGTTTTGCAACTTTCCCATCTTTTTTTCAAGTGAATGTAGCACTCTCATTCTCTGGCATTATGTAGTGTGTAGCGATTTATTGTGATTTACGATAGCGTAGTAAAAAAAAATTCAAGCATTTTTCGACAACCCTTGCAAATTTGAGCACGGTTTTTTGGCAAGCATGGAGCCGTAGAAAACCTGAATCAAACATATCAAAAGGAATTACAGCATGCAGCTAGAAGTTGACACATCAGAATCAACGAAAAAGAAATGAAATTCAAAAACAAAGTAAGGCAAGGCGCCTTTGAGAAGTAGAACAAGTCAAATGCGACAAGTTTTGAGGACAACCTGTCAATAACTAAGCTGCAAAACCTCAGAGTTTGCTAAAATTTTGCATAACAGGGTAATCCAATACAGTAAACACAAATATCATATCCAGTTACCGCTAAAATCAAATTTATTTTTTGAACTTACGAAAGAAGCCTTTTCATGCGAAACGGATTTCATTTTTGTCACAACATGTTGAATAACCCCCACAGGCCAAGTTTCAGCAAAATCTAACGCAATCAATTTTTTCCCATTATACCGCAAACCTTTCGTAACCCAGATATAAGATGGGAAACTCGACAAAAAGGTCTGCATTTGCAGTTTATCATAATCCTTATGTTGCCAGGAAATGAATGCCCTATCTTTAAGAAGAAAAGTTATATAAAAGTTGCATTATTTATGTGCCAACTCAATATATATTTTTATGGTTGCTTGGTGCCGTTGAGTTTTCAATTATTTTTTGCAAGATCTCTAATGCTTTTCTTATCTTTGGTGATTTCTCGTTTATTAGCATTATTCCTTTTTTGGGTACTTTTCCATTATCCGGACCCATTTTTTCAAAAGGCTCTCATAGAATACGTGCTTTAGCCTATGAACAATTTTTCATTGATTCTACGAAGACTGCCTCCCCACCACGTGTCAGGAAAAAATTGACACGTTTTAGTCCATTTCGACTTGTTTTTTCGAAATCATTTCCAGAAAGGTAAAGGAGCATTTGTGACCAAATAAAGGCCTTTAAACTGTTTTCTATAAGAGCAAAACTATTTAGAACTTATCCTATCTTCATCTTGATTGCTTTCAGCAATAATTCAAAATCATCTACCTCTTCAAACTTTCCGCCATGCGAATTTAGTCAGGAGAGACTAAAAATGGTGGCTTGCAGTATCTCGTTGCTGCTTGTTTCGCCGCTTGGATAATGGAATCCTAGCGGAACTTTTCATTCTGAGCAGGTCTAATCATCTAATGATAAAGGATGACGTTATTATTTTGACAGTGTTCACTTCTGAAATTGTTAAGTTGAGAATAGGGTCATTATTGACTAAAATACAGATTGAACTTTTTGCTAGGTAGTGCAGAACAAACCTCTGGTAAAACCTGTTAAACGGTACATGACATGTAAAAAAATTTTGACACGTGGCAGAAGATTGACACTCCTTCCTGTGAATGTGGGACCAAATATGGTACAAGGTCAAGAGAAATATCCTTTTTTTAAAAAATGGGTCCAGATAACGGAAAAGTACCCTTTTTTGTTATCTTTTTTACAACGTCTTCTTTCATTATTTCTAAATTATGATAAAGGTGATTAGTTTATGGCTTAGGGATTCGGTAGATTTGAGGTGTTAACATATCCTTTTATGTTATCTCCCAATCCAGACGGGTGGGCTGTCATTGACAATTTCATCCGAAAAAATTTTTTCTAATCAAAATATCAGGTTGATGCAAAAGTAATGCGCGTTTTTCTAGCCCTTGTTTCAGGACAACGTTTCTCCATTGAACTTCCTCCTTTGAAAAATAAAACTTTTATACTTTCAAGATAGAACTTCATACAGCAGCACTCAAACCCGGAAATTCATTGCACTCACTTTTTTGGCCAGATTTCCATGCCCAGATAAAGGCATCCTTTTGAAAATCCAAGCATTGTATGTAATAGAGATTATCTACATTACAGTACTTTATATTTTCTTCGATATAACCTATATTGCCTTTTCGGGCCTCAACATGAGTAGCGGTTTCGGCCATTCTGTGTCCCATAGATTTCCTTTGAAGAGGGCAATCGCCAAAGTTTTGCTGATTTCTGTAGGCGTAAGGTTGGACCTCCTGTTGACAGTTTTTCCGGAAGTTTGGAAAATGTTCAGTAGACAGAAAATCAATAATCCCCATTTTTTGGAATTTTGAAGCCTACGAAAAAATGTTGAAAAAAGCGAAAAATTTTGATTACTATTATTTTTTCCTCTCGCAAATCTTCTTTGTTTGAGCTCTTTTCGACTTTTCTGTACTACTGGCTTGCGGCTACAAGACAGACTACTTATCATTCACACTGACAAATTTTGAAGGGAGTTATGATCAAGTGAAAAACGGGGTTCTAAAAAAAATTTCATTGCTTATCAATCCATATTTCTGTCCCATTGGGGATATGAGCATAGAGGGATGTGCGCTGTATTGAGAAGTGTTTGGCGCCTCTGATGATCTTTACAGCACTGAAGAATATGGATATTTTAGAAAGTTATAGCACGTCAAAGTAAAAACTCGCAAAACGCGCATTACTTTTGCACCAACCTAGTGGTTTTATTATCATTATTAGACAGGCTGTCCAAGATAGTGAAGCGAACTAAGCGCTTATTGCATGTGTCTGAAAAGTGTTCGTAGAGAAAATTGTTAACATAACTTTTACTGGTGTGATCTATGTGTTCTTTAATTCCCTGTTTGGTTTTTTTTTGATGTCATCCCAACATACTGCTTTGAACACAGGCAAGTCATGCAATGGATGACAGTTTATTATGCCACGTTGTGTTTTTACTCAAATAGGTATTGAACTTCAGAAGAGTCGTGTCTGTTTGTACCCAACTCTCATTGGCTTTGATTTTACAATAATTGCAATTTGTTGTGCATTGGAAGTTTGTTGTGAAACCAAAATCTTTGGTATAGAATTTATTTTGTGTATCCCTGCATTCAACGAATCTTGTGTTCAAGAAATGATTATTGAACTAACACGATTAATTGAAACCCTTTTTGGTGACCTCTAAAATATGGAAGTTCTCATATGTAGAGGAACGGTGAACTAGGTAGAATTGCTAAAAACTCGGCGAACCCTAGATTCTATGGTAGTAAAGATTCTGTTTAGGAATAGAACTCACACTTTAGGAGCCGTGGAGCAACTATTCCGTTGCGGACTTACCACTTGTCGAACCCCATCAGAAGAGTCCCTGTTTTTGAAAGAAATTTTTTTGAAACAAATTCCTAAAGAAGAGGGCAGGCCCTTTTTTAAAGAAAGGTGTAGCTGGGGTGAGGGGATAGTGAGAAATGAAGGCTACTGTTGTAGCCGAATATTAGGTAAAAAAGGCTTTTATTATATTAGGTTGTCCCGAAAGTTTTATCGGTTTCTTTCATCGATCACTGAAACTCCGAACACCAATCCATGGGCAGGCTAGGTAATATTTAATTCAGATTTTTATCCTCTTTCATACAGCTATATTTTCTCTCTGATCTAAACTGTCCTTGCAATGTTATCGCCATGGCTTTTTGAGCAGCTTAGCAGTAACGCCAAATCTTTCCTGAATTTTAAAATTTTTTTTATCCTGATGTTTTCAAATGCTGGCAACCGTTATGTAAAGCAAACCTTTGGCTACATTGTACCCATTTTAGATTGGATAGGCCACGTTTACCAAGTCTGTTATAATTATTTATTCAATAAAAACCGCTCCTTTTTGATTACGTTTACCACGTAAAAGCACCGAAAATTCCAAAAAGCTGCTTTTTCAAAGCAAATCAAACTTGGTCATGTTGCATAAATAATGTTTGACAAGAATCACTTTTCAATTCGCAGAAAAACTCCAAAAACTTTCGTTATTTGCTGCAGTTGCGTCTTTCGTGACTTTGCCAAAAATCGAGACTTCTTAAAAAATGATTTTCAAGCTAAAAACAGCAGATTAGGAGAATCTAAAAATATAATTCTGCAGTGCGAGAATTGGTTTATTAGAATCATACTTAACCATTTTAGAAACTTTAGAATGAAATTTTTTATAATTAGCCGAATTTTAAGCAGATAAAATTGACGGATGGAGAATTTCAATAATAATCGAAATAAGCATTCAAGATTGTGGCTTGAGAATGTATTCATAAGAATGAAAAGAACTGCATCGAATGCATGTTAAAACTCACTAAAATGTTTATTGTGCGTGGTTTTATAGTGGTTTGAAAAAACCGACAAAACTTTCAGGACAACCTAATACTTGAAAACTATCAGAAATTGTATTATATGTGTTTCATCTGTAGATTGTATAGCTTATGATACTAGATCGTCCCAAAAGTATTTTCGCTTATTCGAACAAGCGCCACTGTCCGCAAAACAAAGGTTTAAAGAAGTTCTTGGTAGCGTTTAATGCAGTTTTTCATGCTCTTTCAAATGATCATCATTATAATGCAGAAGAAGCAACGGCCTCTCAAAATGCTATAAACTGCTGCCTATGCTTTTTACCAAGGTCAGGTTCAGCTATTTTTCTAAATTCCTGTAATGATTCCCCGAAGAAGTCCAAGTACCTGTCGATAGATCAAACAAAGTAGGATGCAAAACAACTTTTGCCCCTTCTATAGCTTACTTCGAAAAATTTTCTAAATTATTTTTTCGATGCTATCAAATTCCACATTTAGTCAACTTAAACCTCATAGAACAACAGCAGACAAGAATGGGGTGTTATTCGAAGCAGCAATTTTTCCTCTTTTGAAGACATGTTTTTTTGTTTCTGATTCGAGAACTTTTGGAGGATAAAATCGACAAAATTTATGGTTTTCTAAGGAACCCCAGGCTGCATCAGACAAATTAAAATTTAGGCTGAATCCCAGAACGCTCACTTGTTCAGTAAAAATAGTGCTGAATTCTAATCCACTTTGAAAGTATCAAAAATCGAGGATTTAGTGAAGTTTGGCGAGTCTGCGTCTGATATGGGACTCCTAAAATTCAATGGTGTTGTTCAAAATTCTGTCAAAAAATTATGGAGAACCCTGGAGAGGAAATAAAAACTGTTTTGTATCCTATTAGGTTGGTAAGAAAGTTTTCAAACATTTTCACGCGAAAATTGCTATTTCTCGGGTTGTAGTGCATTAACGCGAAAATTTGTAGTTGCACGGTCACATATACACGGCCTACACTTGTGCAGGTGGGAGGAGCTTAGGGTCAGTAGGGGCGGAGTTTGCCATTTTTCGATTATCTCATTTTTCCTGCTAATTAAGCTCAAATTCCATACAGACCTTGCATAAATGCATGTGAGTTCATGTCTACAATATACTGGAATATTTGTGAGTGTTACAATGTTTACGGAAGGTGGAGTTCTAAGCTCTGTCGAAATTCTATGTCTTCGAATTTTCGCCTCTATTTTCAAAGGATTCATTAGCCATGCTTGTGATTAGTATGGTCTTGTAGTGTTTGCTTTCCTCTATCCAATGATGTACAGCATGCCCTAATTGGTGCTTGCATCGAAGCATTATCTTTGATTAAAGGCAATGTCCGAGAACTTTCTTACCAACCTAATACTTTCTTTGCTTTATCCACAGGCCACAGGTAGACTTTTTCGGGGGAGGGGGTCAGTACAAGAATTTAGAAAAACAGCTGAACTTGACCTTGGTAAAAAGCATGGGTCGCAGTTTACAGCAATTTTCTGGAAGCTCTTGCCTCGTCTGCATTACGTAAATGATCATTTGAAAGAGTATGAAAAACCGCATCGAATGCTACCAAGAGCTTTTGTAAATCTTTGTTCTGCAGACTGTGGGGCTTGTTCAAAAAAATCGAAAATATTTTTGGGACGACCTAATATTTTGCATGCTTTATTGTGTATAGCGTATGGCATATGTTGCGTTTAGAAGGATGTAAGGTGTGGATTATTATAGGAGGTTTGCTATATGGAATCTGGGGTGTATGTCAAGAGGCGCGATTTTTATTGCCAGCTGGACACCAAATAGCACATAATAAGTGTTTTGCACCTTTCTAAAAGTATATGAAATCTAGAAGAAGATCTATTAGATAGTTGCATGAGTTGTTCAATCTTGATACTCTAGAAAAAATTTGAAAGAGCAATTTTAAGGTCAAAACTCATGAAAATGCATTTCAGAACAAATTCGTAAATATTTCACTCCGATTTATAGCAAAAACCATGAAACTCAGCAAGTGGTGACCTCAAACAGATAGTAAGCTAATGCACTTCATCCGGTAATTTGAAGACTAGCATAGCACTAAACTGGAGTTTTAGTTAGTGACAGCCAAAGAAATCGCGCCTCTTGACCGTCTCCCTGGAATCTGGTGGTGGTGTATGGTGCATGTGGCATGGTGTATGTATGGTATATAGTGCATGTGTGTGGTGCATGGTTTATGGTGTATTGTGTATGGTGTATAGTACATGGTGTGTGGTGTATGTATACTTGGGGTATGACGTATGGCGTATGGTGTTAGTGTATGATGTATGGTGTATAGTGCGTGGAGTATGGTGTATGGTGTATCGAGTATGGTGTACGATATTGCATGGTCTATAGATATGGAGCATAGTGTGTGGTGTATGTTGTATGCTGTATGGTGTATGCTTATAAGGTGTGTATTTTGTACCTTATATATAAAGCTAAATGTGTGTTTGTGTGTCTGTGTTTCCACGTGTCTGTACGTATGTTCCGAATAGAAAATTCTATTTCTCAACCGATCCGGATTAAACTTGTCACACATACACTTCGTGGCGGCGCGGGTGTCATAGGCTACTTTTCGTTATCGATCGATATCGATTTTATCGATTTTTGTCGATTTTTTGCAGAGTTCACCTATGGGGGCGGGAGTTGGCACATGTAAGTGGGGATGGCAATTCCGAATGCAATAGTAGTTTTCAGAATTATCGGTTACTTTTATCGATTTTATCGATTTCCTGCAAAGTTTGAGCCACAGGACTGGGAGTTGGCAGAAGGGGGTAATCGAGCATGCTGATTACGAATACAATATTAGTTTTTAGGACTGCCCATTAGTTTTATCGATTTTATCGATTTTTTGCAAAGTTTGAGCTACAGGGCTGGGAGTTGGCATAGGGAGGGGGGGGGGTAATCGAGCATGCCGATTACGAATACAACATTGGTTTTTGGTATTACCAATTACTTTTATCGATTTTATCAATTTTTTGCAAAGTTTGAGCTACAAGGCTGGGAGTTGGCAGAAGGGGGTAATCGAGCATGCTGATTACGAATACAACATTGGTTTTTGGTATTACCAATTACTTTTATCGATTTTATCAATTTTTTGCAACGTTTGAGCTACAAGGCTGGGAGTTGGCACAGGGAGGGGGGGGGGGTAATCGAGCATGCCGATTACGAATACAACATTGGTTTTTGGTATTACCAATTACTTTTATCGATTTTATCAATTTTTTGCAAAGTTTGAGCTACAAGGCTGGGAGTTGGCAGAAGGGGGTAATCGAGCATGCTGATTACGAATACAACATTGGTTTTTGGTATTACCAATTACTTTTATCGATTTTATCGATTTTTTGCAAAGTTTGAGCTACAGGGCTGGGAGTTGGCACAGGGAGGGGGGGGGGGGTAATCGAGCATGCCGATTACGAATACAACATTGGTTTTTGGTATTACCAATTACTTTTATCGATTTTATCAATTTTTTGCAAAGTTTGAGCTACAAGGCTGGGAGTTGGCAGAAGGGGGTAATCGAGCATGCTGATTACGAATACAACATTGGTTTTTGGTATTACCAATTACTTTTATCGATTTTATCAATTTTTTGCAAAGTTTGAGCTACAAGGCTGGGAGTTGGCACAGGGGGAGGGGGGGGGGGAGGTAAGTGGGAATGCTGATTTCGGAACAACACAGGGAACGGGAAATGAAGTGTAGAAGTGGACACAGGGAAAAGCTTCCAGGGATACGGATGGGAACTCTATTACAGTGTTTTGACAGGGCCGAGCGGAGCCGGGTATGCAAGCTAGTATGGTATATTGTGTATCAAGCATGATGTTGAAGTGTGGACTATGTAATGTGATGTACTATGTATGTTGAACCGTGTTGGGTGTATAGTGTAAAAAGTATCTTTAATGTTGAACGATATACAAAAGGCATCCTTTTTGTTTTGTATTTCTATGCTGTATGTAATTAGTTTATGTATTTTCGGTTTTGATATGAGGGAGTGAAGGGAACAGTTGTTGGGAAGTCAGGTATGTTATGTAAAGGCTACTGCATGACGAAGGCGCAGAAGCAGTATTGTTGAGTGGGCGCGAACTCGGCGCGCGCGTATCCCGTTATAAACCCTGCGTTTTATGCGCTCTATAGCTAACAAAACCGCGTTCCCGCCTAAAGGTGTTGCGTCTTTGTCATGCGGCAGCCTTTATGATTATGGATGCAATAAATTAGCAGTTGTGTTCCAATTATCCTATGTAGTAAAATTTCTTCATATCTTTTTTTAGAATAGTCGCAAAGGGGTGTAGTCGTACAAACGCTGCCTACATTTTGAACTGAGTATCAGATCTAAGGCCTGGATGCTATTTTTGGGCCCTTTGTTTCGTCCAGCGCAAGATTTATAGGAAATTTGAACTTATAAGGAAAGTTGTGTGTCGGCATTTTTTATTTTTCGTTTTATTTGAGCATAATTTTGATATCATTCAAATGTTGAGTTATTTCCATGCTAGAATTAAGCTTTCAAAATTATGGAGGATAATCCATGCGAGAATCTAGCAGTCGAAATTTTTGATTTATTTTCGTGCTAAAAATCAGCGTTTTAGAATTTCTTTTGTTTATCAGTATTAGGACTCCGAGTTATTTCGAGTCAGAAGTCAACTTTTGAGGACTTTCGGAAACTTTTGAATTATTTTTATGCTAGAGTTTCCCACTTATAATTTCTTGAGTTATTTATGTGCTAGAAATTAGTCTTTAAATCTGTCGAGTTACTTGATGCAAGAAATTTTTGAACTATTCCGTACTAAAATTCTGCTTTCAAGCTTTTGAGCTGTCCTTTCGGAAAAGGTGGTTTCTAGAATCTAGAATTCCCTCCGTGCCAAAAATCAGAGTATGTAATTGTTTGAATTAAATTCGTGCAAGAATTTAGCGCCTAATATCTTTTAGGTGCTTTCGTGCCATAATTTCGCGCTAGAAATCAGCCTTTCATTTTTGAGTTCTTTTCGTGCTAGATATAAGTTCCAAATATTTGGAGCTGCAGGAAAACGATGTTTTACATTTATTGAGGTGATTTTTTTAGTAGAAGTAGGTGTATTGTATCGTATGAGCAAGTTTGTCTAGAAATCAGATGTAGGTATCTTTTGTGCTACTTTGTGTTAGAAACCAGTTCTAAAAATAGATCTAATAGATCTTTTCTGTCTCAAAAACGAGATTTGAAATCTTTTAGCTACTTTTATGCTAGAAATTGATTAATTTCGTCGCAAAACTACTTAGAGATTACTTGAGCCTATCTATTGCTATAAATCTACTTTTGATTTCTTACGCTTCCGTGCTGGAAGTCAACTTATGAAAATATTAGGTTGTCTCATAATTAATGCACGTTTTTATTTGCTTGCTTTAACAAAGCAACCAGACTCAACCCAACAAAGGTTATGGGGTACTGTTCGATAGAGCAAAGCAAGCTCCACAAGGTGGCACCTATGCCTTCGCGCCATGCTCGATCCACGGAGAGTTCGAACTTAAAATCTAAAGATTTCCAAATGCCCAAAAAATCGAAAAAAATCAGATCTTCGTCCAAATAATTTCTACGGACCTCCCACTCGCTCACATTAATACTAGCGATATCTGATATCCATATGTGCTAATGTCGTATTTTTTCCTTGACTAGAAACTGAGAAAAGGAGAATTTCTCTGATTTTCTCAAAGCAATGCTGAGCCGTTTTTGCATATGTAGTTATATACTACAAGCCTAGATAAGTATAACTGTAGGTTTTCAGCTCATTCCAAGCAATAGTTTTCGAAAAATAACGGATTCGGATTTTTTCGTTTCAGTTTCAGTGCTAAAATCGACATCGAAAAACACGAAAATTTTCGTTTTCTCAGTTTCTAGCCAAGGAAAAAATACGGCAATCGCACACATGGATATCAGATATCGATAGTATTGATGCGAGCGAGTGGGAGGTCCGTAGAAATTATTTGGACGAAGATCTGATTTTTTTCGATTTTTTGGGCATTTGGAAATCTTTAGATTTTAAGTTCGAACTCTCCGTGGATCGAGCATGGCGCGAAGGCATAGGTGCCACCTTGTGGAGCTTGCTTTGCTCTATCGAACAGTACCCCATAACCTTTGTTGGGTTGAGTCTGGTTGCTTTGTTAAAGCAAGCAAATAAAAACGTGCATTAATTATGAGACAACCTACTATATACAAATAGGGTTTGTAATCTTACGTTGTTCTGTGCTCAGATAATCGCGGGGGGGGGGGGGGGCAGGCGGTCCGCAAACTCGCGCTTTTCTGCAAGCGGTCAGCAGAATTTTGGGGCGGGGCCTAACCTTCAGCGAGCGGTACTTCCTTCACTGTCTAAAGTTCTGCCAGCGGGCAGCAACACAGAATTTTCTGCAGGCGCTGGTCAAATTTTCAGCTGGCTCTCGGACGGTTTTTAAGCATTTTCGGGCGTACGCCGAGCAAAGGTGAGACTCTATATGGCAGAGGTGTCATCGATGGTTTAATTACTCAAGTTTGAGGTACTTTCTCTCAGCGGAAAGTACCTGGGGCTGCGCGGTCCTCCACAAAAGACCGTGCGGCCCTCGAAAATTTTGCATATTCTTGCGGAAAGTCCGCGAGAATGCGGCCACTGCGCCGCAGTTGATGTATGAGGAAACCGCGATTATTTTCCAAGCATTCGTCTAAGATTTCGCTAAAATTCCGCCAAATATCTGCAAGCGGACCGCAAGAAATCAGCGAACTATTTTTCCGGTGCCCGCCCGCCCAGAAGTCGCATGGCCGCCTGTCCCCGGCAATTATCTGAGTGCTAGTACTCTTTATTTAAAATCTCTTAAGCTAATTACTCAGAGAATCGCCGGGGGCAGGCGGCCATGCGAATTTTGAGCAAGCGGTCACCGGAAAAATAGTTCGCTGATTTTATGCGGTCCGCTTGCAGAAATTTGGAAGAATTTTGGCTAAATTTTAGACTAACGCTCGGAGAACAATCGCCTATTCCTAAAGATTAGTTGCGTCGCAGTTGCCGCATTCTCGCGGACTTTCCGCGAGAATATGCAAAAATACTGAGGGCCGCACGATACTTTATGAAGGACCGCACAGCCCGTGAGTACCTTCCGCTAAAAGAAGGTACCTCAAACTTGAGTAATTAAACCATCGATGACACCTCTCCCACATAGAGTCTCATCTTTACTCGGCTTATGCCCGAAACTGCGTTAAAGGAGTCCTAGCACTTGCTTAAAGTTTAGCCAGCGCTCGCTGAAAGGAATTATTTGCCGAGCGTTTGCAAGATATGCTGTATTGCTGCCGACTGGCAGAATATGCGACCGTAAAGGAAGTGCTGAAGATTTGGCTAGGCCTCAAAATCTGCTGACCGCCCGCAGAAAAGCGCGAGTTTGCAAACCGCCTGCCCCCGGCGATTATCTGAGTATGTGCTAAAAATCAACATTTCAAATCTATCGAGTATGTTAGAAAACTGCGTAGGAAATCTTTAGAATTTCTTTCGTCAAGAAACCATTTCATATGCTAGAAATCGATAATTTTTTGTATGATGCGGGGATAGAAGACCTCGAAAACGTAATAAAACTGTTGAAAAAAGATTTTATGCTACTTTTTGGTTTACAATTGCTGAAAAGAATGAAAGAAGAAATGTAAAGAAAGGATGCGTAGCAGGATAGTGTAAATAAAGTTTCAATTAAATGGGTACGCATAACTGGGTTGGAAAACCCTGAAAAGAAACTTTCGACCGCATGCTCTAGGATTTCGCCCATAACATCCTGAAGTAAGAAGTAAATTAGTATTGGTAAACAGAATAAAATAAAATATACATGTTTTAAATATTCGTCCGAGACCCTCTCGCATTCTCTTGGCCACTTGCAGGTGGTGTCCAAAACAAAATCCAGGTCATGTGATTAAGAAAATAATTAAGTAAAGAAAATTAATGAAAAAAAACTTTTTCAGATTAAAGTTTCATACGTTTTTTTAGATTCATAGTGACGAGATTATATTTTTGAAGGATGTGCAGATTTAATGAATTACGATAAAGAAAACAATGAAGGTATTTTTATCAATCGAGAACGGACTATGAAAGCCTCAGAAATCGAGAGGTTAGGGTGAGTGTTATATAAGCTGTTGAAGTAAATTTTCAAGAGTATTATTCATTATCCGAAATTATTTAAAAGAAGTGCATCTTTAGTCACGTTGTAGGTGTCCTGCATTACGTTTAAAAAGGGTGTGAATGATTTGAAACTTTTTGAGAATCTATTATAACTGGTATAATTTGATGTTCATAAAATATGTACTTTTAGTCACTAAGTTCACCATGGACGCCACTAAATCCAGTATAAATATGTCTGCTTGGACTGGCTTACCAGCGGAAGATTCGCTGACGTTTTCTGAAAAAGAGCAGTTGGAGGTGCGACAATTTATTTTTGCTTCAGAAAAGTGAGTTGGTTCGCTGTTCATTAAGACTAACAGGTGTCAACTATTGAAACCTATGGGATACAAATGAGGGGCCTTCCCACGTAGACGCAAGTAACGTGGGTTTTATTTAATTTGTTGTTTGGCTTTGTTTACTATATTAATTACTATCTGATTTTTTATGAATGATTTCTTAATCTCATTCTGAAAATGAAAAGCGGTTTTTAGGAAGGGAAAGAGAGAAGGAGGCCATCAGAAGGTCAGAAAGAATTGGAATAGGCTATCAAAAAACCGAGGGTGACACAGATGCATTTTTTTGAATTTTGAGTCTGCTTTAACTAATTCGTTTCAATTAAATTTGCAGTGTTTCTCTTTATCTTGAGAAGCAGTTTTTGTTTTAGTTCCGTTTATTACAATTGATATCAAATGGAAAACTAATTCGAGGTCAATGTAATGTTAAAAGCAGAATATTGGAGGATATAGCTATACTATTGTTATAATAGTCAAAACCGTTATCTTATAAATATTGCAAACAGTAATATCAATTACAGATCGAATCTTTTTTAACGAGGAGTTTAAGGTTCGAGAAAGTCACCGTCTGTACGACGGGAACGAGCAATTGTTCGAAATAAACCAAATATGGCTAAGAAGCGCAATTCACTGCCTCTAAAAATTGAAAATATGGCACCTGTTAGACAAAAGAGGAAAACCCCTAAGACATAGGTACTAAATGCAAAAATGGACGAGAGTTGCCCTCTTAATTAATTGAAATCTGATGTACACAGACGATATTAAAATATTAAGTGGGAAACTAAATTGCAACTACTTATAACTTTCTTCTTCTTCAACACGGCGCACTCAAAATTTACCATTAGGTGGATTATGACGTAAACTACAAAATCAGCTGCTCTCTTGCCAAATTCTAACGTCGCAGTGAGGATTACGTACATGTACAAAGAAAAAAATTATAAAATTTTACAGATTTGTTACACAACGTCCGATCACGAAAACAACGCTGAAAATGCATCATAAGGGCTTTTTGTAAGGTACTCTAGGTTTACGGTTTAAGGTTTAACCTCAATTAAGGAGGAAGGCATTTATACACCAAATGAATATGATATTCGTATTTGTCAGGTTAAATAACCCCAATGTGTGAAGTCTCGCCGAGTTCTGAAATCTCGACCCTTTGATCAATGACGCTTGTTTCAGCAGTGTTTGTAAAGCTTTTTTCGTTAGATTAGATAAATGCACCAGTATCAAAAAATACACACACAATTCGATTAATTGTGGACTAGAATGCTAACGGCTTCATTTTGGTTTTTAACCGAATAAATTTTCGGAATCCATAAGTTGCTCCTCTAGTTATTCTAATTCGTTTTCAAAATTCATATAGTTTGTGCACAGTTGTAGAACGCATTACTCTCTTTATATTCCCAAATTGGGAGCGCAACATCCAAAAAAGTAAGTATGAAGAGAATTGCAGTTCCAACCTAACATATGGACATTGCAATGTCAGTAATAGCTGTTAGGTCAGAAAAGCTTTGTAAAATTCTATTGATGGTCGACTGGTGCAAACTGTGATATCTTTGTCAATATTGCTAAAAGCAGCATTTTCCATATTAGCAACGATGAAAATGCACATTACAAGTATAATCGAGTTTGTCTTATCAGCAAAGTATCAGTTAGAGGTTCAGAAGTTACGGTCACTTCCAGACTAAAGCGAGATCTACATATATCCGTTACGTCTCGAGCATTTTTCATTTTGTGTACAATTTTCCGAAACATCAGAACTGCAGATCCGAAAATTATATTAAACTTTACAAAGCTCTTTGTCGCGTTTTGCGATGCAAGGCGCTCCTCGATACAGAGGGCGGGAGCTTTAGTTACCGCGCTATCCAACGAATTACGGTAGCCGTGACGCGTGTTGCTGCAATCGCCTTCGGACCTCTCTTATGCTGGCTCGTTGCCAGCTCGGCGGCTATAAAAGGCGACCGCGCCTTAGTTCAGCGCTTGTTCGTCTCCGTTTTTTATCGATTGATTAACTCCTCCTCTTTTGTATTGATTGTATTTCAGCCCTATGCTCCTGTCCTTTTTTGTAAGAGTAGTGAGCCGAAGTCTTTTGGATTGGTAAATGGATACTACTATAGTCGTACTCACTCCACTAGTCGGTAGGTGGTCGAATTTGAATTCGAACTGGAGCAAGCCGACCGCAGCAGAGCGCGGCAGACGCCGCCCCTCAGCAAACCGCTTGCACAAGCTTTATTCTTATTTTCGTCGTTTCTTTTTTATCTCTATTAAGGCGGCAATGTTCTTGATCAGATTTTCGGATTTCGTCCGCTAACTCTCTAAAACAAACGCTTTTTGAGAGAATTTCACCCCTAAAAAAATAGTTTTGTACACATTCTAACAAAAAACTTGACACAGCTCATCAAATCACTTCTGTGTGTATGTCACCTAAAAAAGAGATTTCTCATCCAAAAATCTTCAATCACATCCTTCTTCTGGGTTTGCTTGGAAAAAATGTACAATAAACGGGCACAACTGCACAAAACAATAGTAAGCTGTACGAAATCTAAAGATATGATCAAGAACATTGCTGCAATATTAGAGATAGCAAAGAAACACGAAGAAAATAAGAGGAAAGCTCATGTGCAAAACGATTGGCTGAGGGGCGGTCTGCCGCGCTCTGCCGCGTCCGGCCTGCTCCAGTTCGAATTCAAATTCGACCACCGATTAGTGGGGTGAGGACGACTATACCAGTTAGCGTTATAGACGCGCCTTAGTGAGGCTGAGCGTAATTGAGTGTTAAGTTGGAATTCTAAAATCTACGAAAGCTGGAGGGGGCGTGCCTTCGTCTGCAACCTTGGGTTGCGCGGTGGATTTGTTGCGCGAAACCTCGAGAGCCCACCTGTTCATGACTATCACCTTACACGCATTGGTAGCATGGGACGGGTCCCTGTCCCGCGTTTATTATTAGGTAGTTAGTAATTTGCTTTAGTTCAGCATATTGTTAATTTCAATTATAGTGTGATGTTACAGGGGTAAATAACTTAGTCTATGTCGTTCTTACGGTCGCGAGTTAGGTAATGCAGTAGGATAGGTTCGTCGTCAGTAGCGGGCGAGTACCAGGCCTCGGTGTTCCATCTAGGTGCCATGAGCCCACCGAGTCGCCACACTCTTGTTATTCCTGTGATCGGATACGCAAACCAAATATGAAGTCCTTCCTTGAGAAAACACATTCTAGCCTTGAAATACGTTCATGAAACCTTTACGAGACTGTTTTATCTGTCTTCCCAGCCATGCATATCCTCGATCACTTCCAACTTACGAACAGCGTTTGAAAACGCTCAATTTCGAACATTTCCCGTATTGTAGAATTGTGCACGATCTTGTATTGGCTTTCAGAATTTTCAGAGATGAAACTAAACTGAAGCCCTCCAAATACTGGGTGTTCAGACCAGTAGTGGTAGAACTAATACATTTTCCACCTAATCACTCACATAAGTGGTGAGCGGAAACAACCTCGTGTGTTTTGCATAAATGTGAAATTTTGTCAAGGATGTTGGAGCATTTACCACGTGAACTTCTGACTTGTACTCACAGTAAATCTTTTGAGCGTGAGATTAGAAAGAAGAAACCAAAAGATTTTTTTACAAATAGCACCGGCAGCATGGGGGGGGGAGGAAGGGGAGGGGAGAGGAGGGGGAGGGGAATTCTTATCATTCAGCTCACAATGTATGAAAGCTCTCCCCCTCACACACTCTTATTCCACACAACTCCTCACACTCCCGTCTTCTCACTGGGAGGCGTGCAAGTGTTACCCAGGCAGCCGCCTGATGCCGCAGCCAGCCGCCAGAGCTGGCACCAACGCTGCGGCTGAGCTACCGTAAGCGCGCTCTCGTCGTCCGCAATCTCTCGCAGAGGCAGCCTCGCACCTCATCGCGCTGAGGTGCGAGAATTCCCTCAGAGGTCGAGCTACTGCCACATATCATATATCGATCAACACAGCGGAAAATTTGTAGTTTATTAGTAATATACATTACAAAAAATATACAAAAACAAAAAAAAGTTAAATAAATAAAAAAAAATAAAAATTCAATTGAAAGCGGCCTCCCCATCCGGTAAAATTCTTAACTCTTCGGGGATGCTGTTCATTCTACCCTATTTACTTGCGAGGATGCAGCTCTAAATCCAACAATTCACAATTAATCTTGAAATGAAAAAAGAAATAAGGAATTACCTAGTAAACGAGCACCTTCTGCTTGCATAGCCCGTTCTCACAAAATTTGCTAAGAATTTCTTTCTAGCCTCCAGTGCTAAACTCATTTTCTTTCTACTGAATTTAGTTGTATCTAGTCAGGGAACCTACATTTCCATGAAGTTTTCAAAATCGAAAAGGCGGTTTCGTTGAATTGGACACCGGGGCTGATTCTTTGTTTTTGCGGTCCCCTTTTTATTTTCTGGCAGCTCTAAACTCGCAATATTTTTTGAATTACAAGTAAATTTCAAATTTCCAAAAACCTCATAAGCCACACGGTTTGCTTTGTCTTTATTTCTGTCCATGGGTATACAGTTGTGACTCAAGAGGCAGGGATCTTGTTCAAATAAATCATTGTTTACCTAAAGAGAAATTTTTAAAAATCAGCTAACAGTCATCTACATACCGCAACAGAAGTATATTTCTTGTTTTGTCTCCTACATCTGCGACAAGTATAAAGTGCCGTGTCGGTCCTTGAAGTTTTTTTGTGATATTGAAAAACGTAGCAAAGGTGAGAGCCTGGGACAGGGTGAACCCCCTGCTCACTTATTTCAAGTTCTCCACGAAATTCACGACTTTCAGCGGCTGCAGAGTAGAGCTGGCTTGTAGCAGGTAGTGGATTCTGGGATTGATAAATTTTCAAAAAGATTCGGTAACTAGCAAAAAATCAAAAATTACCTCCAAAAGGGACGGATTTTCTACATAGGTAATTTGAGCAAGATGCTCAGACTGAAGGCTGTAAAGCTGAGAGTTTGACATCTCGAATCCTAGCTACTCAGCATCATTTCTTCTTTTATACCTCCATATGTGGCACAGTTTTCTAATATCTAACCTAGTTAGTGTTAGAAGTCTTCTGCCCCAAAGGTCACAACGAATTGTGCCAAAAAACATTCAACAATCTATTTTGTAATTTTATGAAATTACTCCACGATATTATGCTTTCAATTTAATTTTTATTTTTTTTATTTATTCAACTTTTTTTTGTTTTTGTATATTTTTTGTAATGTATATTACTAATAAACTACAAATTTTCCGCTGTGTTGATCGATATATGATGTGTGGCAGTAGCTCGACCTCTGAGGGAATTCTCGCACCTCAGCGCGATGAGGTGCGAGGCTGCTGCGAAAATCTCTCTGCGAGAGATTGCGGACGACGAGAGCGCGCTTACGGTAGCTCAGCCGCGGCGTTGGTGCCAGCTCTGGCGGCTGGCTGCGGCACCAGGCGGCTGCCTGGGTAACACTTGCTACGCACCTCTTCTCACTCACTCTCAAGTTCCCTAAAAATCCTACAAAAATACTCCTAACACTCCATTCACTCATTTTCAAGTAATCTACACTCTTACAATACTTCTCACACTCACCCTCATCTTCAACTACCCTAATCTTCATCTACTCTACTCCCACAGCCACTCTTACATTCCACTCCTCTCACTCAAAAGAGCAAAAAATCAATCAATGAGGTCCAAAAAAATCAGAGAGCAAGCTGGTGCTTGCGCTTTGATTTTTGGACCTCATTAAGGGTTATACTATGCCGCGCACGCCGCGCACCCCGCGTACTCGGCGTAGTATGAAGGAGGGCGAGCAGAGCTCCACTTTTTCTGATGTATCTCTATATTTGCTGCACATTCGTGTCCCTCAATAGTGTTTTTTCACATTATGCATTTCTTCCTCTCTTTTGCTTTGTTTATCTCTTCTATCCTTTGTCTATATCAATGACTGATGGAATGACTTAGGTTGCTGTGCTCCCTCTACTTTCGAGTTTCACATTTTGTTTTGTAACTGACTGCACATTGCGTCATCTGGTTGTATATTGGTAGTATATGGTTGTATGGTTGTATGTTGTATCTGGTTGTATATTTGCGCTGTTAACATCTCCTTACAAACACATCACTGGATGAAAAGCATTTCTCTTCTTTATACTGTTAGACTGCAGTTGCAAATTTGATGCGCCGTTGTTGCCGCAGTTTGTTTTCTTCGCTCACAAAACACCATTCAAGTTTCGGCGCTGGACACCACTACAAGGAAATGACAGCATCAGCAGCCGCAATGGGCCGTTGCCGCCGCGAGCTTCCTCGCCTCACCCCCCGCCTCAGTGTCCTCAAAGAGGAACTTCCTCCCCCCTACGCGCTCCCCCTCGCCTTCACCCCCGTTTCCAGGTGTTGGCCCAGCTTCTTAAAGAATACCAACAGGCGCAAAAACGGGCTTTGTGCGATCTCGATAATTATGTGTGTGACGGTGGTTGTTAAAAGATCTGCAGCCCAGACTGTGGACCCGTCGATCCAGAGAGGTGGAGGTTGTTCCTGTCTCGTGCTGCTGCTGCGGTAATCCCGGTCGCCGTATTGAGCGAATGCGGCCGTAATTAGGCACAAGAATAGCGCAACTGAAATTAGTGATGAACGGAAGAGTAAAAAACTGAAGAAGAAGCTTACCTAAGAGAAGCCATTCAAAAAGAAAAAGCTCACCATGGCGGATCAATGACAGTTCCAGCTTAGCTTAAACAGTTGACATAAAAGTAAACATAAAAAGCATAATAAACGTAATACACAACGTAACGGACATAAAAAGTTGTAAAAATGTTGAGGTACAGAAAGCGGAACATCTACTCGACTGTATAGATCCGATCGAAAAACCAATTGTAACAATGATTTACATATCTTCTAACAAGAACCCCCGTGGATGATGCAGAGGAATACTGATGACCAACACGACTTTTAAACATATCAGATTATGAACACAACAGGAGCATGATGGAGGAAAACGGAGGAAGCATGAAGACAAATCTTAAAAGGCAAAATCACTAACCTCTGATGAACGGGAGGACCACATGATAGATTACTTAGCTGAGAGATTCGTCCAATCATCCCTAAATACGAAAGTTGATATGACGAGATATGATAAGACGAGTGATATGATAAGACGAGTAGAAGACTGCGAGGACAAGCGAAAGTAACAGCGAAGAGGAATGAACGACGCGATATAGAAGTGATGAAATATCAGAGCGACGCTGATCATAGGACTCAGCGACGCTGATAGATTTGGAGCGCGCCTTCCTCCTCAGAAAAATGAGCTGCTAAAGCTATTTTTGGCTCTAGCAAAGAGGAGAGGAGGGCTCTAGCAAAGAGGAGAGGAGGAGGTTTGAAACCAAAGTGTGAATATTAGGTGGGTCACAAAGTTCGTTCGCCAGATTCTCAAAAAATCATAACTTCCTTCTTTCTTGGTGGAATTTCTTGAATTTGTTCCTGTTTAAAAGAGGAAACCTTTCTTTTTACAACAGTACCTTTGGCATGAAATAGCGTGAGAAAGTTTGAGAGCTAAAAGCAGTTGAATGAAATCACTTAAGGTCGGCACTTTTCAAGCAGGGTCACGAAAAAATCTGTAAGTATTTTTATTTGATGAAGCAAATTTTGCTCACTACAGTGGTACCTTTTTCATGAATTAAAACGAAGTAGATTGAGAGTTAGAAGTAATTAAAGAGAATTTCTTCACTTTTGCAATTTTTGAGCATGCACAAAAAGCTTGAAAACGTCACAGAAAAGGCGAAAAAGTCATAAACATGGGTTTTGTGACCTACCCTTTCTAGCTGAGCGAAAATCATGCCAATCGGGAGCAATTTTCATTTTCGTGGAAAACGCAGACCCGAAAATCCGAATAAATCGCGAAAATGAAAATTGCTCCCGACTGGAAAGATTTTCGCTCAGCTATTTACAAAGGGAAGGTCACAAAACCCATGTTTATGACTTTTTCGCCTTTTCTTACTTCTAACTCACGATCTTCTTCTTTTTAATTCATGAAAAAGGTACCACTGTAATAAGCAAAATTTACTCTATCAAATAAAAATACTTCCAGAATTTTTCGTGACCCTGCTTGAAAAGTGCCGATCTTAAGTGATTTCATTCAACTGCTTGTAACTCTCGAAATTTCTCAAGCTATTTCATGTCAAAGGTACTGTTGTAAAAAGAAAGGTTTCCTCTTTTGAACAGGAATAAACTCAAGAAATTCCACTAAGAAGGAAGGAAGTTATGATTTTTTGAAAATCTGGCGAACGAACTTTGTGAACCCCCTAATATATTAGGTTGTACCGAAAGTTCTGTCGTTTCATTTTTGAAAATTTGTAACTTTGCGCTGTTTTAACGGATTTGCTTGCCTGTAATTTTATTAGAAAGAACAAGTCTCTTTCAAACGCTGTTTTGCGGAGCTTCTGTTTCACATTGAGTGCGGAGATAAAAATGGAAAACTAAGACCATGTAAACTTTGATCATTTTAAGTTAGGCCACCAAAAATCTGGAATGCTGCAGAAAAATCTGAAATCGTAAGTACATATGTTTTTTGACCTACCCTTTGCATCCGTGAAAAAGTTGTGCTGTTTGGACGTCTTTGTGAGAAGTTATGAATACTAGCGGCCCTAAGGGCCGCTTGCAAGTATGCTAGGGTACATATAGTCATCACCACAATAACCTCTACATTTTATACCTTTTTAGGGTTCTGGGCAACTGAAACCGACTAATAAATGACTTTTGACTCTTCTGATTGTGAGAATCCTCTTTGCTGATTATTCGATACCTTTTGACTCTCTTCTAAAAATTTTCTTTGGGTCAAATGTTTGCACCAGTCTCAACAGAGTCACCAAGCAGTCGACTCTCAAAGCGACGATGTAGTCTACACTCAGCTAAATACTCAGAAAGTACCTCAGTTCCCGAAAAATTCCGGCAGCGAAAACAAGCATTGTATTCTCATGCCTTATGCGTGCCTATAGACCACTTTTTGCAAATACGTACTGCTCCGCATACCGCCTTCAGAGCGGTATATGTGAGAGCTGTCCTGCGATCCTGGAGAAGAATACTTCAAGAAAAACTTTCCTACAGGCCTCCTACAGAGCGGTAATCTGAGAAAATACTGCCCTTCATACCCCTACAAATGATATCGTATTCTGGGATAAGTCTGCCATACAATTCCCCCCCCCTACAAATCGAATATTGCGGGGAAGCCTTATAGGCTGCTTACAGACGGAAAAAATTGCCCTATGGTCCGCCCGCGTACGGTAATTAGTCATAGAAGGAAATGCCCTATGGGCCGCTTACAGACCCTTATTTTGACAAGACCACACTGTGGGCTGCTTACAGACTGGTATTTTTCAAAAAAAGATATTTTCAAAAAAGAACTGCTCATGTAGAAGGATCCCACGAGCCGCTTACGGACCTTTCCCAGAAAAGGTTGTCCTATGGACGCACACAGACCGATATCAAGAAGAAATTGCCCTTCAAATCTTCAAACCAACTTTCAAAAATTGCCCTAAGAGCCGCTTAAAGTCTATTATTGCAAGAAGCAGTCGCTCGCCCTATGTGTAGCACAAGCTGGTATTTTGAAACAACAGAAGCTATGAGCTGCTTGAGACATACCTTTACGTAACAACTATCGATATATTAGAGAATATAACTGCCCTATGCGCCGCTGCAGAGTGGTAGTTATAGAAAGAAAATGCCTTATAGGCCAACACACCGATGTTTTGAGAAGTTACTCACAGTCCCCCTACAGACCGAGGTTTACAAAACCCCCCCCCCTTCCTCCGTCGTTCCTCTCCCAAAAACCCTACTGGAGAAAGAACCGTGCTGAGACTGCCCTAAGACGATATTCTGAGAAAAAGCTATCTTACCCCCCCCCCCCTCTTCCTTTCCCCACAGACCGATAATTATAGAAAGCCCTGCCCTATGGGGGATCAGCAGATATTCCAGATTATACTACAGCCCCTACAAACTGTATTGCCCTACCACTCACGTATAATCTGCTCTATGGACAGCCAAAGACCGAAGTCTTGAGAAAGAAGCTGCCAGCTACTTATTGTTAGAGGCCTACACAATGGTATTTTGAGGAGGAACCGCCCTTGGAACCTATATACAACCAATATTTTGTGATAGAACTGCTCTATGGGCCACCTACAAACCATATTTTGAGAAAGGACTGCCTTATGGGATTCTACAGACCAATATTTCAAGAAAATTGCTCTATGGGCCGCTGCAAATCGATTGCAAAAGATAATTTGTAAAGAATCGCTCCATGGGCCTCTTGCAGCATTTTGGGAAATAACCGCCCTATGGGCGCTCACAGACCGATATATCAAGAATTGAGCTGGAAACCCTCAAACCAATATCTCGAAAAAAAATTGCAGCCGTTCAAAGACCGATATTTGAGAAAGAGCGCTTTCCAAGTCCCTTATAAATCAGTCTTCTGAGAGGGAAAAAATAATTAGAACAGCTTATAGTATATCTACGCCTCATACAAACCAAATTTCACAAGTAACTCCTCTACGCGCCACACACAGACCGACAATTTTAGGAGGTGCCCTAGTCGCTTATACATCAGCATTTTGAGAAACAAGTACGAGCCTAAAAAGTGCCTTATGAGAAGCTTATGGAACGATAATTGTATGACGGTTCTACGAGCCCTTCCGCTCCCCTACAAATTCATATCTGAGAAAAAGCGCATTATGGTCCACCTTTAGAACTATAAATATGAAAATGAAATGTTCCCCTTGCGGACCGATACTTTGAGAAAGAACCACCCTACAAATAACCGCTAACTGGATAATGGTCGAAAAAGCTCCTCAGGGGAGCTTACAGATCAATATTTTTAGTAGAACTGCCTTGCGGGCACCTACAAATCAAGAAAGAGCCCTATGAACAGATTAAGCATTGAAAGATATGCCCAATGAACAGCGAACAGACTGGAGTTGTGAGAAATGATTGCAGAGACCTATAAGAATAGCCTTACGACTTACCAACTTATTTCAAGAACAAAGAACTGTCCTCATCAATTCTCACCAACTATGCCAGCTATGAACTTTAACTGATTATGGGCAGCCAAGAACTTAAGCAGGAAAATGAAAATGTGAGCAGTCGAAGCGTAAACGTTGAGGAACTACTACATGTCTACGCTAGACAGCGAGTTCCGAATCATTCATACCGGCAGAGTTCAAACTTGCGAAAGAAAGGGGGGGGGGTACTGTTAGCAACCCTACGAGAGTGTCGGCACCTCCACAACAATAGCCTTTTTGCACTTAGTAGCCGCACCCCTTTCGAAAACATTGCTCGAGGAAAACGATGCTTACCCCTACGAAAACGCGCTAGCCTTGTTGACAAATTTGTACCCTCCGCACCCTCGGCAATCACTCGCCTCAGTCCGCAACTTGTAAACATGTAAGTGCAAAACCTTGCCATTCTTTATTATAGAATGATCGAGTTTACTATGGAAAAGGCCAAAATTAATTAATTTGTCAATTTTCGCGAAAATCATAACTTCTCACAGAGACGTCCAAACAGCACAACTTTTTCACGGATGCAAAGGGTAGGTCAAAAAACATATGTACTTACGATTTCAGATTTTTCTGCAGCATTCCAGATTTTTGGTGAGCTAACTTGAAATGGTCAAAGTTTACATGGTCTTAGTTTTCCATTTTTATCTTTGCACTCAATGTGAAACAGAAGCTCCGCAAACAGCGTATGAAAGAAAAAGACTTGTTCTTTCTAATGAAATTACAGGCAAGCAAATCCGTTGAAACAGCGCAAAGTTACAAATTTTCAAAAATGAAATGACAGAACTTTCGGTACAACCTAATATACAGGGTGTCCCAAAAAAATGTTTAGAACGTTTGATCGTTAATATCTCTCTTCCCAAGAAGTCTTTTGCCTTGCTTCAGGTACCGATTTGTAGAGCTTTTTGTAGAGCTGGCTTCAGCTTAGATTTCCGTTATAGAATGAATCACCCATCTCACTTCATTACTGTAGGATTACGGTAGAAACTTGAAACATATGGTGTCGATGTGGAAAAAGCTGCCGTTTCAAAATTTTTCAAAAAATTGTGAAAACTTGTGTAATAGGGTTTTCATAGACGCTGAGTTCAATACTCAACTATTCACAAGATTACGAAGCTTTCTAAACGGTGTAATCGCACTTTTTAGGAACATTGAAAAAAAGGCCGCTACCTCTCACCTGGCATAACTCTTCAATGAAGCATCATAATAAGTTGAGAACTTTACAGTTATAATCAGCAATTCTAATTAGCAGCACTTTCGAATATTCTAACTATTATACTAACACATGTAAGAAGACATTTCAATAATTACTGCAATGTCATATATCATAGAAGTAAAATCAAACCTTTTTGGGCCATAGAAAACAGCATTGTGGTAACTAAAGAGATACGTAAGATTAGTAGTGACATTGAAATTTACTCTGCAGATTTCTCCAGCCTATTCACTAGTCTGCCACATTCAGTGATTAGAGGCAGTCTTAGTAAACTTCTTTCACTCTGTATGAAAGGATATAAATACATAAGACTGTATAAAAACAAAGCGAATTATACTAACTCAGATGTGGTAGCGGGTACTTACTACCAAATAGAAGATATAATGTACATGATAGATTCCTTACTTAACTCTAGTTACCTTTGTTATTTGGGTAGAATTTATCGTCAAGTCAAAGGGATTCCACAGGGGGCATCCTGTAGCCCCCAAATAGCTGACCTAACATTAGCATACATGGAATTTGATTACATTAGAAATAGAACAGGTTTCTTAGCTAGGGCAAACACACTTGCTTTCAATAACACATACAGATACATTGATGATATTTTACATCTGTCAGCAAATGTAAAGGCTTTTGAGGATTCATTGCATGATATTTATCACAGTTCTTTGACAATAGGCAAGACTAATACTAACGTCAAAGAAGCTACCTTCTTGGATTTGCACATAAAGATTAGAACAGATGGCGTTAGTATTAGCTTGTATAACAAAACGGATGACTATTGGCGTTAGTATTAGCTTGTATAACAAAACGGATGACTATAACTTCAGAGTTATAAGATATCCACATTGGTGTTCTGATATACCTAGGTATATATTGAAGAATACCTTGGTAGGAGAAATAATAAGAATCTATAGGACTTGTACTGAATACCCTAGTTTTAAAAATTGAATATTACAGTTGGGAGTTATTAACAAATACAATGGATGGGATGAAAAACAGCTAATCAGCACGTTCTGCAAATCATTGATACATCGTCCCTACATCTTACGCAAGTATGGTTTTGAGGTATCCCTTCTCTTACCGTTAGTTCATGAACTAAGGGAAGCCTTCAGTTCTTTTGCAATATAGAGAGCTCGATTTATACACCGAATGCAATACCAGCCTGTACTTCTATCCATCTGTTCGCTTTAATCCCATAGAATAGACGAGTTAGTCTGTTGATTAGTTAGCATGCTCTACAAACCAGTGATCTATTGAGCGGGAAAATTTTAAATTCAAAAAGTACTAGTGGATACTCTCTTGACTGATTATTGTTACTTGATTGGACTTGCTGTGTGGCTGTTACCTTATTCTCTCTAATACTCATCCATCCTACATTCTTTTGCACTTCCTTGGGAACTACTGATGAAGGGGCACCAAGGAAGTCACATACCCGGTCTAGTTCTTAGCCCCGAAACCGGTTATGTGTGGAAAATAATTGATCTCTCTCCTTTATCATGAATGTTAACACATTGATAATAATTCTCTTGATATCACAGTCTCTTTATGCAACAAAAATTGGAGCAGTCGGTATTGTAGGTTCTTTCACCAGCTTTTTCTAATGGTGCAAAGTTTGCGCCGGTTGAGCGTCTCTATGAAAAGTTATGATATCCTTGAAAAATGCCAAAATAAATCAAATTTGTTCTTTTGTATTGCTTGCTCGAAAATCATAACTTTTCATAGAGAAGCTCAATCGGCGCTTGCACCATTAGAAAGAGCTGGTGAAAGAACCTACAATACTGACTGCTCCAATTTTTGTTGCAAGTTTTCGACTTTTTATGACCCTACACGAAAAGTCCAAATTTTGATTGATTTTGGTTTTGAGCTTCTATCTGCTTCATTTGTATACAATAACGAACATTTCAGGTACATAATCAAAGAGCATGAGTTCCTCTCTTATGCAAAATTTTGATCGTACAAATTCGTTAAGAATTTAAAGAGTTATGAATTTTTGAAAATGGTGCGAACGAACTTTCGGTCCGACATAATATTAGGCTAATTCATAATTAATGCACGTTTTTTATACTTCAACTTTAAACTACGATAATTCTTTTTTGAAAGGACACTTTTGGGCGCAATAAAAACTTCTGTAACCATCACATCAGTAGCTATAAAACAGATACTTTTACGTGACTGTATCCACTACAAGAAAGATTTTCTGGCCTGAAGATTGCCAACAACTTTTTTTAGAAGCCTCAAACTTGAGAGAGCATAACTTATGTTGAAATGAAGTAGAATGAAGCATACTTTGCTCATCGTGTAGCCAAGGGTCTTTTGAGCAGTAATGCCAAGTTTGGGTTTTACGGAAAATTTTTGAAAGAAAATATCGCGAAAAAATCGAAAGTACTCACTTTTTTCTGGCATCTTGGCGGGTTCAAAAATCGGTCATTTTTGAAACTATTTCATTTTTTCCGCTGGAAAGTAAGAAAACCCTAGCGCTTTTCTACCATCAAATGAACTAGGGCTACTCTTGCTAAATAGTGCAAAAGATATGCAATCGCCCTTTGCTTCGAAGTTTTATATGGCACGGAAGGGCCGCGACGATCATTCAAGTTCGCAATTGAATTTCTCGGCTCAGAATTCATGGAGAATTTTGTTCAAACAACATCTTGTAGCACAAAGTTTTCTAATCCTTATGCATATTTTTTGAAGTTAATCCATCTATTCCTCATAAATTTAGGGCAAAAAGAGTGAAAAGCAGAAATTTTGGAATTCAGTCTCTTTTTTTTGAAGGCTTAGAACTTTGGAACGAAAGGAGATGTACGAAAGCAAAGGCACGCGTAAGAAACTAGAAAAAAAGCTATTTTAGATGGTATATAAAGTTTTTGAGGAAATTGGTTACACATCAAATACCAGCTCTTGGAAGAAGAGGTAGGAAAAACGTGCATTAATTATGAATCAACCTAATATATAAGCTTTAAGTGTACAACAGATTTATGTAGAAATTTTGAAAAAATTATGTGGATTGACAGTTTTGCCTACCTCAAGTGGGCATTAGGTAGCAAATGCCCACTTAATTTTAGAAGAAAGTTGTCCACGCTCTTCATTTTCTCTTCATTCAAGTTTTTCAGAATTTTTCATACTTTGTTCCCTAGTCCAACTACACGCATCAAATTTCGTGCCACATCGTCATCTGTACGTTGCAAAGGAGCCATTTTTCCATTTCTTGGAAGCGGGAAAATTTCAGAAAAAAAGATTGTCGCAACCTTCAGTCAAAAAGATTGCCAAAACTTTTAGTTTTTTAATGAAACTCCTAAGCTAACTCCCACGGCCTTGTGTTCAATATACCAAGTTTCATGCAATATCGTCACCTGTGCTTTGCAAACGAGCCATTTGAATTTACAACTTTGTACACCAATCATGGGAAGTTTTTGGGAAAAATGCTTAATACACCTTCCATTCACATAAATTTTTCATAATTTTTCCTACTCTGTCTTCACCAACCTCGGCTCGTTCGCTTACGAAATTCAGTGCCATTACGCATGCATTGAGAACTAGTCATGTATGTTTTTCCAAAAGGCATCGGTTACGCGACGTCGCGCGTGCGGCAGTCAGCAACGGCGCGATGTGACGCGCGCAAACTCTGCTGTGCCTCTATTCAGGCATGTTGAGATAACATGACACGCTGAGATCCGCAGAGTGACGGCCAGATTTGCCTTATCAATTATCAATTTTTTTCGGGGCTTCGCAACGGACCCCGCAAAAACGATATCCCCTTTACTTTTTAGCCTCAAAACAATTTCCAGCAATTTCATTTGCCCACCTCGTGCCGGGCCCTGGGAATGGTCGGAACCCAACCCAAACATGCTGTATGTTATCGGATTCGTCTTGGGATGCTGTTCACAATTACAGTCGCTTCATTTCATATGATCATGTGTGTCATTGCACATACAGTTCACCTTTGGCGTCCTTATCCTGGATTCGTGGGAGAAACAAGCCTACAAGTAAGTGTTTTTGAGATGTTCTTAAAATTTTCTTTCCTTTTTGGTCACTAGTCACCTCAAATTGATGTAGTCGATAACAATCGATAAGTCTCTTGCGTTTTTGCGATTGCAAATCCAGGATGAGGACGCCAAAGTGGACTGTGTGCAATGGAACACATGATCATATGAAATGAAGCGACTGTATATGCTTATTATTGCCGAGCACCTATCTAGGAGAAGTTATGAGTGTTGAAGTGTGCGATTTGTCAAGTGCTCTGTGACGGATGTTCCATGAAATAGGTTTTAAAAATACTTATTTGGGTTTTTGATGAATGTGCTTCTTCCTCGTAATCAAATAACCATAAACACTGTAAATCGCGTAATCAGGCTGCCTTTTAAGGAAACACAGGTGCGATAAGGAGAATGACCCCTCCAGGGTGAAGGGGGTCACAGGGGTCGCAGCCTCTCCGGGTGAAGGGTGTTTCAGTTAATCAAGAAATTGTAAAATGTCGACCGGAGAGGGGGAGGGGGGGGGGGAAGAAGAATACAAAAACATGGTCTATGGTCGACAATCTCGGCGTATTGAGCAGTTGCCAGTTCGTTTACAGCGGTATCGCAATCCGTAGTTCCTCACTTGACCGGTTGTTCTTCTCCTTAGTATGTTGAATGCATCGGATATAATGACTCGAACCGCTCAAAAATAGAGACACAAAGGCATTATTGAACTAAGGCTGCAACATGCAGATTGCATTGATGATTACCTGAATAGTGACATGTGAGCCAAGTCGTTGCACACTCTGCCGGGATTTCGGAAATGTGTACGACAGGGCTAGGCGAACGCGGCTAAGAAATCAATAATGCGGTCTTGAGTGCTAATAACGCTTTGTAACTTTGCAAACATGCACTCGCTCGTATCTTACGTTTAGCTGTAGACTACTGAGTACCTGATTAAATGGAGCTTTAATTTTCAAGCATTTACGAATTTTGTAAAATAAGAAATTCGTAATTTTTGTAGATGAACAGCAATCTCAGCAAGGGAAATGTTTTTAAACCACCTTGTCTTCCGCTTTTAGAGAATATACAGTTTGCCTGGAGTCTGTTGAAAAAGTGCCTGGTGAAGAGTGTGGGTAGATTTCTGGATATTTACGAGTTTCTAAGATAAAAAAATTTTCCTAACTTTTGTAGATGAACAACTTGTACGCCAAGATGGTCACCATTGGAGCCGTCTCGTTCTCCGCTTTCAGGAAACATATACTTTGCCTGGGGTCTACTAGAAAAAGTGCCGGGTGAAGGGTGTGTGAGACTTTTATAGTGGGAGTGCTCAAGTACAGGCTTTTTTACCATTGTACAAAGACGTCTACTTGAGCACTCCCATTATAAAAGTCTCACCCACCCTTCACCCGGCACTTTTTCTAATGGACCCCAGGCAAAGTATATGTTTCCTGAAAGCGGAGAACGAGACGGTTCCAATGGTGGCCATCGCGATGTACAACATGTTTATCTACAAAATCTATTAATTTTTTACGTTAAAAACTCGAAAATCTTCAAAAATCGCTTGGCACACCCTTCACCGCAACTTCTTGAGTGGATCTCAGACATACTGTATGGTTTCTGGAAGCGGAGGACGAGACGGTTCCAATGGTGACCATCACATCGTTCAAGATGTTCATTTACAAAAGTTATAAATTTTTTAATGTTGAAAATTCGAAAATCTCCAAAAATCACTGAGCACACCCTTCATCCAAGCGGTTTTTCAGATGGATTCTGAGATTATTATATATCATCTGAAAAAAGAGGACGAGGCGGTCTTAACGGTGGCCATCTCGCCGTAAAAGATGTTCATCTACAAAAGTTATGAATTATTATTTATATTAAAGAACTCGAGAATGTCCAGAAATCACAACTCACCAAGCACTTTTTTCAACAGACTCCTCCTTTCCTATACATAAACAATTTATGTACAAATATCTCTTTTGCTTAACCTGACCTCGCTGTTGATTTTTTTTCTCGGCTTTTGGTGAAGGGGGTCACCTTGGTCCCGGCTCAGGGTTGAAGAGGGGGTGAGAAAATTCTCACACTATCGCACCTATGGAAGGAAATATGTCAATCGATACTCGCAGAATCTCACATTTGAAAGCTCATAACCTCATAACTTCTCCTAGTTAGTCGCTTGGCAGACAAATAACATATTCTCGAAACCAGCGTTTCAAGACGAGTCCGACGACAAATAGCTTGTTTGGAATGGCTGTGTTGAGTTCTGAACAATTCCTCGTTATTATGAAATGACTTGCCTAATCTTCTTATGTTGGACTACCATTCATTATCACCCTTTTCTCGATGTATTCTAGTTTTATGCACTTTCTATCCACCGTATGGTTTACCGTAACTACAGTTGCAGCGGTAGAATTTGTCCAAAACTGCGGGATTGTCGGGATTCGCGGGATTCGCGGGATTCGCGACTTCACTGTGCGGGATTCGCGGGATTTAGCTATAACTTCTTTTAAAATAATTCTATATGAAATCTGCAAGAAGATTCGGCTTCAGCTTGATGAGACGAATCTTTTGATATACAGTATGTTCGTAATTCTTGGTGACGGGGGTAGATATACAATGATACCTTGTTGTTTTCTATGTTAAGGCTTTTGTGAAAATTTATCACAGCGTTAATCGCGATTAGCAGGTTCTGGTACAAAGTTCTCATTATCGAAAACTATCGCGAAAAATTGGGCAGTTTTTATTCATCTTTATTACTCACTATAAGCATTTTATCATTTATCACTGATTATATCACATTTTTGGATCATTTTTGGCATATGGTGAGAAAAGTACTGTAGGAAACGCTGAGTGAATTTCTATCTCTCTTTCTCTAATTATAAGTGATCTACAGGCTTTTCTAGTTCTATTGCTCGGTGCAATTGGTAGATCTCTCGCTCCAGCAATCAATTGATTCTCATCGGCACATGCCACTGCTGCCAATTCTTACCTAAAATGGCATTTTTGCTTCAACTCGCTTCACGCCGAAGCCTGGGCTGAAATTCTGCTCCTACATGGAAGATGAACGTGGAAATCGACCGCATGAATTTAAGCCATTCTTATCTGTCGTTGTCATTGATATCATCATTTTATCATTTATCACTGATGACATCACAAAATTGGATCTTTTCTGACATACAGTAAGAAATGTAGTTTAGAAAACGCTGTGCGAGTTTTTATCGCTTCATCTCTTATAGTATTTGATCTATAGGCTTTTTTCAACTGCGCATTCGGTGCAGTAGGTAGATCCCTCACTGCAGCAATCGATTGATCGCTCTGAGCATGACACCGTCTCTTTGGAAACGTTGCTCTTTCTTCAAAAAATCCACCGCTCTATAAATTGTAATAATAATCATGCGAATCGCGCAAACTACAGTACCCACACTAATTTTTCGACAGAAAACGCAAAAACTGACGATCCGCGTTTTTTTCGTCCTTTGTTCATAACTTTCTTCAGATTGCATAAACTAGGAATCCGACAAAAGCATGATGTTCATCTCGTCAAAATGAACCTTCTGATATACTACGCTCCCTTACCGGTCCGTTTTCAATTTGCTCGATTTTTGTGTGAGGACGGGTGTTCGTAGCGGTGTAACTCAGCGAAGAACCACACAAGGAAGATTCTAGTAAACATGACCAGTAGTTACGGAAACAGCTCTACTGGTCATGTTTACTAGAATCTTCCTTGTGTGTTCTTCGCTGAGTTACACCGCTACGAACACCCGTCTTCACACAAAAATCGAGCAAATTGAAACGGACCGGTAAAGGAGCGTAGTATATCAGAAGGTTCATTTTGACGCAGATGAACATCATGCTTTTGTCGGATTCCTAGTTTAATGCAATCTGAAGAAAGTTATGAACAAAGGACGAAAAAAAACGCGGATCGTCAGTTTTTGCGTTTTCTGTCGAAAAATTAGTGTGGGTACTGTAGTTTGCGCGATTCGCATGATTATTATTACAATTTATAGAGCGGTGGATTTTTCTGAAGAAAGAGCAACGTTTCCAAAGAGACGGTGTCATGCTCAGAGCGATCAATCGATTGCTGCAGTGAGGGATCTACCTACTGCACCGAATGCGCAGTTGAAAAAAGCCTATAGATCAAATACTATAAGAGATGAAGCGATAAAAACTCGCACAGCGTTTTCTAAACTACATTTCTTACTGTATGTCAGAAAAGATCCAATTTTGTGATGTCATCAGTGGTAAATGATAAAATGATGATATCAATGACAACGACAGATAAGAATGGCTTAAATTCATGCGGTCGATTTCCACGTTCATCTTCCATGTAGGTGCAGAATCTCAGCCCAGGCTTCGGCGTGAAGCGAGTTGAAGCAAAAATGCCATTTTAGGTAAGAATTGGCAGCAGTGGCATGTGCCGATGAGAAATCAATTGATTGCTGGAGCGACAGATCTACCAATTGCACCGAGCAATAGAACTAGAAAAGCCTGTAGATCACTTATAATTAGAGAAAGAGAGATAGAAATTCACTCAGCGTTTCCTACAGTACTTTTCTTACCACATGCCAAAAATGATCCAAAAATGTGATATAATCAGTGATAAATGATAAATTGCTTATAGTGAGTAATAAAGATGAATAAAAACTGCCCAATTTTCGCGATAGTTTTTCGATAATGAGAACTTTGTACCAGAACCTGCTAATCGCGATTAACGCTGTGATAAATTTTCACAAAAGCCTTAACATAGAAAACAACAAGGTATCATTGTATATCTACCCCGTCACCAAGAATTACGAACATACTGTATATCAAAAGATTCGTCTCATCAAGCTGAAGCCGAATCTTCTTGCAGATTTCATATAAAATTATTTTAAAAGAAGTTATAGCTAAATCCCGCGAATCCCGCACAGTGAAGTCGCGAATCCCGCGAATCCCGCGAATCCCGACAATCCCGCAGTTTTGGACAAATTCTACCGCTGCAACTGTAGTTACGGTGAACCATACGGTGGATAGAAAGTGCATAAAACTAGAATACATCGAGAAAAGGGTGATAATGAATGGTAGTCCAACATAAGAAGATTAGGCAAGTCATTTCATAATAACGAGGAATTGTTCAGAACTCAACACAGCCATTCCAAACAAGCTATTTGTCGTCGGACTCGTCTTGAAACGCTGGTTTCAAGAATATGTTATTTGTCTGCCAAGCGACTAACTAGGAGAAGTTATGAGGTTATGAGCTTTCAAATGTGAGATTCTGCGAGTATCGACTAACATATTTCCTTCCATAGGTGCGATAGTGTGAGGATTTTCTCACCCCCTCTTCACCCCTGAGCCGGGACCAAGGTGACCCCCTTCACCAAAAGCCGAGAAAAAAAATCAACAGCGAGGTCAGGTTAAGCAAAAGAGATATTTGTACATAAATTGTTTATGTATAGGAAAGGAGGAGTCTGTTGAAAAAAGTGCTTGGTGAGTTGTGATTTCTGGACATTCTCGAGTTCTTTAATATAAATAATAATTCATAACTTTTGTAGATGAACATCTTTTACGGCGAGATGGCCACCGTTAGGACCGCCTCGTCCTCTTTTTTCAGATGATATATAATAATCTCAGAATCCATCTGAAAAACCGCTTGGATGAAGGGTGTGCTCAGTGATTTTTGGAGATTTTCGAATTTTCAACATTAAAAAATTTATAACTTTTGTAAATGAACATCTTGAACGATGTGATGGTCACCATTGGAACCGTCTCGTCCTCCGCTTCCAGAAACCATACAGTATGTCTGAGATCCACTCAAGAAGTTGCGGTGAAGGGTTGTGCCAAGCGATTTTGAAGATTTTCGAGTTTTTAACGTAAAAAAATTAATAGATTTTGTAGATAAACATGTTATACATCGCGATGGCCACCATTGGAACCGTCTCGTTCTCCGCTTTCAGGAAACATATACTTTGCCTGGGGTCCATTAGAAAAAGTGCCGGGTGAAGGGTGGGTGAGACTTTTAAAATGGGAGTGCTCAAGTAGACGTCTTTGTACAATGGTAAAAAAGCCTGTACTTGAGCACTCCCACTAGTACTCTGCGTTGATACCACTGCTT
>CATQJL010000223.1:68865005-68999581 GCA_958299035.1 Cylicocyclus nassatus | reverse complement strand
AAGCAGTGGTATCAACGCAGAGTACTCCTATTAACTTTGACTGAGAAAAGCAAGCAGGCAAGGTTTCTGACAGATACGCGAGAAGTGCGGCCAAAGTTACGCACTTTCGTGATGAAGTTACAGTCACCTCACCGTATCTCTCCAAAAAGACCCTGTAATCCTCGAAGACCACGATTTTCGTGAAGAGCGTGTTCGAAAACCTCTATAAGCGAAGTTTCCTTACAATTCAGGAGCATCAACATTTTGACCAAAATCCATCGGCGAGCTTCTGGCGCGTAAAACGAGAAAAAATGTAATAACCCGAACATATCGGAAAACTTGCTCACAGAGGTTATCCGACCTGCTGATTTCGAAACTCACATCTGCTTAGCAAGATAGCTTCGTATCCTGCGGCTATGGCGAGTTGAATTTGGGACGACAAGATTTTTCCACAATTCACCAGCCGTTCTATTTCCTTTGAAAAGAAACCTGCGGCTACTATTTGGCGCATCATAATCTACAGAAAAAGTGCTATCGAAAGATCCTTGCTAGAATGTACTCGGGACAATGCTCGCTGCTTTGCACTTTCGCGAAAAGACGTCCTCAGAAAGATTCAAGAATACTAAAATCGAAATATCAAGGACATGCTGTATGTAGGAAGATTCGCCTTGATGAGCTGAGCAAGGCGCTGCTTTCGGATTCAAAATATACTTATTCCAAAGGAAGTTATGGCGAGTAGAATTTAAAAACGCATGATTTTTCCAGAATTCACCAACGCTTCTATCTCCTTTGGAAAGAAGTCTGAGCTTATTTTTCAGCGCACAATAATCTACAATAACAGTATTATCGAATAGTACTCAGTAAAGTCTTCTATGTTGGGTAGGCGTTGCTTCACATATTCGCGAAAGGACCTCCGCAGAACAAATTGGAAAAACTGGAAACGGAATATCGAAGACATCGTACCCCCACTTCCAATATATCAGAGGATTCTCCGCGCCGAGCTGAATCGAATGGTGGCTTTAGATTTAGAATTCGTCCACTCAGAAGCGAGATATGGCCACGCGACGCTGATGTACGGACATGTCCATACATGTATGGACATGTCCGTACATGTATGGACATGTCCGTACATGTCCATACATGTCATACATTCGCGTCTATTTTTCAAAAAATGTGAGCGGTATTGTACTTATCCGTAAACGTTCTGCAGATAAGGAATGCAGATTTGGAATCAACGTTTTATGCCTTACATTAGGTATACATCTCATCTAAAAAGGCCATTTCGATGGGTTTCGCAGATCTGACAAAAAAGTCCAGATATAAATATCCGACTAGGAAAAACCTAGCTCTCGATCTATAATAATTTGTAGGAAATTTGAAAAGCTTTGAAGGGCAAAAAAAGTTCAAAAACATGTTTCTTACGTCTACGTAAGCTGCTCTTTCTATGACTGCGTTTGTGCCGAGCTTTTGTATGGAAAGCAATGATTTTCAAGAAGAGTGCAGAAAATTGCAAAAGAATTATTTTCTTATTTCTTGCATTTTCTTCGAAATTTATAACCTTGCAAGGGGAAGCTTGATCAGGCTTGATCAGCACAAACTTTGCATTCTTGGATAGAGCAGCTATGTAAATGTAAGCAACATGTTCAGATTCGCAGCGTTTCAGAATTTTGGCGATCCTTTTTAGGGTTTTGAAAGCTAGAACGGTTCTTCCAATCGAATTTTTATCTCTCGAGTCTTTATCTTATATATAAAGCTGAATGTGTGTCTGCCTGTCTGTATGTATGTACGTATGTGCGGAATAGAAATTTTTATTTCTGAACCGATTTGGACCAAACTTGGCACACATATACTTCGGGGCAGGGAGCGTGTCATAGGCTACTTTTCGTTATCGATCGATATCGATTTTATCGATTTTTTGCAAAATTTGAGCTACAGGGCTGGGAGTTGGCACAGGGGGTAATCGAGCACGCTGATTACAAATATATTATTGACAGGCCCGGGCGGAGCCGGGTTTGCCAACTAGTCGTCAAATAAAATGCGTCCACATTGTGAGCATTCAAGAACTTTTTGAGTTTGAAGCGACAGAACTTTCACTTTAACCTTACATAAAACCAATGTGTAAGAATCACTGCTTATACCTTTTCTCAAACAGTACGAGTTTGAAAGTTGCGTACAAAACCAAAAATCTAGTCACTCTGGGATACTTCGTCGCTGCTTTCATGGTCATTACTATTCATTCCGAACATTTTTCAGAAACTAAATGCTTGTTTTGAAATTACGCTTTGCTTTGGTCATGGGTTGTCTGTTTGTCATTGCCAGTAGTCTGAGCGAATCACTCCAACGGGTATGTCTTTATAAACTCCACATATAGCACTAACATATAAACTTTCAATATTGATGGGCTAAAGCAATTAATTATTGAATTTGTCTTGCAGTGCATTACAACTCTGCCGAAGTGGTGTTTGGTGTACGATGATTCAAGAGGAGATGGGCTAGACAAAGTCATCGACATTATAAAAAAGTGCAGGCCGTGGTGTAGTGCTCTGATGATTGCTGAGAAGCGACGACGACATCGATCATAATCCAGTGCAAATTTCTGTATAAAAATTAACATGACATTTTATAAAGCATGTCCAAAGTGTTTTGTAGATAGTATGGCCATAACCTGGAGAAATTTATTCATAATGATATTAGCAGAACCAAAAAAAGCTCTTGATCATATAGGTGTGCCTAAAATTCAGAGTCATTCCTTAAAAAATTTGAGCTTAGATTCCGGCAAGAGGTCGCATGCTGGAAACTCAAAAAATTGTTTCCCCTTTGAACTGAGTGGTGTTCCACGACTCTCTATTCAATGGCTAATGTTCTCATACAGCATGACTGCCAAATTGAAGCAAACGCAGACGAGTGAAAGTAAACAGAGCAGTTGGGTGCTATAATGGCTGAGGCTTCCATTGGTGATATCATGTAATTCATTACTCTGATTGGTCTCGTCTCAGTATATCAACAGTCATTTCAAATCGCTTGCCAATATATGCGGCAATTTAGAAGTCTTTGAGCCTTCTTATACTGCGTAAAAAGTTTATTAGAGTTTCTCGATTTCGAGTCAAATTCTGCATGAGTTCGTTCCTCAGCTGCCCATGATTTCCCAAAACGTTCACTGTTTTTGGTAGGTAGTACTTCTCAAAGCAAGCAAGGCTACAATTTTAAGATCGAACCAATTGAACTGCACCCACTGTTTTAACTTACAAGGGAAGGATACTTGGTCGAAGTGGGGTTTCCATATAAAATATATACCATCTTATAGAGCGTGGAACGCTGATTCCAGGTCTGCTTTCCTTATCTGCAAAGCGTTTTTGAAGGAGTTCTGGGAATTTTTATTGGTAAAAATTCAACGGTTTGGCTAAGGTAAAAACAGGTGTTAAGACCTTTCCGGTGCTTGAAAGGAGTAATCACTGACAAGAGCTTGTCAGATTGAAGGTAGTATTGCGTAGAACGCTCTGGTAGTGATCGTAGCTCCATTCGAGCTCATAGACGGTACTTTGAATGATTTTATGGTAGCCGCGCGTTCGGATTTTTGCTTCAAGAAATTCCCCTAACTTCCCTCCCAGAAGAGCTTTGCAGATATGGAAAGCAGATTCGGAATCAGCGTCCTAAGCTCTATAAGATGGTATACATTTCATAATGAAATGCCACTTCGACCATGTATCCTTCCCTTGTTAGAGGGGGATCTTTTGCCATAGAGCTTTCGCGAATTTTCAAATCACGAGCTTTGAAGCTAGCTTCATCCTGTATTTCCAGTACCTTCCGTGATTAGGGTACAAATTCTTGAATAAAAAAAGAAAATTTTCTAAAAATGAAAACCCAAAGAAACTGTCGCCGACATGGCGACCTCTTCGGCAGGCTCCCGATAGAACTGTTTGCCCAGCTCCCCTGCTATAAAAACAGGGGGCTGGGAGTGATAAGCATGTCTCTTTCGCATCCATCAATTTGCACCTGGTCCGGGTAAAAAGGACGTCATTATTGTTATATTATTGCTATATTCCCGAATAAATCCTTTTGTAAAAGTCTGAACCACCGTTTGGCACATTTTGGTGCATCGGTCAAAAAAAAAATCTTTTTTTTTTGGTTGAGATTTATTGAATCGAAAAAGTCTAGGCCATCATACCTAGCACAAGTCCAGCATTTCCCTGGCAATAAAGACTAGGACATCATACCTAGCAACAAAAAACCCAGGCTATCATACCTGGCAACACATACGCTACAATAAAGTAGGCTGTAAGTTAAAGCGAAAGCAAAGCACTTAAGCCGAAAAAAAAGAGAGCAAAAAGTGATAATGGCATTCACATTACACAAAAAACCAATAGCATACAGTGCTAAGTCCTTGGGTACCTTGGTGGAAAAGTACAGAGGTTACTCCGAAGGAGTCTCGACCAGCGGAAACGAGACCAAACAGCTCGATGAGCTTTACAATGCTGCAGACCTGATCAGCGGAGGAATTGAGCTCATCAGGGAGAGCAGAGACGCACTCCAGATCTTGGTAGACAAGCTGGATAAGCAGTTCGACGACCTAAACGTAAAAGGTAATCGTAAAGAACTGTTAGCTGAAATCGAAGAAATCGACAAAGACACGCAATAGAGCGAAAAAATCGCGGCTGCTAACGACACAATGTACGTGCTAAAAGCACGATTGAACGAAACTCGCACGAAAGCGAAGAGACTTGCAAAGAAGCTGGATATGCCAGTACATACCGAAACGGTATCGACACCTAGCGATGCAGCAATGAAAGGTGAAATCAACGGAGAAGATAGAGAGTTCTCCGCCAATGCAGGGGCATGGTTATCCGAAGACCTATTGATAAATAGCGTCGTAGAGTCAGAAGACATGATGTGTCGAACTCTGAAACCAAAACAGCTCAAAATACCGAGGTTTTATTGGCGACGAAGAGGAATTCGCCGAATATTGGGCCATTTTTAGCACCCTGGTACACGAAAACAAAGTCCTAAGTACCACAGAAAAAATGATGTTCCTCAAGGACAGCCTCAAGGGAAGGGCGGAAATTGCCGTGAAAGGAACAGAAATGGTACCAAAAAATTACCAGTGGATGATAGAAACACTGAAGAAAAAATACAGCAACAGACCTGTAAATAGAGCCAGAGTTGTGCAAAAATTGGTCGATATGCGACCAGCAACAAATACTGCGGAAAGCTGCTCAGATACACATGACAAAATACGCATGTTGATAAACCAGCTGGTCTCTGCCGGGCAAGACATCCGCAAGATGCAAGATGCTCTCTGGACAGAGAAAATTCTGGAAAATTTTCCATACAACATAGTGAAGAACGTGCTCACGTCAACGCAAGAACTGCAAGAAATCACAGTGGACGACATAATGGAAGCTCTAGACAAGCAAATTGAAGCAAAAAAATATGTGGATTCGCGTCTCAAACATTTCTCGAAAGGAGAACAACCACGAAAACGCCCAGATTATGCACACAGCGAGCGTAATTATGCAAACAACGAACGTACTATACCAAAAAATACGAACACGTTCGTATTTTGCAAAATGTCCAATCATACGACATCGAATTGCAGAACGGTAACCGACACTTTCGCAAGACGAAACGTGGTCAAAGAAGAACATCTTTGTTGGAAATGCTTCTCCAACGAACACAGTGCTGGTGCCTGCATGAAACCAAACTGTTCTCGATGTGGGCGACTACATGATGTCTCCTTGTGCCCATCCTCAAACACTCCAAACATGAACGAGCGAAATTCGAATCAAGCAACAAACAATCGCAACTACAACCATCAAAGGTCAGCGTATCGCACTGATAGACATGATACAAGAGCAAATAGACCACAATGGCGCAATAATCATGGACGCGACTTTCAAGATAGGACAAACCAAAGACAAGTCGTGAACAGCACATGTGTTGATACAGGAAACGACAATGCACAAGCGGTCAGAAACAAAGAACAATTTGTGCTTATGACCGCGGAAGGCAATCTGTGGAACCACAGAACAAATCAGTATGAAAAAGTCCTGTTTTTCTTCGACACAGGAGCTCAAAAAACACTCATAAAAGAGAGCACTGCTGAAGAATTTTGTCTACCAACCCAGAACACGGAACACTGCACGATGTCCGGCATTGGTGGACATACCGAACACTTCAAAAGCAGAATCGTAACGCTGAAAGTCAGCACAGCCTATGGCAAAGAGATGATACTCACCGGGCAAACAAAACCGGTCATAACCAACGGTTTCTCTTCGGTTCGGCTGTCCGATGAAGACAAAAATTTCCTGCAAACAAAAGAAATGGTCGTCTGCAATCCGCGAGTGCGCGGTGAACTTCAAAACCCGCAGATCCTCATCGGTATAGACTATTTTCTCGCGATGGTACCTCCAAGCGCAGAAAATATACAAATGCCGTCAGGATTGAACATTACAAAAACAGTGTTTGGGCCGAGTATACACGGCAAAGGGACGATTCCACCATCGCTAACTATCACCAACACTGCAATCCACGCGCTAACTCTCATAAATGACGTCAAAGAGTCAGAAATGCTCCAGAAAATGTTTGAACTCGAAGGACTAGGAATTTCCTCAGAAGAGTTGCAAAAAGATGAGAGCACATTCACATATTTCCAGACCTACTCAAAGAAACTTTCGTTTCAAGACGGTGTTGTGATCGCTCCGCTACCACTCAAAGACAGCATAGTTGATCTAAGCGATAACTATGCAGTGGCTTACAGAAGGCTACTAGCACTTTGGCAGCTTCTGCAAAACAACGAAAACCAACGAAATTGGTACAAAACTGTTCTTGACAAATACATACAGGACAACGTAATAGAGGTAGCCAAAGATGATATTTCTGATAAAGCCGGCACCTATTATATGCCACACTCAGGCGTTTGGCGGCCAAACAAAGCAGTACCTTTACGTATAGTGTTTGATGCGTCCTCCAAGCGAAAAACACAATTTTCGCTAAACGACGTGGTCTACACCGGCGAGTCCTTCGTGAACAAAATACATGATGTACTAACGTCGAGTCGATCGGACCACATCATTCTGCTTTGCGACATTGAAGCCGCTTTCATGCAAATTCGACTAAGTAGCGCTCACAAAGACTTATGCAGATTCTTATGGGTGCGAGACACTGAAAAAGCGCCAACAAAAGACAATATCGTCGAATATCGATTTACGAGGCTCCCATTCGGGCTGACAGCTTCTCCAAGCATCCTGAACATGGTGATTCTCGCCTTTTTGGACTGGAAAAACACACCCTTAGCAAGAGAGATTGCATCGCATCTGTATGTGGACAACATCCTCCTAAAAGCTAATTCCGTTCAAGAAGCACTGACAAAATACCATGAATCAAAAGCACTATTTGCTGAAATCGGAATGAACTTACGCGAGTACATTTCCAACTCGCTGCTTGTCAACCAAGCCATCCCTGAAAAAGACCGTTTACACGGTAAGGTTATCAAGTTTCTGGGAGTAAACTACGACACTGAGGAGGACACTTACGCTTTGAGAGTAGACATCCCGTCCAAAGAAAAGCTCACAAAACGCGATATCGTCAGTCAGATGAACTCAGTGTACGATCCAATTGGCATGGCGGGACCACTTCTGGTGAAACTGAAATCTCTAATGCGAGAAATCTATAGCACACGATTAGACTGGAAAGAAACCATTCCTAGCCATTTCGCTTCGAAATGGAATGAGGAGTGTCAGCAGATAAACAATTGTGACTTAACTCTGCGACGTGCTCTACCGACTCCCGATAAAGGCCGATACACCCTTTGGATATTTTCGGACGCAAGCAAAATAGCTATCGCGTCATGCGCCTATCTGCAGTGCATTGAGACTAGAAAAGTCTCCCAGCTAATAAGCGGCAAAACTCGTCTTACGCCCAAGAAAATGGTGCAAACTATACCGCGATTGGAGCTACTCAGCATACTCATAGCCACCAGACTAGCAAAGAGCATTGTAAATACAATGGGTAACGCTATCGAGGACATAAAAATAGCCAACGACAGCGAAATCGCTCTCGCTTGGATTCCAAGCATGAGAAAACTGCCGCCGTTTGTCGCGAGTCAAAGAGATCGCATTTTGCGACTCAAGCATCATTTTGAATGCAAGAACAAACAGATACAGTTCTACCACGTCTCCACAAACGACAATCCAGCAGACGCTGGAACCCGCGGATTATCAGCATCAGCGATGAAAAATCATGCCTGGATAAAAGGCCCACAATGGTTAGCGCAAAGCCCTGAAAAGTGGTCGTTACGCGTAATTACCGAGGCAAATGCCGAATACGAACAGAGCGATGACGACGAAATTCAAGCGCATCCTACCGTACCGCGACCCACCAGTAGCGAGGAAATACAGTCATTTATTGATTTGCAACGTTTTTCAAACTACAACAAGCTACTGAGAACAGTAGCCATAATCGGTAAAACTTCAAAAAAATGGATACAGAAGTGCAGCTTCAACTCCGAAAAGTTCTCTATTATCAAGAACTTTAGCACGGAACAGCACATTACAGCGGAAGATATAATGCTCAGCGAAAAACTGATAATCACCTCAGTACATCATTCTATATCTATAGAAGAACTGCAGAAGCGCTTCCGCAATGTGAAAATTGTTAGAGATGAATTTGGAATAATACGCCACGAGTACTCTGCGTTGATACCACTGCTTCCTCACGATACAAAATCGCCAATATTCCTCCCCAATCCGTCCGAACTGACTCGATTGATTTTGGTAAACATACACCAGAAGAACGCGCACTGTGGGAATGACCACATTTTAGCGCTAGCACGACAGCGATACTGGATACCTCAACCCATGAAAGCAATAAAAAAGTATCTCAGTAGCTGCAGCACGTGCAAAAGATGTCATGGGCTGCCATTCGGCGCTCCAGAGATGCCATCGCTACCCAAAGATAGAGTACGAATTTCCAAGCCATTCCAAAAGATTGGTTGCGATTTTTTGAGTCCTATCGACTCGCAAAACAACGAGAAGATGTATGTATGCCTGTACACATGCTTAACTACAAGGGCCATACACTTAGAAGCTGTGGAGAACCTATCAACAGGCGCATTTCTAAACAGCTTTGTAAGGTTTGTCTCACGACGTGGGGTACCACAACTCGTAAGGACAGACTGTGGCACTAATTTCAAGCTCGGTCAAAAAATCATAGAAAAATTGTTTGAAAAAGACGACCGAAGCGAGAATTCTGTAATGAATTACAGTGCTACTGAAGGTATAACGTGGATATTCAATCCACCAGGTGCACCCTGGATGGGTGGTGTTTGGGAAAGGCTAGTCGGCTCAGTCAAGCGCTGTTTCACTAAAGCTGTTGGCCGCCGCAAAGTTTCCTTCACTGAGTTAAGCACCGTTATGGCAAGAATTGAAGCCATCATAAACACTCGCCCGCTCACAAAGTTGAGCTCGAGTGATATAACGGACATACCTTTGCGACCCATAGACTTCCTACAGGGCAACGTGAAATATGCACTCCCAAACACTAACGTGCGAGCTAACGATCCTGATTATGATCCAGAACTCATTCAGACCGCCTTACAAGCGCATGAAGCAATGGAGTTCTCAGAAGCTACTGCAGCTAAATTCTGGGACCGTTGGAATGTAGAGTATCTGACACTTTTACGCGAAAGTCAAAAGAGGCACTTGAATCAACCGCGGCACACGCCTCACCACCCACGAATGGGCGAAATTGTGCTTATTGAACAAGAATTGATACCCCGCGGTAACTGGGCCTATGGAAAGATAACAGAACTAGTCAAAAGTGCAGACGGTCTGATAAGGTCAGCCAAAATCCTTACACCAAATCATAAAATTCTACAAAGGCCTTTGAATAAGCTGTTGCCTCTAGAAATCAGATGTACTGAAGAGGCAAACATGGAAGAAACAGCAACGCTGCCAGAAAATATTCAGCAGGATGAACATCCAGCTCAGCAAACACGCGTACAACACGACACACATGCTGACACTGGCGAAAATCTCTTGCAAGCGCAGTCTAATAGACGAAATCCGCCTCGAGAATCTAAGACTCGCGCCTACGAAGTCATTCAAAACTTTGAACGAAGTTCGCAAAGCACATCATCCCCTCATATCTCTCGGGTCATGACAATAATTAGCCTCATCCTCCTATACAGCTGTAATAATGTGGAAGCTTTGACGAAGGGACCTATGGAGTGCGCAGAAGGAATACTTAACATTAGAGAGCTTGCAGAACCATTCAGGTTATGTGTGAGTAATACATGCAAAGTATTCGAAAATAACACTCAAGCCATGTCAATAAGCATCCCTCCCGCGAAAACCAAGGGGCAATTTCATGTGAACCTCACAACCCCGACATTCTCGGTCACTCAGTTATGTAAATCTCATACATACTGCGATCACTCAAGCAGGATCATGACAACATCTTTACTGGGAAACCCACATTGTTGGCCAACAGGTGCTGTGATAACTACTGCACTATCCATGTACGCCCTAGTAACAATCTTGATGATGGTGTTATGGGTGTTGAAACGGCTGCTCACACGAAGGCCAAACGTAGCATCTAATCCCGAGACAAACATCGTACTTGATAGCTTCAACCCCAACCCATTAGGCCTATCCAACACGATAGTCATAGTGTTAGCCCTATCATCTATGATTAGCACAGCAGCATCATGCCAACATGGGTACATGCGACATACAGTCGAAGTAACTTGTCAAAACCAAGACTGTTCCTATGAATACAATGAGGAAATACTCTTTAATCGCCTACAGAAGCGTCTTTGTATCAGCATAAGGCACGCAAATCAAACCTTGGGTACAATCAAAATCACGAAAAAGGAGATGATTATGAAATGTTCCAAGCTGTCCCATTTCTATACGCGAGATACCACACATCGAATATTCTACACTACTAGGTGTGATGGAGCAGGGTCATGTTTCAATAATAACTGCAACACCCTCATGCACAATGAAACAATCCCAGAATTAGAATTCGCTTCGGAATTTCCAGGCTATTCCGCCTGCGAGCACACATGCGGCGGGTTGCTTTGCGGGTGTTTCCTTATCACACCGGCATGCTCCTATATTCGCGTAGCGCACATCCCAAAAGATAATAAAATCTACGATGTCATCAGCTGCGTGGAATGGACCCCGGAAATCAGCTTTGAGTTAGACATGAATATTGGGGGCACAGCATTAAGCAAAGATGTGGTATTACAACCCTATCTACCGCTGCATCTTGAGCAGATCACTCTTAATATCATCTCGCTAAGCAAGCCGCACTCTATGCTAATGGATAAGCGTTTCGCAATTGCTGAACATGAAGCTCTAAGTATCCCAAACGGCTACGAGTTACCGGTGGAATGCGAAACGCGGCAGCAAGCAACTGACAATTTCGAAAAGTGCACAAACCGCATGATCTGCGCTTGCGCAACATTCAAAGTACCAAAAAATTGCCAGTGCTCAACAAAATCCCTAGGCGATGTGCGGAAGGATGAAGCTAATATATTGCCAATCCATACAGCAAGCCTACAAATCGCAAGAAAGGAGCATGAAATCCTCGCAGCAAGTCAGGATGGTGAGGTAACACTAACAATCCAATCCAAGCTAATGTTTGACATCAATCAGTATAGAGTCGACTCACCTTGCTCGATCATATTTGAGTCCATAACGGGATGCTATGAATGCCAAAATGGAGCCGAAGTTGTCAGCCACTGCAAGGCGTTTACACCATCTCCTGTAACAGTGCTATGTAACGATCACTCATTCACGATCAATTGCGACGAATCCAATCGAACAACGACAACAATACTCCATTTCGATAGAGCAGCTATAGAGCAAAAATGCTATGCAATCTGCGCACAAAAAAGAATTGAGATCGATCTGGATGGAACTTTACACTACCATGCTAAGCATTTACAGAATACTCTATTCGAAATGCAGTCAGAGAGTAGAAACTGGAGAGATGTAATCAGCGATGTGCATATGCCAGACATGCAACCGCTTCTCAAAACAAGAAAACAAGAATGGAAGGTAGCCGCAGCGGTCATAGCAGCAATGTCACTTGCAATAGGAATGACATATTTGTGCGGACCAGCAGCACTAATTATGCTAATCAAGGTCGCCTGGGCCATGCTTGAAATTGCCTGGGGCATCGCCTCTGCGATAGTGACCTCAACGTTCAAACTGCTGCTCGCTATCCTATCACCGATAAAAACTAGGATACGCGGCTAATCTTTGATGCGAATAAATGAGCAAATTGTACACAGATAATGTATCATATCAAGCTTACATAGATAATGGGTTATATCAAGCTAACATGTATAAAAACGCCTACACAGATAGCGGTGGTAATCAGTATGCCCGTCCTCGCCAAAATCGTCGAAGAAATGGACGTCGAACAACGCCAATCCCCCATCGTCCAGGCCCTAATGGCCATCGACACTAAGCTGGATACTATTCTGAACCTGTTCGCGGCCTTGGACGCTCGCCAGCATCGTTTGGAGGCGGCGAACCAACCGCGAACATCGTCCTGCGTATTCTGCCCCGAGGGCGAAGGCAGCCATCCGTCGGGCCGCTGTCCTAAGTATCCCGATCCCGTGTCACGCGCGGTCCAGGCTTCGCTTCTGGGCCTATGTGACCGGTGCCTGCGGAAGAGCCACGACGAACCGTGCGATACGAGCTGCAACCACTGCCGGAAGCCGCACAACACCTTGTTGTGTCCGATACGCGGCTTCCGGCACACTCCAAAACACCTACCGCAAAAAAGAAGAAAGTTCTAATAGTATGTTGTGTATTTAACTTCATTTTTGCAACTTTCGATATGATTGTATCGCACAAAAAAAATTGATACCGTATTTGTAAGTTTCATCTCATAATTGTATGATTTTTTCATGCCTGTATGGTTGTTCTCATTTTTACTCCCTTTTTGTTCATGACTGAACTCATATTCTAGACTCGCCGCCCCCGGGAGTGTCGCCGACATGGCGACCTCTTCGGCAGGCTCCCGATAGAACTGTTTGCCCAGCTCCCCTGCTATAAAAGCAGGGGGCTGGGAGTGATAAGCATGTCTCTTTCGCATCCATCACTTTGCACCTGGTCCGGGTAAAAAGGACGTCATTGTTGTTATATTATTGCTATATTCCCGAATAAATCCTTTTGTAAAAGTCTGAACCACCGTTTGGCACAGAAACTGAAAACTCTAAATCCAAGTCAATCTGCGTCACTGATTGTAAGTAATGCAATTTAAAAGGAAGTGTTGTTCGAAAATTATGCGCTAGTAGCCCGTTATTGCTGTGTTCATGCCATCAAAAAATTGATTGCTACGTCGTGACAGTTTTGCAAAATCTTAGAGATTTGTTATACAAATTGGCCAGTTTTCAATCGCCGGTTGGAAACCTTCAATATTTCTTTGTGAACAGCCCTGAGACGAAACCTGTTTTAGTGTTCGTAAAAATTTGAACTGTCTAAAGCACGTGCTTCATAATTCAAATTTGTGACGTCAACAAATCAAGTGTTACAAGCGGGTGGTTAGTTGCTTGCGGGCTATACAGAGAACATTGAAGGACAACGAAGTGTGAGTCCATTTCGATTTTTTGAAGTTCATGTACTAGGTTGTCCTGGAAGTTTTGTCGGGTTTTTGATCGGTCATAAAATTTACAGACGCTGGTCGATGGACGATCTAAACATCGTTCGAATCAGCTTTTTGTTCTCTTTTTACAGCTGTATTTTTTGATCTATACTGTCTTTGCAATTTTATCACCATGGCTCTTCAAGCAACTCAAGTTAACGCCAAATCTTCCCACAATTTTGAGAAATATTCTAAAATTTTCGAAGAGCGTTGGTAGCCGTTATGTAGAGTACACCTTTGGCTACATTTATATTTTAGATTACAAAGATCACGTATCAAGTCTGTAACGATTATTTCTCTGGGAAGAACCGTGGCCTCTTTTTGATTACTTTCAGCTCATAGGGGTAACAAAAATTCCGAAAAGCTGTCTCTTCATAGCAAATCAAACTTGATATTGCACAAATAGTGTTTAGTAATAATCAGACTTCAACTCGCAGGAACTTTAGAAGATTTCATGCTATTGCTGCAGTTGCGTGTTTCCTAACTATCCAAAAATTGAGAACTCCGAAAATATAACTTATTCAAAGCTAAGCACAGCAGGTCGGGAGAATTCAAAAATACTACCATGTAGTCCAAGGCCCTATTTGTTATATTAGGTTGTCCCGAAAATTTTGTCCGTTTTTTCAACCTATCATAAAAACGCATGGAACGAAGATAGGAAAACGCCCTAAGCACTATCCGACGCATATTTCCTTCCCTTTCTAACTGTCATGCCTCCATGCCGATTAATCTTTTCTTCACTGACAAGGGAACGATCCCAACTTAAGGTGGCGAATTGAACTAAACCGCATATCATCAGATGCGTCTTGATGAGCTGATTGCAAATCTACCTTCCATATTTGCGACAACGTTATCTGGAAGAAGTTATGAAAGGTCAAAAACGTGAAGTAACGGGGGTCTTAGTGCATAATTCGCTTCAAAATCCAGCTTGGGAGTGTATGACTAGCATAATATTGAGTGTACTGATTTCAAGGAATGCTTACACTCTAAAAAACACAAATAAGTGTTTTTGAACAACTAATTTTCGAGGTATTGCGCTGTATATTTGCCAAATTTTGACTTTTCATTGCTTATAGCTTTTACCAAAGAACTTTAGTTGCTTTTTAGCTGTTCACAAACATTTATTTGCGTTTCTTTTGAATGTGAGCATTCGGTGAAATCAGTGCACTCAATATGATGCTAGTCGTACACTTCCAAGTTGGATTTTAAAGCAAATTATGCATCGAAACCTCCTTTACTTCACATTTTTAACCTTTCATAACTTCTTCCAGATAACGTTGTCGCAGATATGAAAGGTAGATTTGGAATCAGCTCATCAAGACGCATCTAATGGCATGCGGTTTATTTCAATTCGCCACCTTAAGTTGGAATCGTTCCCTTGTGAGATAAACGCCGAAATTTCGAACCCATGGTTTTTACTATGACCAAGTTTGGCAATTTTTCACAATCTTTATTTTTGACTTTCGGAAAAGCTTTGGCAACAGTCAGATAGAGCAAACAAAGGACAATATAATGCAATTCTGAGGCATCTATAGCCAGCCTTGAAAATTTTTTAGAATTATTTTTCTGATGCTATCAAATTTCACTTTTGGTGACGCCAAAAGCCAGAGATCATGAAACGGCGCACAGCTAAGGTGTTATTCGATGCAGCTTTTCCTCCTCTTTCCAGTGAGTGTATTTTCTCTCCAATTTGCGGGGTCTTTGGCGATAAAATTTTCGTAATTCTTGAATTTGACCCCACCCCAGCGTGTACGCGTAAAATGCAAAGTCTTATATTTCGCAGCGGTAAACGCTCATTTGCTTTGTAAAAATAGTGAATAATCGTAATCGGTTTTTGAAAGCTTCAAAATCCGATGATTTATTAGTATTCGAGGCGTTTCTGTATTTTAGAACTTCGCAAAAGTGAAGACTGAAGACTTTTAAAAAAATCATCTTCAAAAATATTGAAAAGCCAGCTAGATATGCTAAATAATTGCATTGCATTGCCCTTTGGTTAGTCCATCTGAGGGTAATCAAAGGTCTTTCAAAAGTTGAAAATGAAGATTGTGAAAACTTGTCAAACTTGGACATAGTAAAAACCATGGGTTCGAAATTTCGGCGTTTATCTCAGTAAGCAAAAGAGTAATCGGCATGCGGTCTCAATATTTAGAAAGAGGAGGAAAAGATGCGTCGGGCAGTGCTTAGAGCGTTTCCCTACCTCTGTTCCACGTATTTTTATGATAGGTTGAAAAAACGGACAAAACTTTCGGGACAACCTAAAATATTTACCCTCCCCAAAACTTTGGAATACAATTTTCAAGAACTAGCCGAACTTTGAACATATAGAAATGGAGGTGAACAGTTTTGGCAATTATCAAAAAGCTTACAAAAAATTTGGCTTCGAAAATGTAACCATAAGAAAGAGAAGGAAAAGCTGCATCGCATTATGTTGTAACTCATTTGGCTCATTATTGTAATTACCAGGTTTTATAGTCGTTGTAATCGACATAAGTTTCGGGGCTACTTAATATAAGCTGCATACCAAATTTTTTTCGTGTGTATTGCTGCGCACTTTCAGTAGGAAAAAAATATAAAGCTACAAAATATTCCGGTAAAAAAAAATACAGGCTCAAAAATTCTTGGAACATCCTTTACATCCTCAAAAATTGCAACATTTATTGAGATTATATACATGTCTTTTATCTTACATTCACAATTAGATTCCATTCAGAAGTCGAATGCTCCTTTACTGAACCTGGGCGAAGGCTTCTTACATGCCAGTCTGATTTCGATGAAAACTTTACTGACCCAACGCTTTGATATTGGCGTCATCGTCAGAGGTCTAGTAACGGATTGTAGGCTTTTTGCCTTGCTCACGCTTTCAATCGTCTTTTTTGAGTCTATCATAGACTCAGTCTGAGATTTGCCATAAGATCCTTGAGGCCAGGAAGCGAACAATGACTTCAGCTGGGGCAAGTCCACGTTAACGGAATTCACTGAGTGTCATTCAGTGAGGCAAAGCCAAGTGCAGCACTTAGCTCAAAATGAAATGAAAGCTAAGTCACCACTGATAGGCAAGCACTCATTTTTAACACGGAATCAATAATTTTTTGAGCTGCAAATTCCGGTCTCGCATATTGAATTACCGCCCATTTCGCTTCCTAATCTTTTCCGCAAAGCGAATTTAGGATGTCCAACAGTTATGTCTAACAAACTCTCCAAATGTTCAATTACATTACATTCAAAAAATTCAGACGTAGAGGTGCGCCTGATACAAGTTGGAGGAGCTATCTGAACGTTAGTTAAAAGGCATACTCGCTTCTTTTTTGCATGGAAAACTTTGGCATAGTGAGTGAAATTCTATAGCAACCACATTGAGTGATCGTTTAAAAATTCTTTCTTGATTTGTTTGGTCTACAAAGCAAACAAAGCAGTTTACCTACGAAACGTCAAGATTTACGCGAAAACTTGACTTTACAAATATTTGCTGCACTAACCAACTAAACTACGACAATTTCAAAAGTGGATAGATCGTATTCAAAACTAAGTTGATTGTTCGAAAATTCAACTAGTTTTTAGAAATCGTTACCTTGACCCGCTCAGAAGCTGGAGATGCAAAACAAAAAGTGTTGAGCATTTTCAACTCTGCTCGCATATTGAACTGAGTGAACATTGATTTCAGACAGTCGCTATAAGAGTCTCCCACTATGCGGGTGGCTATCATTATACGCTCTCAGCGAAAAGTAGGATGCCATAGCAAATTTGCGGCCATGTATCTACAAGATGCTTCTCGACGGAGGCGCGATATTCACAAGTGAAGCTTGTATAGTCGAAAGGGCTTTTCTAAATGGTATGTGTACCATATTGAAGGGCATAAAACGCTGATTCCAAATCTGCCTTCCTTATCTGCAGAACTTATGGACAAGGAGCTATGTTTGGAGCCAAAAATTGAATGTGCATTCGGGATAAAATGAGTTGCTAAAATCTTAATAGCCCTCTAAAAATGCAAAGTGACATATTTTTTATTTCAAAGTTTGTTTCATAAAGTGCCCTGATGATTGTCACTGCTCCACTGAAGAGCTAGAAAGAGTATTAAGGCTATTTTTGTCCTACTAGCACATTCAATTTTTGCTTCAATAAGCGCTCATAACTCCTCGTCAATAAACGTTCTGCGGATGAAAAGGGCAGATTTGGAATCAGCATTTTTTGCCTATTCAATAAGGTGTACATCCTATCTGAAAAAGCCACTTCGACTAAATATGCATTTCTTGTTCGGGGCGAAAGCGGCTTTATTGACCGCTAAGCGCATGAGAGAATTAAAGCGGTGAAGATACGTGTGCGCCGTTTGGTTGAAGCGCGCTTTCTTCCTCAAAAACAGCGATCAAAGACAGAATGTGTCTATTTACAAAAGACGAAATAAAAAAAAACAATGATTTTCAGGTTTAGTCTAGGTCTAGGTGGATTTAAAAAAACATTAAAAAGCACTAAGTTGTCGAATAGACCTTGCCAGTAAAAATTTCAGGAAAGATATAGACTCGATGAGCTCGTTTAAGGTGTGGTAAGACGAAGGATAATTTTGGAAGAATGATGAGTGAAAGAGAGGATAGAACGAGATGAAATGAAAAATGAAAGATTGAGTGAAACCTCTAAATCTTCTTGTCAGAAATAGTGATGATATTGAATGGTAGTCCAACGTAAGAAGATTAGGCAAGTCATTTCGTACTAAGCTGTGCGGTCTATGTAGCATATTCGACAAACGTACTAGACCTAAACTGGAAAGTTAGTTACTGAGGCAGTGTTCATAGTGAAGAGCTTATTGTGAATTCTGATTCATGGACTTTGCACGTTCTTTGTAACATACAGTGGCTATAACGACAAGAAGACGATAAATCGTCAACAATTTTCAAACCAGCATCAATAGTGTACATTCAAAGGACTTTCTATTGCCTTGTTTGCGAAATTATCCTGTGATAATAGTGATATAAATTGTGTAGAACCTGTGAAAAAATCTTTTACTTTTTTCTTTCTGATCGCATGTTTGGAAGATTTACTGTTAGTACAAGTCAAAAGTTCACGGTAAATGCTTCAGTATTCTTGACAAAAAATTCGTGTTCATGCAAAATTGTTTTCGCCCACCATTTATGTGAAGTGAGTAGGTGGGAAATGTAGTAGTTCTACCATAACCGGGTCTGAACACCGTATTTGAAAAGCTTTAGTTCAGTTTCATTTCTGAAAATTCTGAAAGCCAATACAAGATCGTGCACACCTCTACAATACGAGAAACGTTCAAGATTGAGCTATTTCAAACGCTGTTCGTAAGTTGGAAATGATCAAGGATATGCTGGGAAGACAACGATAAAACAGTCTCGTAAAGGTTTCCCGAAAGTATTCCAAGACTAGGATGTGTTTCCTTAATGAGGGACTCCATAGTTGGTTTACGTATTCGATCACAGGAATAACAAGAGTGTGGCGACTCGATGGGCTCATGGCACCTAGATGGAATACCGAGGCCTATGCTCGCCCGCTACTGAAGACGAACCTATCCTACTGCATTACCTAACTTGCGACCTTAAGAACGAGATAGATTGTGTAAAATAACAAAATACTAAACTAAAGGAAATCACTAACTACCTAATGATAAACACAGGACAAGGGCCCGTCCCATGCTACCGATGCGCGTAAGGTAAGCAGTCATGAATAAGTGTGGCTTTCTAGGTTTCGTGCAGCAAATCCACTGCGCTGTGCCAAGGTTGTAGACGACGGCAGGTCCCTTTCAGCTCTTGTGGATTTCAGAATTTCAACTTAGCACTCAATTCTGCTCAGCCTCACTAAGGCGCGTCTATAACGCTAACTGCTAGTATACATTTTCCAATCCAAAGGACTTCGGCTCAACTGCTCTTATAAAAAAGGAGGAGCATAACGGCTGAAATTTAATACGAAAGAGCGATTAATCTATCGATAAAAGACGGAGACGAAGCGCTGAATTGAGGCGCAGCCGCCGAGCTGGCAATGAGCCAGCAAAGGAAAGGTCCGAAGGCGATTGGGCAACATACGTCACGGCCACCGTAATTCATCGGATAACGCGGTAACTGGTGCTCGGCCTCCTGCTTTAAGGAGCGCCTTGCATCGCAAGACGCGATAAAGGGCTTTGTAAAGTTTCAGTAGAATTTTCGCATCTGCAGCTTTGATGTTTCGAAAATGTTTGTCTGTTTGATGTTTCGTTTGTATACAAAATGGAACACGCTCGAGACGTGACGATATCTGCAGATCTGGCTCTACTCTGGAAGTGAGTATAACTTATAAATCTTTAATTCGTGTTTTGCTGATAAGACAAAATCTATCATGCTCATAATGTGCATTTTCATCGTCGCCAATATATATGCTTTTAGCAATATTGACAGAGATATCTTTCCGCACCAGTCGACCATGAGATCAATAGAGCGATGAAGAGCTTTTCTGACCCGCTATTACTATCATTAATGTCCACATATTAGGTTGGAAACTAAGTTCTGCAATTCTCTTCATAGCTTTACTCTCTTTGGATGTTGCGTTCTCAAAATTTGGGAATATGAAGAAAGTCATGCGTTTTAGGACTGTGCACAAAGTGTGTAAATTATGAAAACAAATTAGAAAAACTAAAAGCGTTTTTCGAAAACTGATTACGAAAATTTATGGGGTTGTAAGCTAAAATGAAGCCGTCGGCATCGTCGACCATGCAAAGTGGTGAAACTGTGCGAATTCGATAGGGGCGGATTTATTCAACCTAAACAAATGAAATTTGACAGTACTCGAAATTTGACGCCTTCACAAATCTGAACGAGCCGCTGTACGCAAAATTGTTGAGGACAAGCGTCAATGATCAAGGGTTCGACACCTCAAAACTCGGCGAAACTTCACATATTGGGGTTATTTAAACTGACAAATACGAATACCATATTCATTTGGTGTATCAACGCCCTTCTTTATGTTTGGGGAAACCTTGAACCTAAAGTAATCTTACAAAAAACCTTATGCAACTTCAGTATTGTTTTCGTGATTAGCATGTTGTTGCACCCCTTATGCCAAGTTTCAGCCAAATCTGTAAACTTTCAAAATTCTTCCCTTTGTACCATATGCCTACCGTAGTCCTCACTGCGACGTTAGAATTTGGAGGAGAGCAGCTGCTTTTGTAGTTTACGTCATAATCCACGTAATGGCACTTTTGAGTGCACCGTGTCGAAGTGTACATGAGAATTTAATTAAGAGGGCAACCCTTGTCCATTCCTCATCTAGTAACTACTTCTTAGGGTTCGCCCCTCTTTTGTCTAATACATGCTATATTTCAATAATTTTAGAGGCAATTAAATTGTACTTCTTAGCCAAATTTGGGTTTCTTTCAAGCAATTGCTCGTTGCCGTTGTATAGACGGTGACTTTCATCTCAAACTTTAACCTTCTCATTAAAAAAGACTCGATTTGTAATTGATTTACTGTTTGCAATATTGATAAAATACGGATTTTGACTATTACTTAACAATAGTGCAGCTATATCTTCAAGATTCTGAATTTAACATTGACATTGACTTTGAATCAGTTCCTCATTTAATATCAATTGTAATAAACAGATCAATGAAACAAAAACTCTTCATTTTTCTACACCAAGATAAAGAGAAACATTTTAAATCTTACTGAAACGAACTAAGTAAGACAAATTCAAAATCCAAAAAGATGCATCTATATCACCTTTGGCTTTTTGATAGCCTCTTCCAATTCTGCCGGACCTTCTGATGGCCTCTTCCTCCCTTTTTCTTCCTAAAAATCGCTTTTCATTTCCAGAATGAATCTAGGAAACCATCCATAAAGAATCAAAAAGTGATAAAAATAGTAGTAAATGAAGCCAAATTATTAATCGAATAAAACCCACATTACTTGCCTCTACGTGGGAAGGTCCCTTCTTGGATCTCATATCGGCTTCTTTAAGTGACGCCTGTTAGTCTCAAAGAGTCACAAACCAACTCGCCTTTTTGAAACAAAAATGAATTGTCATACCGATCATAATTGTCATTCCGACTGCTCTTTTTCAGAAGACGTCAGCAACTCTTCCACTGGTAAGCCATCCAAGCAAACGTATTTATATTGGCATTTATGATGGGCTTAGTGACTAAAAGTACATATTTTATGAATATCAAACTATTCCAAATCATCTCACACCTTTTTTGAACGTAATGCCAGGACGCTTACAACGTGACTGAAGATTTTCTTATGTATTTTCAGATATATAAACTAAAACTCTTAGTTTGAAAAGCCACTCCCCAGCAGCATATATTACACTCACCCTAACCTCTCAATGTCTGACAGACCTTGACCTTGTGAGACCTTCAAGGTCTGTTTTCGATTGATACGAATACCTTTGCTGTTTTCTTTATTGTAATTTATCAACTTCGTACATCCTTTAAAAATATAATAACGCCAGAGTTGGTATGAAACTTTGGCCTGTAAAAATCCTTTCTATTAATTTTCTTTACCTAATTATTCTCTTATGCAAATGGCCTGGATTTTCTTTTGAACGCTAGCTGCAACTGGCCAACAGAATGCGTTTCTCGGACGAGTATCTAAATTAGGTATAATTTATTTTATTCTGTTCAACAATACTGATTTACTTCTTACTTCAGGATGCTGGTGGCAGAATCTTGGAGCACGCAGTCGGAAGGTTTCTTTCCAGGGTTTCCAACTCCGTTATGCGTACCGTATTCAACTGACTTTAATCCTTTTTTCGTCTTTTCTTTCATTCTTTTCAGCCATTTCTAAATCAAAAAGTAGTAGAAAAAATTTTCTCAATAGTTTCATTACGTTTTCGTGGTTTTCTATTTCCGTATGAAATTTTAAAATAACCTTTAAAGACTATTAAACACGCTAAAAGGGATAATCTGATCAGTAGTCATACGATTTCCGGCATTCGAAATAATTTCTTGCACGAAAGTAACCCTGAAGATTTCCTTCGCATTTATTAATATGAAAGCTCGATAGAATTCTGTTGGTTTTTAGCACATAATTAGCTTAAGAAATGTCAAATAAAGAGTACTTACACAGAGTAACCTAAGTTACAGACTCTATCGCAAACCCTATTTGAATATGTTTTTTTATAAGTTGACTCACAGCACGGAAGCTCAAGAAATCGAAAGTAGATTTATAGCACTAAATTGGCTCAAGAAATCTCTAAGGTTACTTTCAAGACAAAAGTAACCTTTCACTTCTGAGCCGGGACCAAGGTGACCCCCTTCACCAAAAGCTGAGAAAAATTTAACAGTGAGGTAAGGTTAAGCAAAGGACAGATATCTGTACGTGAATTGTTTATGTATAGGAAAGGAGGAGTCTGTTGAAAAAAGTGCTTGGTGACGGGTGTGAGTAATGATTTCTGGAGATTTTCGAGTTTTTAAAATAAAAAAATCGTAACCTCTGTAGTTGAACATCTTTTACGCTGGATAGTCACCTTTGGAACCGCCTCGTTCTCCGCTTTCAGAAACTATATAGAATGTCTGAGATCCGTTCGAGAAATTGCGGTGAAGGATTTGCCTAATGTTTTCGACTTTTTAACGTAAAAAAATTCATAACTTCTGTAGATAAACATCTTTTACGCTTGGATAGTCACATTTGGAACCGCCTCGTCCTCCGCTTTCAAAAAATATATAATTTGCTTGGAGTACTTTTAAAAAAGTGCCTGGGTGAAGGATGTCCTAGTGATTTTTGGAGATTTTCGAGTTTTTAACATAAAAAAATTCATAACTTCTTTAAATGAACATCTTGTACGCCGAAATAGTTAACACTGGAACCGTCTCTCCTCCGCTTTCAGAAAATATGTACCTTGCTTGGGGTTCATTGAAAAAGTGCCAGGTGAAGGGTGGGTGAGACTTTTGTAGTGGGAGTGCTCAAGTAGAAGTCTTTTTACAATATAAAAAATCCTGTACTTGAGCACTCCCATTATGAAAGTCTCACCCACCTTTCACCCGGCACTTTTTCTAACAAAACCTAAGCAAGGTATATATTTTCTGAAAGCGGAGGACGAGACAGTTCCAATAATGACGATCACGGCGTACAAGATGTTCATCTGCAGAAGTTACGGATTTTTTCATGTTAAAAACTCGAAAATCTCCAAAAATCACTACCGACACTTTTCACCAGGCACTATTTCAACAGGCACTTTTTTCAACAGACACCAGACAAACTATACATTCTCTAAAAGTGAAAGACAAGTTGGTTTTAAAAACATTTCCCTTGCTGACGTTGCTGTTCATCTATAGAAGTTACGAATTTCTTCTTTAAAAAATTTGTAAATGAGTAGTTAAATATTCGTAAAGTGATGGCTCACTGGTAATTTCTAGTTTACTCGTGGATTTTTTGAGATTAGAAAAACCAAGTTTTATACCAAAGGGGGTTCAAGGGAAAGGAGACAGGGAATTAAGGGGTAGGTAGAAAATAAATTTCATGGACTTTATGTTGTCAATGAATTGTACTATTTTACAGATTGCTTTTCTAGTTTCAACTTATTTGGATAAAGAAGTAAAAACTTACATCCAAGCAAACAGATTTTCGCATGAAGAAGAAATTGGGACCACCACTTCCCCCTCCCCCCCCCCCCCAGTCGACAATTTATGATTTTTTGATCGACTGAAACACCCTTCACCGTGGAGGAGGCTGCGACCGCTGTGACCCCCTTCACCCTGGATGGGTCATTCTCAGCTTATCGCACCTGTGATTTCTAGCATTAAGTTAGCTAAAAGACTTCAAATTTTGTTTACGAGACAGAAAACATTTACATATATTTTTAAAACTGGTTTCTAACACAAAAAAGCACAAGAGATGCTCAAATCTGATTTCTAGCACAAATTTGCTCATACGGTTCAATACACCTACTTCTAGTAAAAAACCAGCTCGATAAATAAAAAAAAACATTGTTTTCCGGCACGAAATTAGCCTTGAATATATTAAGATTACATCTAGAAGAGCTCAAAATTGAAAAGCTGATTTCTAGCACGAAATTCTGGCACGAAAGCGCCCAAAAGATGTTATGCGCTAAATTCTTACACAAAATTAATTCAAAAAATTGCATACTTCGATTTTGACACGGAGAGAACTCTAGATTTTAGAAACCACCGTTTCCGGAAGGATAGCTCAAGAATCTGAAAGCAGACTTCTAGCACAGAAAAGTTTAAGAAATTCTTACATTAAATAAACTCGAGAGATTTAAAGACTAATTTCTAGCGCGTAAATAACTCAAATCATAAGTGGGAATCTCTAGCTTAAAACAGGTTCAAAAGTTTCTGAAAATTTCCAAAAAGTTGACTTCTGATTCGGAATAACTCAAGAGGGTCTTAGTATTGAAGAACAAAAGAAATTCTAAAACGCTAATTTCTAGCAAAAACAAATCAAAGTGTTAAATTCTCGCAAGGATTATCTCGATAAAGCTAAATTCTTGAAGCTAAATTCTAGTACGGAAAATCGACATTAGAATGATATCAAAATTATACTTGAGAACCAAAAAGAAAAAATGCCGACACCCAAATTCTCTTATAAATTTGAATATCCTCTGAATCTTGCACTAGACGAAACAAAGGGCCCAAAAACTGCATCCAAGCCTTAGATCTGATACTCAATTCAAAATGTACGCAGCGTTTGTACGAGAACATTTCCTTCCTACTATTCCTAACTAGAATACATATGATATAAAGAAATTTTATTAAATCAAAATTTCTGGAACACACAATTACAATTCTATTGGCATAATCATACATAAACATACATAACCTTACTTCCCAACAACTGTTCACTCCTTCACTCCCTCACATCAAAATCGAAAGTATATTAAATACATACAGCATAGAAACGCAAAACAAAACGTATGCCATTTATACACCGTCCGTTCAACATCAAATATACATTTTAGACCATACACACAACGCGGTTCAACATACATAGTACACCACACTACATACTCCATACACCAAAATCATGCCTGATAGACAAGATAGCGTATACAAAACATACACCTTACAAACATACACAATATACCATACACCGCACACTATGCTCCATACACTCTACACCATACACCATACATCATATCCATGCACCATACCCCATACACCGTACCACACACTATACATTATACACCATACATCATGCACTATATACCATACACAATACACTGTATACCATGCACCATACACCATACACCACCACCAGAGTTCATATAGCAAACCTTCTACTATATGACAACATGTGCCATACGTTAACACAGCATGCAAAATACTATAAGCTATACAGTCTACACCATAAAATACATATCATACAGAATATTAGTTTTTAATACTGATTTTCAAAAATAACAAAAGCCTTATCCCTGCCTAATATTCAGTATAACGGTAGCCTTCATTCCACTATCCCCTTACACCAGCCACACCATTGTTTCTTTTTTTTAAATTTTCACTATATCTTTATCCTTTACATATTTAACAACAAATTTCTAAATAAGACGGCCTGCCCTCATTCAGAAAACAAAGACTTTTTTGATGGGGGGGGGGTCAACAAGTGAAAAGCCGACAATGGAACGGTAGCTCTCACGTCTCCAAAAGTATGAGTTCTATCCCTAAACACAAACTTTACAGCCATAGAATCTAGGGTTCGGCAGAGTTCTTAGTTACCTAATTCACCGTTCCTCTGCCTATGGAATGAAACTTCCATATATTAAAGGTCACCGAAAGGGTTTCAATTAATTTTGTCGGAAATAATTATTTCCTAAACACAAGATTCGCTAAATGCAGGGATACACAAACTGAAAAATTCTATATGAAGGATTTTGGGATGACAACAAACACAGCAAACTTTCAAAAATGCACAAATTGCATTTACTGTAAAATCGTAGCCAGTGAGCATTCGATACAATCAAAACACGACTCTTCCGAAGATTAATACCTATTTGAGTAACAGCACAACATGTTAAACTGAAAATGTTATTTATTGCATGATTTGCCTAGAGTGTCTAAAGCAGTATATTGAGATGACACTAGAAAAATCAAATAGAGAATCAAAGAACACATATATCACATCAACAAAAGTGATGGAAATAGTTCTCTTCATGGACAGGAAAAATCAAATAGAGAATCAAAGAACACATATATCACATCAATAAAAGTGGTGGAAATTGTTCTCTCTACGAACACTTTTCAGACACATGCAATAGGAGTCTGGTTCGGTCTATCATTTTAGACAGCTGTTTAACAATGATAAAACTAATTCACCTGAAAAGGAACTATTTTAGATAAAATTGTCAATGACATCCGTCTGAATTGAGCGATAACATAAAAGGATATGGTGACATTTCAGATCTACCGAATCACTACACCATAAACCTAATCAACCTTATTGTAATTTAGAAATTTAGACATAATAAAAGAAAACGCTGTAAAAAATAACAAAGGAAAAGATAATGCTAATAACCGAGAAAAAATCAAGTGAGAAAAACAAATCTAACAAAAATAATTGAAAAATTTAACAAATCAGAACAACCTTAGAAATATGTATATATTCACTCTTTAACATTAACTACAATCAAAAGATTGATTTACATGTTCTATGGATCTTATAATCTTTCACCCATTATCAAGAAAAAGATATCCTTTATGCATTTTATGTAAATTCCATTTCAGAATACCTGGTAACGTAAAATATATCAAAGTTCCATAATGTCAAAGCAAATTATTTACATCCAATCATATATAAAGCTGAATGTCTGTTTGCATGTCTGTCTGTATGTATGTGTGTACGTATGTTCCGAATAGAAAATTCCATTTCTGAACCGATCCGGACCAAACTTGGCACACATACATTTCGGGGCTGGGCGGGTGTCATAGGCTACTTTTCGTCATCGATCGATATCGATTTTATTGATTTTTCAAAAAGGTCGAGCTACGGGGCTGGGAGTTTGACACAGGGGGTAAGTGAGCATGCTGATTACGAATATACTATTGTCAGGGCCGGGCGGAGGCGGGTTTGCCAGTTAGTCTTATATATAAAGCTGTGTGTATGTCTGTCTGTGTACGTATGTTCCCAATGGAAAATTCCATTTCCGAACCGATCCGGACCAAACTTGGCACACATACGCTTCGGGGCGGGGCGGGTGTCGTAGGCTATTTTTTTATCAATCAATATCGATTTTATCGATTTTTATCGATTTTTTGTTCAGCTGCTCAGACAATCGACGGGGGGGGGGGCAGGCGAGCGCTGGAAAATACGCGTTGCTGAAATTTCGCATTCCGCTCGCAAGTTCTAAGATAATGTTCAGCGAGTTTTTTCTTTTGCAGATATATTGCTGAATCTCTGAGGAATCGAGAACTCAGCAAGCGGCGTTCCGATAAGACCTGATTGCTTTTCAAAAAATCTGAGGGCGGGGTGCGAGAAATCAGCCAACTATTTTTCCGGTGCCCGCCTGCCCCCGGCGATTGTCTGAGTACGGGGCTGGGAGTTGGCACAGGGGGGTAAGTAAGCATGGCGATTCCGTTCCAAATAGAATATAGTTTTCAGAATTATCGATTACTTTTATCGATTTTATTGATTTTTTGCGAAGTTTGAGCTACAGGGCAGGGGGTTGGCACAGGGGGGGGGAGTGAGCATGGCGAAGCAAAATAAAATATTATTAGGTTGTTACATAAGTCTTGTTACACTTGACTTCTAACGGCGATAAGTCATGCACCTCATATTCTTTACAGGACTCTAGGATATCATTCGCTAGAGCAAAGCAAGCTCTACAAGATATTGTGCAAAAGTTCGCACCAACTTTGACCCACTGTAACTTTGCATCAGAAATGTGATTAGCAGTGAAGGCTCGAAAATTGCGAAAAATTCACATCTTTGTTTAGAAAAATTCTACGAATCTCCAATTTGCTCATAAAAATTGCCCACTATATCGAACACTCATATGTAAAGTTGCTTATTTTTTTCTCATCTAGAAATCGAAAAAAGGAAATTTCTTTAGTTTTTACAGAAACGAAGCTATGCTGTTTCCATTCATGTAACTGTATACTATTAGGTTGTCAAGAAAATAATGTCGTTTTTTTATTTGCTTGCTTTAACAAAGCAACCAGACTCAACCCAACAAAGGGTAATGGGTATTGTTCGATAGAGCAAAGCAAGCTCTACAAGATGACGTTCATGATCTTGCGCCAAGCTCGATCCACGGAATGTTCGAAATCAAAGTCTGAAAGTATCCAAATGACCAAAAAATCGAAAAAAATTGGATCTTCGTCCAAATAATTTCTACGGACCTCCCACTCGCACACGTCAGTACTTCCGATATGTGATACCGATATGTGCAGTTGCTGTATATTTTTCTTGACTAGAAACTGAGAAAACGAAGATTTTCGTGTTTTTCTAAAAGCAATGCTGAGCCGTTCTTGCATGTGTGATTCTATACTACAGTCTAGATAAGTATAACTGTAGATTTTCAGCCCATTTCGAGTATAGAATCACACATGCAAGAACGGCTCAGCATTGCTTTTAGAAGAACACGAAAACCTTCGTTTTCCAAGTTTCTAGTCAAGGAAAAAATACAGCAACCGCACATATCGGCATCACATATCACAAGTACTGATGTGTGCGAGTGGAGGTCCGTAGAAATTATTTGGACGAAGATCTGATTTTTTCGATTTTTTTGTCTTTCGAAAGTCGTCAGATTTTGAGTTCGAACTTTCCGTGGATCGAGCTTGGCGAAAAATCATGAAGGCCATCTTGTAGAGCTTGCTTTGCTCTATCGAGCAGTACCTATTACCCTTTGTTGGGTTGAGTCTGGTTGCTTTGTTAAAGCAAGCAAATAAAAAACGACATTATTTTCTTGACAACCTAATATTATACAAGCCCTTAGAAGTATAACCGCAAATTTTCAGCTTTCAAAAAGCCCTAGTTTTCGGAAATAACTTAATTTAGCATTGAATACTCAAGCGAGAGGAGCTAAATTTGGTATTTTTCAAAAACTAGGGCTTCTGGAAAGCTGAAAATTTACGGTTATAGTTCTAAGAGCTTGTAGCATACAGCTACATGAATGGAAACAACATAGCTTTGTTTTTGCAAAGTCTGAAAACTTTTAGTTTCTTGATTTTTAGATGAGGAAAAATTACAGGAGCGGTACATATGAGTGTCTGATACAGTTTGCAATCTGCGTGAATGAGTTGGAAATGCGGAGGATTTTTTCAACGAAAATATGAATTTTTCCTAGTTTTTTGAGTCTTCAGTGCGACTCACATTGCGGGTGAAAACATACGATGGATCGGAGCTGGTGCGAACTTTTGCAAACCAACTTGTAGAGCTTGCTTTGCTCTATCGAATGGTACCATGCAGTCCCGTAAAGAATATGAGGTGCATGACTTATCGCCGTAAGAAGTTGTATAACAAGACTTATGTAACAACCTAATTGTTTCCAAAATTATCCATTACTTTTATCAATTTTTTGCAAAATTTGAGCTACAGGGCTGGGAGTTGGCACAGAGGGTAATCGAGCGTGCTGATTACGAATTCAATATTAATTTTTGGTACTACCTATTAGTTTTATCGATTTTATCGATTTTTTCAAAATTTGAGTTGAAGGGTTGGGAGTTGGCACAGGGGGGTAAGTGGGCATGCTGATTTCGAAAACAACATAGGGAACGGGAAATAAAGTGTAGAATGGGCACAGGGAAAAGCTATAGGGATAGAGATGGAACCTTTATTACAGTTTTTTGACATTGCCGGGCGAAACCGGGTAAGCCAGCTAATACTAGATAAAGTAAATATGAATAAAATCCTTATCAGTAAAGCTACTAAAGATATTCTAAGAACAAACTCACAGGTTTGGTTGCAACCTTTCAGAGTTATATATCAATACGATAATCCAATTGCATTCAAACATTCAACTACAACAAGACGTTGAAAATTTTGACAAAATCACAATTGATTAATAATAATCGGAAACCTTACTTTGTAATCAAGACGAATACATATGATACAAAGTCTTATAGGCCGTCCGCGCAGGGCGCGGAGAGTGCGCAAGGTGTGTATTGCGCATCATTCCTCTTTCCTCGTGCACTCTCGCCTCCTGTTTTTCTCTGCGCTTCCTCCAGTCGTGAACTGCCATCAGTGTACGCAACAGCGTTGCTCTCCGTGTGCATCGCAGACGCCTTATACACATAACCACATTGTTAGTAGAGATATGAACATGACTAACAATTTCAGCGTAAGAATGATATTATCAAAAGGTGCTAAATATGATATAAACATTATGAACAAAGAAAAAGAATATTAGACTGGATTAAAAATTTTTTTGAAGATGCAGCAACGGTCATTCGAAAAAAATATAAACTTGATAACAACACATTTACTAAGATTAGGTATCGGACTGAGAAAAATCCAAATAGCAAACTCAAGTTTTTAATGTATCACTTCAAACTAAATAACATGAACTATATAGACAGGTTTTTTATAAATATCAATAATATTTTATAATTCACTCTTTGACAAAGCCACAACAAGTATGGTATCATATGTAAAAAAAATACTAGCTAGAAACCATTCAAAAACACATGAAATCAAAGATAGCTGAAGAAAACATAACAAGAGATATCGAGGTCAACCGAGTGTATAGAATTTAAAGAGATGTAACTACTGACCAAAAAAAAGCACAAACATGAAACTTTTGCAAACTTTATGGACTCAAATCTTCCAAAAGTCCTATTATATTAGGTGGGACTGAAAGTTTTGTCACTTTTTTCAATCCATCGGCAAACATGTTAGAATAATAAACAAACGTTTCAAGATGTATACAATGCAGAATTTCTTCCTCTTACAGCTGCTAAACTATTATCATGTTTCGTTGCGAGAGCGACAAGATATTTGCTGGAAATTACAACCACTCGTTTTTACCAGGTCCAACTTTCGTTAATTTTCAAAATTTTTGTATGGGACTTTCAGAGGAGCCCTTATAACCACCAGATAAAGCAAACTTTTTACCAGCTTAACAATTTTTTTCTTCTTTTCAGCTGCTTTTCAGATTTTTGCTAAATAATTTTCTAAAAGTCTTGTGTTTTGGAAAGATCGCATAACCTGTTATTGCACCAAAACTGCAAAACCTACAGAAAACTGAGGTTTCAACACATGATTATTGCTACCGCTACCACTACAAAGTAAATGAGCGATTTTCGCCTCAAATTATGTGATTTTAAAGCAAAGGTTCTGTCAGTGTGCAGTCCTGAAATTGGGAAATACCGCGATTTTCCCCACAATTTTCGCCTGTCTCGGCAAAAAGGCAAGTGTTAAAAAGAGGAGAAAAATCTGCATCGAACGGTGACTGAAGTGTTTAAGATTTTGTGTTCTACGAGATTAAAATAGGCTGAATGCAGAATTTGATCACTTCAAAAAATAAATCGTAGAGATTCTGAAAGACAGGCCGTAAAAAAATTGCTTCTGTTGTCAAAAGGTTTCCCCTATCTGCTGGTTATTAGGGCTCCTCTGAAAGACTCATACAAAAATTTTGAAAATTAGCGAAATTTGGACATGGTAAAACGAGTGGTTGTAATTTCCAGCAAGTATCTTGTCACTCTCGCAACGAAACATAATAGTAGTTTAGCAGCTGGAAAGAGGAAGAAATTCTGCATTGGATACATTTTGAAACATTGTTTATCTTCATTCGAGTGTGTTTACCGATGGATTGAAAAAAGTGACAAAACTTTCGGTCCCACCTAATATTAATGTGATCCAAAAGTAATGGGGCCCTTAATTTTTTTAAACATTCTTCAAGACTTCTTTCTGATTAGCTATGAACAACCAACAATTTGAACGCTTTTGTATGAAATGACCTTCGCAGGTTATCTTGACAGCACCTTGCAGCAACTCACCGACATTCCTTCGAGCGGCGCTTTGAAGAAGTCAGACAGACTTTTTTGAACCCCATCCGAATTTGTGCTGCTGCACCTAAAATTCGAAAGAGCTTTCCAAGCTTTTTCTAAAGATTATTGGAATATTCAAGAATTGCCCATAATTTTATACAAAAAAGGCACTTCATTCGAAAAAGTGCGGTGTTTGGCGCAGATTTTCAAACTAAAATTCATGTTTTGGCGTACAATTTTCTGAAAATAAGAAAAGTTGTTATACAGGGTGTCCTAAAAGTAAGTACACACTTTTCAATCGTCAATATCTCTCTTCCCATTGGGTCTTTTTCCGCCGTTCAAAAACCGTTCTGTAGAGGAAACTTCACCTTAAATTTACAGTACGGAGCGAATCACCGGCCACTCTTTATTACTGTAGGATTACGGTAAGATCTTCCAGCATGTGGATTCACTGTAAAATATGCCATCTGACAAATTTTTTTCAAGAAGTCTGAAAAATCGTATACTGGTGTTTTCGCGCACGCTGATTCTACTACACAACTTTTTACGAATGTTTTCAGCTTTTTTGACGATTAATCACATTTCTGACGAATGCTGGGAATTCGGTTATTACGGTTTACCTGGGATATTTAGAAAGAAGCATCACAGTGAAGCGAAAAATTCATATTCGAAATCAGCGTCTTTCATTACCATAGTATAAAAGTTTTTGGTTTGTTTGGTTTTGTTCCAAGGCAAAATATGGCCTCCAATGGCCTAAAATCCTTGTCGAAGTTTCTACGGTAATCCTAAGCAATGAAGAGTGGTCGGTGATTTGCTCCGTACTGTAAATCTAAGTTGAAGTTTCCTCTACAAATTGGTTCTTGAATGGCCTATAAAGACCCAATGGGAAGAGAGATATTAGCGATTGAAAAGTGTGTACTTACTTTTGGGGCACCCTGTGTTTTCTGTTCTAAAGCTTTGGGACCACCGAGCTATCGTGAATTTGGTGACAACCCTCGCACCCATTGCTGCGCAGATATTTTTGGCAAAATTACTTGAAGTAATGAGCTTTAATTTTGAGCGCTTATAAAAATAACGCCACGTGACAGTGCCCAACTATGGACCTCGATGAGAAGGTTTTGTTATGTACTAACATCTGCCAAGACTTGGACCTCCAATAAACTTTTTTATTTGAAAGAACTGCATTTATTCTCCGGGAGGTCCATTTCTTTTGGATCGCTTTGATACCAATGATTTACCGTTTGCTTGAACTACACAAATAACCATAAAATTTAGATTCATGACAGATGCTTATAACAGTAGTGCCAAATTGCCAGCTATAGAATTAAGCAACATGCTCATACACATAATACAGCATTTTAGTAAATATGTCAATGCTATCAGTGAGAAGTAAAAACTGTGTAGGTCTTTGGTCCATTGATAATACTAACATTAGCTATATTCTTTTTAATTGAATATTCCAAACGTAAAACTGTTCTCGCAGATTTCAACACTTTTCTTCTGCCCAGGTTGTTATAGGTGAAACTTCATTGCCTAACAACAATAACCTGTAAAGCAGAAGAAAATTTTTGATTAGTTACCACCATATGCCAGGTTTTAAGACAATAGGACATATGACATGCTCACGCAGACTTCACAGACATGCTTAACTTGGCCCACAATGGTGTCATTAAAAAAATTTGAGAAAAACCTAAAAATTTGCTTTTAAAAATGCTGGTAAAAAAATACATTGCTTATAATGGATTTGAATGCTTTTACAAAGATGCAAAAATTGTAGTAATTACAGCTACTACGATGAAATTGACATCATATTAGATTTGTATAATACTTGATTCAATATTTGCATTATAAAAGCTGCTGTAAATTTGCTAATTTTGTATTTCGGCAAATAGCAGGGGTACCACAAGGAAATAATTGCAGTTTCTTACTTGCAGATCTTACCTGATTTTACTATAGATATATTTATACAAAAGATCACTTCATTATTCTAAGAAATTTGTTCTATAGTGTTAGGTCATTCCATAAGTTCGTAACTTTTTATTTTTGTCGCCGTTTTCTAGCCAAGCGGTTGGATTACGGCAAAGTATCCGTACTATCCCACGGAGCCAATTCTGCTTCACAAGACCTACGCTTTATTTTGAAATAAACCTAATGACTTTCGTTATATATTATAACGTCGAATTCGCCATTTTCTGCCATTGGGAAAACTTTGCTTTGAGAAGTCTTAAACCAAAGATTATTAAGAATGCTTCAAAAATTAAAAACAGGATTTGCAGAGCAAATTCCGCTTTTTCGAATAATTTAGATACTTTGCCACAACCATTACCAGAAAATGACAACAAAAATAAAAACTCTACGACATTATGGGACGACCTAATAGCTGGCTTACCCGGCCCCGTCCAGCCCTATCAAAATACAATGATAAAGATTCTATCCCTATCTTTGTACAACCCTTCCCTGTGCTCAATTCTACATGCCTGTTCACTAATCCCGCTGTCTTAGTAATCAGCATGCTCGACTGCTCCTGTGCCAACTCCCAGCCGCGCAAGTCAAACTTTACGAAAAATCGATAAAAATCTATATCGATCGATAAGGAAAAGAGATTTGTGACACCCGCCTTGTTCCGAAGTATGTGGGCTAAGTTTGGCCCGTATCGGTTCGGAAACAAGATTTCTGATTCGGAACACACACACACACACACACACACACACACACACACACACACACACACACACACACACACACACACACACACACACACACACACACACACACACACACACACACACACACACACACACACACACACACACACACACACACACACACACACACACACAGGACTGTGGCACCCGCCGGGGTCCGAAGTGTATGTGTGCCAAGTTTGGTCCGGATCGGTTAAGAAATGGAATTTTCTATTCGGAACATACGGCGGAGCCGTGTAAGCCAGCTAGTTATATACAGGGTGTCCCAAAAGTAAGTACACACTTTTCGATCGTTAATATCTCTCTTCCCATTGTGTCTTTTTCAGCCATTTAAGTGCCATCCTGTAGAGAAAGCTTCAATTAGATTTACAGTATCGAGCGAATTACCGATCACTCTTCGTTACTGTAGGATTACTGTAGGAACTTCGTCAAGGATTTTAGGTCGTTGCAAGCCATATTCTGCCTCGGAACAAAACCAAACAAGCCAAAACTCTTATACTATGGTAGTGGAAGCCGCTGATTTCGAAGATGAAACTTTTACTTGACTCTTGCTTCTGCTTCTTTCCTAAGTTATCCCATGTAAATTGTAATAACCGAGTTACCAGCATTTGACGGAACTGTAATTACACTGTCAGAAAAGCTGAAAACACCCACAAAAAGTTGTGTAACGGAATCGGCGTGCGCGAAAACCCTAGTACACGATTTTTCAGATTTTTTGAGAAAATTTTGTCGGATGGCATATTTCACAATGGTTCCACATGCTGGAAGTTCTTACCATAATCCTACAGTAACGAAAAGCGACCGGTGATTTGCTCCATACTACAAATCTAAGATGAAGCCTCCTCTACAAAATGGTACTTGAACGGCGGAAAAAGACCTAGTGGGAAGAGAGATATTAACTATTGAAAAGTGTGTACTTACTTTTGGGACACCCTGTATAAGATAGATACATTGACGACATACTAATTATGCACAATTAAGAAGATCATCAAATAAAACAACTGCTACTCAGCGTCTCAGTAAAAACTTGCATTGAAAACCACACATGACATCTCTCGCAAAACTTTCTACCTAGATCTAGAAATTAACATGGTAAACAGTAATATGATAAACAATTAATAAAATAAAATTTACAATAATTATATAATGACACAGATACTTTCAAGTACCGTGTAATTAGATTTCCACATTACACATCCAACTTAAAAGCTCAGTAATGCATAAGAAAATCAAGATTAAGAACAGCCAGAACCTGCACTTACGAAATTTTTACATTGAGAAAATCAAACAACTTTGCAAAGATCCGAGCGAAAAAGAATTCATTTGCAAAATGGTCTTGAGTTCTTTATTCAGGTGCATACATCGTAACAGTTTCATTATCATAGAATATTGTGTAAGTACTAACAGCAAAGACTATAAATAGCTTAAAAAGTCTTTTTTTTTTTGAAGTAATAATTGGATAAATATTGTTTAGTGTTGTTCTGCCAACAGGTTTTGCGGTGGATTTTTATTGTCAACATTTATCTTTATTCTTTATCACTATACAATATTCGATAGATCATGCCCAGGTTTAAAGAAGAGAGTACGTGGAAATTGAATAAATGTTTAAACAGCTGCTACCATAATATCACATTCATAATTCAACATACAAGAAAAATTCATTGAAACAATAAACCCCCATCGCTAAACCATACACTATTCTCTATACACCATATAACATACAGACATCAACCAAAACACAAACAATGCACACTATAAACTTTGCACATACATAAATCACCAAAAATAATGAAGTAGTTTAATACACTATACATGAATGCACACAAAATGCACACACATGCACACACACAAATACCTACAGATGGACACATACATATACATAAAGCATACATATACACATCAGCGGCGTAAACAGGATTCCCGTTTGGAAGGGGAAGGGGGAAAGGCAAAAATTCTTCTGAAGAAGGTGCGTGGCTTCAGTTACGCACTCCGAAAAATTTTTTCCTATGTTTGTTATTTTTGCGGTCCCATACCTCCGAAATTTCAAAAAAGAGGGCATGGCTGGCGCCACGCTTCTGGAAAAATTTCTTTTATGAAGATCAATTGGATTTTCAACAATTTAAAAAATCAGTTCAATCATCTACAAGTAAAGACAAGTCATTTACACATTTTTATAGCCCTTGTAAGTACTTTCAAAAACTTTGCGACCCATTCTCGGGGGGACACATATAACACATACACATACACCCACACACACCAAACCACATACAGATGCACATACACTAAACACACACTCAGACACACACACGCAGAACACTGCACACACATGCACACAGACAAGCACATATACAAATACACACATACACATGCATACACACAAATACAAGCATATATACACACAGACATACACAAACACACACAAACATACACACATACACACACAAACACACATGCATACATACGCACATACACACAAATGCACACGCACTCACATATACACATATACACATACAGACACAACAAACCATATGCATACACACACACTTATACTTTGGCATACACAACCTTAAAAAATTATTCGGTGGGATTTGTGCTCTAATCTAGTTAAAAATTGCCTGTTCCACAGACATTACTCCTTTAGAACACTTTAGACATCATAAGCGCTTCGAGAAAAGGTAGCCTGTAACTTACTTTCTTACTTTACTTACTTAGTATATCATATGTTTCGCACATTTCATTCTCTATCCTGCGCCGGCCGTGAGCGGTTGTTTTCAGGTTAGCTCCCAGTTTTTCTCCAATTTCAGTCAAATTTTAGTATATTTCGCCTCTTCCAACCTTATTTTGTTCCTATCTGTTGGACTCCTCGCTCAAGTGCTTATTTGTGCCAGGTGTTAATTTGGGCACGTAGTAAACCGCCCCGCATGTTGACATAAGACACGACGGCGAACTCGCGAACCTCATGACAAGCTCATCTCAGACATTCGCGGTTGACGACCGCCGGTGAAAGGGAGTTCGACTCATTGAAAACATGCGGTACACATCCGTTTGTTTCGGAACAATCCGGCTTTTGGTTCGGGACAAGACTGCCGGAGAAACGCCGGTCGAACAGGTTTCACCAGCGTTTCGTTCGGGATTTGCCTGCAGCACATGTTCGGGTCGAACGCAGGTGAAACGCCGGTCAAATGCAGGAGTCCCGAACCGACCATGGGGCATGGAATTAGCCGTAGAGCGCACTTGATATTGTTCAAATTTCCGGCATACACTGCATACTATGTAAACAACAAAAACTGAATCGACAGAGATTTATTCATCAACTCAACGACAAAACCATAACAAATGATAAGAAAACTCGTAACAACAAAATCGCTGCAGCAAAATTATATATTCCTGAGCAAAAAGAGAAAAATCTAGTGTCAAGAACAAAATCGCAACAAGAAAATCATACATAACATATGTGAGCAAAAACACAAAAAAGGAATCAATCTTCCTCAGGTACTCCCGGACTTCTGTTTTCTCGATCGTTGTCCCTTCTTGCGTCGTTATTACTCTTTTTTTTTTGAAATTGAAAAAGAACGAATGACATCACAGCTGTGAATAGAGAAACTTACCTTGGGCGGCATGAGCGTCAGGCGTGCTGCATCGAATTCATATTGACGAATGTCGGCTCTGAAAACAAACGCGGACGTTAGCACCCTCCACAGGAATTTTTTACACCCACCCGGGCGAGACCAGAGTAAGATAAAGCATGAAATACTTACAATGCTCTGCAGAGGGCTTCGCGTGCATGCGTACTCCAGTCTGTTCGCGCTTCGGATAGCGCATCGAACCTTTTTCTTCTTTGAGACTCCGTCTCGCCCAAATCAGCCCAGTACCTGAAACGGCAATAGATATCTTTTGTCATTTACGTGGTGAAAACTACCTTCCGTGAATTCTAGCGCAATCTGCGGGTGGTAAAAGGAGTTCATCGCCGAACAATCCCATTGCATCAAGGACGAAATCTGAAATTTGAAGTCAACTCCTTCAAGTGGTCTCAAGGAAACTCGCCTATGAGGAAAGTGACCAATGATTCGGGAAGGTCTTTCAGGCTTTTGTCCTTGCCATTTTTGCCGGATTGTCGATATGCGTATTGTTAAATGACGTGGATGGAATCACATGCCTAAATATATGTAGCTCTCGAACTTGACTGCACAAGGTAGTACTTACGTTGAGAAAAAAGTGACGGTAGAAATCCAGTAGATGCAGGTAGTGGTCGTGCTTATGCGAGCGCACTGGACGTTTCCAAGACTATAGACAAATATGAAAAGAAAGATGAACCTGAAGGATATGAAAGACCTACATGTGGGTCAACTTCAATAAAAGTGGTAATATTGGTCAGATGTTTCAAGATAGGTTCATAATCATCTTGGATCATATCCTGAGTCATATCAGACCCTTTTGGCACGTTGAGCCAGAATGATGGAATTCCTTAGATCCATTATCAGGTTGTGACTTGTCATTTAGTTCCTGAAACCAGTGCTTTTGCTTGTAAAGGTATACTTTATCTGGCATTGACAAAACCAAATTTACAACATCAACGCAGAGCAAGATATTTGGACCATCAAAGTTTGAAAACCGTAGATAACCGTAGATTTGTAGTGCGCTGAAGCGTCAAACAACTCATAAATGAAACTTTTACACAAAGAACTGCACTTAACACATCAGGCCGATCGGTTCCTCACACTCTTCCAATCAGTTAGAGTATTGAATAATAAACTTGAAATCAATGAACGTCCCCACAATAAGACAATTGTAAACACGCGGAAATATTGATGACGGATGACAATAGAAACGCTGGTAATCGCTGCTGAAAATCCAAAACGCTTGCTTAATCGAATAAGGTTTGACTCTATTCTTTTCATTAAAAAAACGACGGTTAGCGGTAATATCAAAAATCGTTCAGTTCCACAGTAAAAACATTGCATCGAACGCAAATCTGATGAGGAAGACCGACTCTAACATAATTTAGAATGCAGCATTAGGCTAACCAAAAAGAAAAACAACCAGCAAAACCTAGTAAGTCCAAGGACAGGAGGAAATTTGTAAGCCTACAAAAATCTAGCAAAACTAAAAATCAAAAAAATGTACCACTATGACCCATACAAACTATTTATATGGTCGGCACTATGGTTGAACTTTATGTATCGTTCCATTCTAATAACCACTTTTCAAATACAAACCCGTAATCTACGCTGTGCTAAAACATCACTCATTTATGCATTGACTTGCGCAAACATGACAAGATTTAGTACAAAAAAACTCTGTTTACATTGAGCAAGTCCTTTACAATTGATGAACTGAGTCAAACTGACCAAACTTCATTCTCCTTTAGTTCGTGGATTATAGGAAGCTGAGCCTCGTCATCTTTCGGCTTGTTCTCTCCACCAACTATCTTCCGTCGCTGAAAATTGCATTTAATCGCAGGCGCACGACTAAGGTAGGTGCCAGAGTAAGCGAATATTTTGTTCAGCTTCGTTCAGCTGCAAAAGGCGCATAGAATTAACGTTGATTCTGCGCGGGACCTGCAGCTGAATTAGGCCTTGGCAGCAGTAGAGATTATGCAGCAGACATTAATTCTGCGCGCCTTCTGCAGCTAAACGAAGCTCAACAAAATATTCGCTTACTCTGGCACCTACCTAATACGCATATACGCGTGGATGGGGGGGGGGATTCTTATCGGCCATTCATAACACGCAAAGACTGGGCGCCGTTGCGTCCGACCAATATAGCACGTGCGAAGGAGAGGCAGAAGATTGTAAGAGAAGCGAAAGAGCGCTTGATCATAGAGACGCCGATATGTCCGCAGTCTTTGCGCGCAATAAATCGCCTATACCTGCTAGTAAAGTTTATTAAATCGCTTTCAAATTCCTTTTGAAACCAATGAACATGTTCGTAGAACTTCGCTTCATCCTGAAATGAATTGAGAGAGCAGGCGTTTGGTTTTGCTTTTCGACTTACTTCAATGCCATTGAGCCGCACTTTTTCGAGAGCGCAAACGTGCTTTTTAACAGTAAACGGAAAAGTTCCAATGTAATCTGGGACGCCCGAGTCTTCACCGTCCTTGAGAAGATCGGCAAGATTACGTTTATCGCCCTTCATTTTATTATCTGGACAATTGTGCAACTACCTTCAGCAAGCAACAGAACGATAGTGATGAAATGTGAATACATTCGAAGAAACGGACAATTTTACGGAAAACTGTCACAAAATGTACGGGCGGCAAAGCCATTGCGAAATAAAAGGTTATTCTAAAGGTTTATGATGGCTGTGCACTTCACATGAATGAGCTATGATAAATAATATGCGAGAAGATAAATAATATGATAAATAATATGCGAGAAGAAGTCTGCATATATGAACTGTATATAAGATTACGTTTATCGCCCTTCATTTTATTATCTGGACAATTGTGCAACTACCTTCAGCAAGCAACAGAACGAGAGTGATGAAATGTGAATACATTCGAAGAAACGGACAATTTTACGGAAAACTGTCACAAAATGTACGGGCGGCAAAGCCATTGCGAAATAAAAGGTTATTCTAAAGGTTTATGATGGCTGTGCACTTCACATGAATGAGCTATGATAAATAATATGCGAGAAGAAGTTTGCATATATGAACTGTATAATAGTTACGGTGAGTGAACTGTGTTTCAAATAAACGAACATCTCTCTTTTGAAAAGAAAATAGGATAATCAAACCAAATAGAGTGAGAAATGGTTCAAACTTTTAGTAACTCACTAAAAAGGAGAGCACCTACTCGAATCAGCCCACCTCTGCAGATAGTATTTCATGCCCACACTTGAAGATGATGAGAGTAGAACCGGAGAGAAACAGCAATAATAAGAACCAAAAAAGTAAGACCTGGATGATGATCTGCCATGCATGAGCCGGCTATCCTCACTGCATGCAGGAATGAAAATGAGTTTGATCGCGAATGATGGCGTCCCTCCGACCTGTCGGCACTTGTCAAGCACGTCCGGTTAAACCCGAACGAGTCAGAAGGCCGATCGATTGTATTGATACGCGTCGGAATAATCCCGACGCAATTGCCGGTGAAGTCGGGACAACGGCAGGACACAACTTTGTCCCGAAACAAACCGAAAGTGGGCGGATCTCCGGATCGACTAATGGCCGCGTGCATTAACATCCCCGGGGTGTATGTCAAGAGGCGCGATTTTTATTGCCAGCTGGACACAAATAGCACATAATAAGTGTTCTGCAACTTTCTAAAAGTATAGGAAATCTAGAAAAAGATATATTAGGTAGTTGCTTGAGTTGTTCAATCTTGATACTCTAGAAGAAATTCAAAACAGCCATTTGAAGGTCAAAAACTCATAAAAATGCATTTCAGAACAAATTCATAAGTATCTCAGTCCGATTTATAGCAAAAACCATGAAAGTCAGCAAGTGGTGACCTCAGATGGAGAGTAAGCTAATGCACTTTATCCGGTAATTTTCAAAGATTCGCCACTAAACTGGAGTTTTAAGTTGGTGACAGCCAGAGAAATCGCGCCTCTTGACTGTCTCCCCGTCCCTCCGATACCTGTCGGCACTTGTCAAGCACGTCCGGTTAAACCCGAACGAGTCAGAAGGCCGATCGATTGTATTGATACGCGTCGGAATAATCCCGACGCAATTGCCGGTGAAGTCGGGACAACGGCAGGACACAACTTTGTCCCGAAACAAACCGAAAGTGGGTGGATCTCCGGCGGTCGTCAACCGCGAATGTCTGAGATGTTTTGGGCGTGAGGTTCGCGAAATCCTCCCCTTTATTTTACAGATAATCACAGTGCATGAAAGATCGATCGCAAAACCGTTGCACCTAATGGGATGGAGCCTTCCTCTGGCCAACGAGAGTCAGCTCGTTAACCACTTGAACTACACTTGCACATTACGTTTCATTCTAGGAAGGTTAATCAAGTTCACCAGTCACTTTCGCATAACACGTTCTCATACATACATGTAACTATTGAACTAGCCATTTGTGTGAGGGTCAATTTTCTTCAAGCCAATTTTGTCATTTGACAATGAGCAAATGGGAACTAGTCGATAATAAATTCTCGAACTTGCTAACCCGCGACAGTCGCGTCACCTGCGAGCAACGCGCAAGTCCTTAGTTCAAAACAATGCTCGTCCGCAAGGCTATTAGTTGCAATGCTACACAAGATTGCCTATAGACAGTGGATCGATTGCAAGTGTTTGGCTTGCATCACGAACAATTATCCCGTTTAAGGTTGGAGCCTTTTAATCGACACATTAGGATAGAGATAGAACCTCGATCCCACCGAAAGACGGTCAACAGGCGCGATTTCTATGTAGGTCATGAACTCAGAGGGCCAGTTCAGAGTTATGGGACCTAAATAGTACCAAACAAAGTGCTTCGACTTACTAACTGTCAAAAGTTTCCTTGCTGAGTTCTGATTTTGATGAAAGACTTATTAAAATGTTTACGATTTTTATGTTAGTTGCATTTCCAAGGTTTTTTGACCATCAACATCTACGTCTTGGATTTATTTTGTGATAATATACTGAACAACCCGCGCGGCTATTCGATGTATCTTCTTATAAACTCCAAATACATCTACAACATTGTAAAACACAAATTATATGCTACTGGTGACCGGCTGGCAATAAAAGTCGCGCCTCTTGACATAGACCCATGAAAATGTGAGAAACGGGATTCTGAACATATCTCTCAAGACAGGGTTAGGAATAGACTTGCTTTGCTCTTGCTGAGATGCTTACTTGGCCCGAAACGGCACTGCGTCAAGCTGATGGTATGCTACAAACAAATCCGAGACCAGAAAAAGGATGGAAACGACGGTTATGCTGGAGCAAGCCTTATAACGGTTATGACCCTACTCTTTTCGAAAGAAGCTGCATGTAAGTGTAAACACATGGCGGAACCGAGGAATCTTTACAACGTGCAGATGACTTAATTACTGCGCTCAAATTGACTCTACAAATTCTCCGATTGTAAGGTCCAGAGCATCTCAAAGAATGTCTCGGAGAGCGTGGCAGATCACCTTCATCCGAAAAGTTTTCGTTACACTTCACCCTCCCCCCCCCCTCCCCGCCCAACCGAAGATTTTCGGAGAGCCGTTAAAGTCAACCTGGGACTACCCAGAAGTCATAAGTTCGTATTCAAACTAATCTCATCAACGAGTGCGATGCATCAGCAGTGGCTAGTAGGTTCAAGTATTAAGCTGATTTGCAAAAAAACTTTCAAGCGCTAAAAACTGCCAGTTGCTACGTTCTTTGCCCCTCGCCTACAAAGGAAGCGTTTAGAATCCGGACACTTAGGGTCGCATGTGAGAAACTTTGGGAGCCTAAGTAAGACACTAGCCAAGCGGTCGCGCAGATTGTGCACTCGTAGCTAGTAATTTGTTCGCGAACCAGACCTCGCTACCGTACAAAACCGTCAATATTTCTGCAAAAAAACACGCGACCTGATTACCTGAGTTAAGTGACATCACCGTAGCGTGGTCATATCTCTCTTCAACGACAAAATCTCGATTCAAGCGTCTATCAAATTCAGCTCGACAGGCGCATCTTCTGAAATATAGAGGTGCCAGTTCAAATGCGGGTATGCACACCGTAGGCAGCCAGATCAACAGGTTCAAGTAGGTTTAGTATAGTGCGTGCTGAGTTGAGTCGCAGAATAGGATGAAACTACCAGAACGCCTGGAACAAACCGCGTATGTTCCCAAATTACAGCCTAAACCAGCTATCGTGCTGGTAGAACCTGTCGCTCACATACCATTGTCTGTGCAGTGGCTCCTTCAGTAAAGTGGCCGGCACATATTCTTGAGCTACTGTAACTACGGACCCGGTATGCAACACAAATAATCTATTGCGAAAACAGAATACATACTAAAACTCCAAAGCAACGATGCTTATAAGCGATACAAATGAGATACAAATAGGGGTTACTCTAGGAGGATCTATCACATTGCGTGTACAAATATGCAAAAATGACTGAAAATACAAATATGAGAGGCGAACAATTAAAACAAACGTCTTCTAAACCAGTAATGGCCAACCGAAATGCCGCAGACATTGCTGATGTCTGGGAGTAATTACCTGTCGAATCCTAAGACTTTGCTCGGCCAAAGTTTTTGATATACCTGAGAGTGTCCAAAAACCGGAGCAGTTGCGCACTGGAATGACCTGAAATGTTGGTGAAAGTAGAATGAAAAGCCACACGAAAGAATGCAGCTCGCTTCGGTGAGCTATTTGATGCCGATTAAAAATTGAAAAAAAAAGAAAATCGCAAAAAGAGAAGTGCATCACCCCAGCGTGGGATGCAAAAACGCACTTTACTTGCATTGTTCGAGAGCCTACTGTCGCCATACCGAACAAGAAGAGAAGAGAATAAATCTGAATAAACAAGAAGAATAGAAAACATGATAAGAGATAACTTTTCCCGTTTAAATTTACCATGTGCTACTTACCCTTTGTTGGTGGAACAGTTTGACTGAAGGCGGAAAATTCATTTTTACAACCCAAAACGACAGTCGAGTAGATTTCTCCTTAATTTGATGTACTTGCAGTGCTGAGAAGTAGTAAACTTTGCGCGTGAACATATAGGCATCTAGTAATGCCGTCATTTTGCGCACGCAGATGGCAGGCATCACAGGCGTAGTTATTTGTACACGCGCAAATGCCATCGCATTTTTTCGGCACCGCAAGCACACAAGATTGAGAGAGAATTCTAATCGAGTGTATATTTACCTTAACTGCACAGATATAAGGATTGAATATGCACTACTGACACACATTTGCCGATCAAAACCCCTAGCAAGGTAGGGTCGACAAAATAAGGATACACCAGTTCAAAACTTGTACTCCAAAATGGTAAAAGTGAGTCGAAACATAAGCAGTTATAGTTAAGGTGGAAATATTGAAGCATTTTTACCTGTCAAGATGGAGTCGTAGTTGTGAAGCGATCAGACTGTTTCTCCGCTAAACGTGAATAATGCACCACGTTAATTCCATTCTCACCCAAAGACATCAAAGAAAGTACTATCAGCGTATGGATCGAAAGTATATGCCAATTACACACATATATTTGACCTTACACAAGAATCCATCGAAACAAGATTTGATGTTTTAGGACTGCTCCCTACAAGTAAATGATTAAGCAATCTTTAACTGGTTTTGGAAGTCGCTAGTTATATGGGGGTTTGCCTTAGGAACGATAGTCTCAACCACCCCATCGTAAAATAACACGATATAGAAGCAAACAAATGTTCCCGTGAAAAATTGTTTTTCCTGGTGCTCATAGGCTAGCACAAAACAAAAACTCCCGAAAGGCTGCCTTCTGAAACGTAGGATTACTCTAAAAACTTCAAGCAAGCAGACTGCTCTTCCAAAATTGACGAATTTCTGCGCTCGAAAACCATCATCTTGAAACAACAGGAACATAATAGTGACGTCAAATAGAGTCTTCTACAAATGATAACAGTTCAACAACCTGGGAGAGATAAAGTTTAATCTAAGACGAAAGCGGCCGAGCGTGAGAGCGAGGCGTGAGCAAGCGTACAGGGGCTTTCAATCTGAGTGTCACAGTCGACGTAGTTCAGGTACTCGCGAGCCGCCTCGTTTGGGTCTTTCACGTGATACAATTACCGCATCCGATATCGCGAAGGCCTTAGAGGATGCGCTATTGTACCACGTGAGACACCGAGCAAGGCGGCCGGGAGGAACTGAACAGTCAACCGTGTCACTCAGACTAAAAGCCCTTGTAGCATTAACGATGAAAGATATATAAAGGCCACCTTCGCATACGATGCGGAGTAAAGGACCATCTTTGTTAGGGAAGCCTTTGAATCGCGCATCAGAACAGAACCTCGGCACATACGTTAGAAAATGTATGATTTTGCATAAGCTAACTGTTTGCTGAATTTCAGGACTTTAGTGTGCACTTTCTTTTCGCGATCGTCAACCAAAGCTTCGTGCCAGAATCGCAAAAAAAAAGAGCACCTGATTGATACAGGTGGTAACAAAAGCCAGAATTCCGTATAGACAGATTAAACTTGGTCTATATACAAAACGAGTGAAGAGGCATGTAGGAGCAGAGTTTATGCGCTTATGAGTCATGCCTGCACCACTTTTTTAAACTTTTGACATACTTTTGACATACAACTATTGAAAGAAGAACAACTAACCGCAAATCTCAAAGGAACCTTGCGACTCAGTTGAATGAATCCTGCGTGATTTGATTTCACTCCCCCTTAGTTGTACGCTGGTGCTATTTTTCATTCTCGGATTAAAACCTCGCTATTATGCCTGCAAATGAAGCCATGAAAAAAAAATAGAAAAGGTTTCGGAAGAACACCCTAACATCAAAAAACCAACGATTCTATAAAAACACGCGAAAAAAATGAATAACAACAGAAAATTTCTTTGAACTAACCTTAATTCTCAAAGCTGTCCAAAAATACGCCATAGCCGTCGCTAATTGCGAATTCTCGAATATAACACTGAGCTCCAAATCAAACGTATAGACTGGAGAATGTAGTTGTTGATGTACGATGATAAAAAAATAAAAAAAACACTTAGAGATAAACGCTGTGAAAAGACGAAAAAACGACCATAATCGCATAATTGAATGATGCAGTTGCGTTCTCCGCGATATGAACGAGAAACTCATACCAATAATTTTTGAGATTTCATGACCTTCTTGTTACAAGAAGGCACAAACAAAAGAAAAACATTAAAAATAAAGAAATCATCGAAAATCCGCCGGAAATTTAGTCGAACGACATGAACCTTATGACATATGACATGGTCGAAGCACGATAAGATGCCGGCAGGTTGCCTCCTCAATAAGCACACTATTTTCGTTCCTTTTCTGACATGAGGGCGAAATGCCGGCAGGTTGAAGGTGAGATCACGGCAAAAATCTCGACAAAATAGCTCACGAGGCTGTCGGCAGGTCAATGTTTTGGGTCCAAAATTTGAAGTTGTCGAGATTTTTCGGTTTTTTTTCGATCTCCATCTGGTGCCCAGCTCGAAGCTGGGTCGTCAGACTTGGAGAGTGCCAGATTGATTGCTATGGGGACCTAGAGAGGGCGTTGGCAATTTTCATAACCTGAGAATGAGATCGCGGCAAGTTGAGGCAAGACCTGCCGACAGGTAGAGTAGATTACTACCACCCCTGAATTTCGTCCCGCCTAATTTGCATATCGATAGATAACTTTGGTTTCTCGTACATCTCGCCTTGTCACACTATTTCTATCGATATGCCTCTTAAATCTACAATGCCTCCCAAACCTACAAGGTTACGCAACGCTCAAAAATCAGCTGATTCTATTCCTCCGCCGTAACAGGCCATAGATTCTAGTGCGTCGCAAATTCTTGCCTCGCTTTCGCCCTAGAGCGCCTCAAATGATTCCCGTACCAAGTCAATCGTTCGGTTATTCAAAGAAACTTTTAAATTTCAATATTCCTGAGGTTCGAGAAATTACAAAGGAGATACTCGTGAGGCTTGGCGAGTTTGGCGAGATTGCGATTGAGACAGATTGTACAGGGTGCGGAATAAGTACTGCCCCTCAAAATAAAGGCAATAAAAAATCGGCGTGGATCCCCGATTTTTCTGCTACGTTTGACATTAATCCCAAGATGTGAATGTATTCTTGCATTTTACAAAAACTGGCTTCAAAATTTTGCAATCGAAAAATAGCGGATCCCTTTTCGCAACACATCCCATATCAAATCTTGCAACTCCCTTTACAGATATGAAAAAAGTGTGAAGTTTTTTGTAAAATTCTTTTGTTTCCGACGTGGATTTGAAATATCTTTTACTGCTTAAGGAATGCTGTAGTGTCTTAGAAGTACGCTGGAAGTATCCGGGTCGCAGTTGCAGTAAGGGAAAAGTTGGGAAATTTTTTAATGAAGTAGCGTCTGCGGCGCAAAAGGATGCGATCAGAAAACGTGGCACAGAAACTAGTACTATCGTTTATTGATTCAAAATTATGATGTATACAAAGCCCGATGTTCTTTTCATTATTCCTGTTATACTTTTTGTTGATATACGGAATTTGGAATCATAGTTCGGATCCAATGTATTGAGCAAGAGCATAAGTGATAAACTGTTTTTAAGAATTTTTGAATTTTGCTTGAAATATAACTTTCTTTGTTTAGACAAAATTTCAAGTCGCTGATTCATAATAAGTATAGAGTTTTGGAGAAGAGATTATGCTCTACATACTACCTTGATTTGAAACTGATATCACTTCTGGAGGTAAAGACGGTTCAAAATTGCGCCTAAACGCTGCGGCGCATCGTCGATGATGCTGCGCGCCGTAAACTCGATTAAATGGACAGAAGGAAACCGTTTCATATTAAACTTATTTTAATCTACAAGATCTCGCCTACATGCAGGGATTAAAAAAAACCATAAATTTTTTTTCATTTGTGAGGTTTTTGAGAGGCAAACTGAGGGACAGTGCTTTTTCCGCACCCTATAGATCGAGAGCATTGTTATCGCAGGCCTCCCTGAGCCTTAGGGGGGATAAGCGCACTGAACCGGCTGAACTGCGAGATTAGGCTAAACAGCTGAATCAGAGTTGGAGCTTTAAAGAGCGATTTGTTGTCTAGTTGGTGCTTGTCAGTTCATTAGCTAGCAACAATTCTCCTTCATCACAGTCCGCAACAGACTCACAGTTTCCTCTGCAATGCAGGGAAACTGACAAGGGAACCGTGTCGAGTCGAACTGGCCTTTCCAGATGAGACCCAAACTGCTTAAGAGCATTAATCGGTGATTCCAAATCTGCTTTCCAAATCTGCCAAGCGCCTCTGGACGCCGAGTTATGCTCGTTTTTGAGGTGAAAAAAATGAAAGCAAAACTGAAGTAAAATCGCCCAAATTTGTTCAAATGGTCCAGTGTCAAGTATCAGAGCTGTTTATGCAATGGATACATATTATTTAATACTAGCTGGCTTACCCGGCTCCGCCGTATCCGGACCAAACTTGGCACACATACACTTCGGGCCCCGGCGGGTGTCACAGTCCACTTTTCGTTATCGATCGATGTCGATTTTACCGATTTTTATCGATTTTTTTGCAGAGTTCACCTACAGGGCTAGGAGTTGGCACAGGGGGGGGGAAGTGAGCATTGGGATTCCGAATACAATATTAGTTTTCAGAATTATCGATTACTTTTATTGATTTTATCGATTTTTTGTAAATTTTGACATGCGAGGCTGGGATTTTGCACAGGGGGGTAATCGAGCATGCTGATTACGAACACAATATTAGTTTTCAGGATCGTCCATTACTTTTATCGATTTTATCGATTTTTTGAAAATTTGAGCTAGGGGGCTGGAATTTGGCACAGGGGTGTAATCGAGCATGCTGATCACCCCCTTGGGGATGATCAGCATGCTCGATTACCCCCCTGTGCCAACTCCCAGCCCCCTAGCTCAAACTTTGCAAAAAATCGATGAAATCGATAAAAGTAATCGATAATCCCGAAAACCAATATTGTATTCGGAATCCCCATGCTCGATTACCCCCCTGTGCGAACTCCCAGCCCCGTAGCTCAAACTTTGCAAAAAATCGATAAAATCGATAAAAGTAATCGATAATCCCGAAAACCAATATTGTATTCGGAATCCCCATGCTCGATTACCCCCTGTGCGAACTCCCAGCCCCGTAGCTCAAACTTTGCAAAAAAATCGATAAAATCGATAAAAGTAATCGATAATCCTGAAAACCAATATTGTATTCGGAATCCCCATGCTCGATTACCCCCCTGTGCCAACTCCCAGCCCCGTAGGTGAACTCAGCAAAAAAATCGATAAAAATCGATAAAATCGATATCGATCGATGACGAAAAGTAGCCTATGACACCCGCCGGGGCCCGAAGTGTATGTGTGCCAAGTTTGGTCCGGATCGGTTCAGAAATGGAATTTTCTATTCGGAACATACGTACAGACATACATACATACATACATACATACATACAAACAGACATTCAGCTTTATATATAAGATGCTAATACTTGAAATTGGTTTATCTGAGCGCTGGGAAAATTGTAACAATTAATTTTACCTAAATTCTGCATTCATTTTTTGTTCCGAAGAACGGTCATAACTCGGCGTCCAGAGGGGCTTGGCAGATTTGGAAGGCAGATTTGGAGTCACCGCTTAATACTCTTCAAAGCAGTATGGGTCTCATCTGGAAAGACCACTTCGACTCGACACCGTTCCCTTGTGAGTTTTAAGCAAGGAGATTCCTTGCGATGTATTCTTTTCAGTGTTAGATCTTTAGTAAGCAAGCTACAACTGTTACACCAATTTTTGATTACTAAACTCCCCAATATTCTTTTCATCACGGAATCGTGGTTATCTTCGAAAATAATTGATGCTGAAATAGTTTCTGATCTACCGTACATGGTTTTTCGGTCTGATAGAAAACGTAAGAAGGGGGGAGGAGTTTGTATATTGATTAAATCAACGCTATTATGTGAGAGCATTGCAATCGAGAGTAACTGCAATTGTGAAATAAAGCTTGTTGATTTATACCAGCCCGGCACTTTCTCCAAAACCCAAGTCATATATATTTGCCGTCCTCCCAGCTCCGCCTCTGATTCAGATGATATGCTTGTTGATCCCCTCTTAGCTTCTACCCATTGTACTCCGAATATCCTGATCGCTGGTGATTTCAACCTTCCTATAAGATGCTCTGGTGACTCAACACATCATATCTTTCCACAAGTTCAGAGATTTCTCGAGTTCTTTCATGACTTGGACCTCAAGCAATTACAATACCCACGCGCGATGGTGCCATTTAGATTGGGTACTATCAGGTACTAACTCAGTACACAAACATCAGTAAATGCACAGTCTGGCACATCTGATCACAGTACCATCAAATTTTCATTCAAATTCCGCAACCCCAAAAATGAACTTATCCCATTTCCTATGTTCAACAAAATTGAATTGAAGCAACGAGAAATGACCTTCACAATCTTGATTGAGAAGAAATCGTCGATCAGTATATTAGCCCCTCTCATGTATACTACAGATTCTGCTGTGTTAAGTATAGTGTAGTGGCTACATGAACCATTTGGTGTACACAGAATTGGCTATCTACGATACCAGCGTCACATACAGTCGCTTCTGCTCCGGAAAAAATAACTTTTCAGAACTGTTTAGTATAACCGCCCATTGTACAGTAAGTCTGCTCTGACGTGACATTCCACATCAAGAAATTCCTCGCAAATCACGAGGGACACCTGGCTTCGTCTAATCGCTCTAAAAATCTCTTTGCTTATATCCATCGTATACAGCATGTACAACATCACGGCGCCTTCAAAGATATGCTAGACAATACCTGCCTAACAAATCAGTCTAAGGCTTCAGCAAGGTGGGTTTTTTGCAACTGCGTTTTCTACAAGTACTAAGGATACTAAAACATTGGAGGCATTTCAGAACCATACCTGCTCAACACCTATAATCATGCCTTTTACTGTCGAAAACTTCCTCAAAACTCTAAAGCACATTTGAACCTTTTGACGGCATTCCCCAAATTGTCTTCAAATTTGTGTGAGAGAACTTTTGCTCCTTCGGTCACATATCTTCAATATTAGTTTCATTTGTGGTGAAATACCTGACATCTGGAAAGAAGCAATTGTCACTGCAGTTTTGAAAGTTCTCAAACCTCAGTCTGTGACAGAGTTCAGACCTATAAGCATAAATCCAGTACCATGTAAAGTTCTTGTAAAAATTATCCGTAACAAACTTCTCTCTTGGCTGGAAAGGTTCAATCTCATACCCGCTGAACAACATGGGTTTGTCAGCGATGCATCCACAGTAACCCAACTAATAGATTGTAGTCATGACTGGATCAAGGCATATCTCGATAAGAAAGAAGTAGACGTTATATGTTTCGATTTGTCAAAAGCTTTTGATCGTAAGTCATGGTAAAATGTTGAACAAACTTGAGCATTGCGGTATTAAAGGACCCTTGCTTGAGTGGCTAAAATCGTATCTGCACTTCAGGTATATGACTGTTAGAGTGGGAATAGATCATTCTGAACATTTCTCTTGTATAAGTGGACTTCCGCAGGGCGGGGCTCTTTCGCCTTTGCTATTCTCACAAGGGAGTTCACTTAAACCAGTGGATAAAGCTTGAAAAGCTGATCACAGATGTACCTTCTGTATATGCGATGCATTGTTCTAAAAAAAGTTCACGAGCTTTTCTAAGGCCAAATTTTCGTGCATTTTGAGTCGCAAAATTAAGATAAATTCTATACAAAGTGTGCAAGCTCAAGCAAACCAACTAGTAAGTATTGTAGGTCTAATTCGAGTACATCTGAACACTTTCGAGTGTTTTTCGAATGTTGTTCATCCACAGGTCGTCATTTCATTCCTAGATCACACTTCTAATATGTATACAAAAATGCCCCATAACCACCATCTAGAAAAACGCGTCGCGTTGGAAACTTTTCGTGGATAAAACGTAAAACAATGTTCTCAAATATATCTTCAATATGTGCGACGCGTTCTTCTAGATGGAGGTTATGGGCTTTTTTGTATATATAATGGAAGTGTGATCCAGGAAGGAAAGGGCGATCTGTGGATGAACAACATTCGAAAATCAAACGAAAACGTTCAAATGTACTCGAATTAGATCTACAATGCTTACTAGGTGGTTTGCTTGAGCTTGTACACTTTTGTGTAGAAATTATCGTGATTTTGCGACTCAAAATGCACGAAAATTTGGCTTTAGAAAAGCTCATAACTTTTTTTGAGAACGACGCATCGCAGATATAGAAGGTGTATTTGAGATCAGCTTTTTGAGCTCTATCCACTGGTATAAATCTCCTACCGAATCGCCACTTCGACTAAGTGAACTTCCCTTGTCAGTCTTTTCTTTGAGTTACCCCAGATTCTAAAAACTCATTCTGACATACATGTTCTCATGTATGCCGACGATATCAAAATTTTGGCATATACAATAGGGATAATCAGAAAACAATTAAACATGGTTGAATGGTGCACAAATTGGGGCATTTCAGTAAATATAAATAAAAGCTCTGTATTCATGTTGATGCTACTGCAAGTGATGAACAATATGAGCATGCGGGAGTTTCTTTGGTGAATAAAACTTCTATCAAAGACTTAAGGTGTTGTATTCGATAGCACCCTGAAATCAGACTCGCAAATTTCAAATGTTACTTCTCGTGCATTCTTAATTCTGTACACCATCTTTCGTGATATTAGAGTAGCCGATTCAAAAATATAGCTGAAACTCTATAAAGCACTTGTCATCCCTATTGTAGAATATGCAAGTCAGGTTTGGAGCCCCTTTTTGAGGAAGCATAACCAGGCCCTGGAGGACGTTCAGAAGGTTTTTACTCGCTTGCTTTTTTACACAGATGTTATTCCAATCGTGGTTATCCACAATCGCATCCAAGCTATGGTGAAAAAGTCCTAGGTCTTAAAAGCCATACACATCGTAGGATTCTGCATGATATAATACTTGCTTTCAGGATTTTTAAAGGCAAAACTAAACTAAGGCCTTCTAAATATTGGGTGTTCAGGCCTACAATGGAAGGACACTGGGTTTTCTGTTTATTTACATCTAAATGGTGGGCGTAAACAATCAAACCCTTTATTTAGAAAACATTTTTTCGCACGCTTCAAAATATCTTCAGTGTTTACCAAAAGAAACTTTGTCTTCTCCAGATAGCCCCACTTTCAAACAAAGATTTAAGAATTTAAAAGGACTTTCTTGTCATTACTCGTACGCTGCTACCGTTTGCCTGCCGAACCTTTCCTACACCTGCTACGCGTGTTGCGGGCCTACTCCAGTACTATGTAATCGACCAACTCTGTCAATCTCTCACTCATCGCACAAAAGGTCTTCCAGTGATAGCTTTCTCAAGTACAAAACTTATGATGGATGGACCTTCACGTCACTCGCTTACCGATTTTTACTTCATTCATACATGGTTCGGGTCCGGTTCACTCTTTCCGTTGTTATCTGGGATTAGCTTGTCTGACCTGACATCTTTTTTGCATCACAATCTTTTTTCTCGGAGTTTTGCTCTCTCCCCCACACTCAGTCGCACAAATTTTTGTTATTACATCTGTTCCCCGCATATACAACTGCCCAAGTTGAATAGTCTAAGAACACTTTTGCTGCAAGCAGGGCATGGGACAAACTCCACCGAGCATCTGCACTGATATTCATACACGTTCTACAGGCTTAACCTCCTTCCAGTCATGGAGCTTGACTTGAGCTTTTGTGGATGTTTTGTTATTTTCTTTTTACTGTTCATGCTCCAAATATTTGACTCTTTTTTCCAAATATGGCACGCCTTGTGCGTATTGAATAAATAAATAAATAATTAAATGTTTCACTTTGTTAATTTACTTAAACTTCATTGACTATATTATAATTTTCGGATGTGTTCACACATATGGATTAAGGTCGAAAGAAGACTAATTAGACGAAAGCTAAGTTAGTTCCCTTATTATTATTTTCTTAACCGTACGATCTTCCCTCACCAATGATGATTTCCGAAAGATCGTACTCTTATCCTCTTACGTCTAGTGGAAGCAGTGTAACGGAATTGAATATTCTTTGTTTTGTTACTTTCGCATTTTGTTTTATTTTTTCTTTTTAACATTGATATGAGTTTCTAGTTTACCAGGCAGCTTAGCTGTATAAACAGTGAATAACAGAGGCGAAAAAGCACCTCTCTGCGGAAGGCTACAGCGCAGAGGAAAACGCTCAGAGCATTCTCTACCAACTCGAACCGTCATTTGTCTATATTGTGAATATGACTGAACCAATCCAAAAGCGACCCTGTAATTCATAATGCTCATGTTATAATAGCTTATCATGACATATGCAATCAAAAGCCTTGAATAAATTCGAAGTGAATAGTGTTATCTTTTTTACCCTTAAAAGTAGATCTAATCCAATCATGAGTGGATTCGATTTGGGGTAACAATGCCCCACTGACGAAACCATGTTGCTCTGGAGGATTGATTGTGAATTTTTCAAACCAAATTAGAAGTTTACCGCGAATTATCTTCTCCAGAGTCATACATAAAACAGAATTAATACTTATTAGTCTAAAATCAAGTACAGCTTGGGGTGTGTTGATCTTTGGAATGACAGTAATGTTTGCTTTTTTTGATACTCGGAACCTTTCCGCATAATAAAGTATTATTGAAAATTTTGGGAAAAGGGGGCAGAGAGTTCCTTAGCATATCGGTCTGAACACTATTTGTGGAATTCCATCAAGTGGTTCAAAAATTGAAAGCTTGAAGTTTCTCAGATAGCGTTCCATCACATAAGGCATGACAATAGGAATTGAGCATGTATGGTTCACAAGCTTTCCAGAGGTTTCAATTCAAAAGTTCAAGTTGTCGTAGTAAAAGTATTTGCAAAGAAAGCACTTTGTGATTGGGCTTTGCATTGATCTTATCAAGCAAATATTCCCTGGCATATCTTTCAGGGCTCCAAAGCAATTGCTTTGAGTACGACTATGAATAGTATGCGAATAGTTTCTGTAAATTGTTGAACAAGACCAAGCGCTTCCCATGATTTACGAGGATATTTTGATGTGGAATGCAATATCGGAGCAAACCTTTTTGCGCAATTAACTATTTTATCGTGATTTTTCAAAAAAAAACCTTCTTTTTGCAGTGCAGAGTGACTGGTTGTGTTAGGGGTACTTTAAATATCCGCTCTTTGGAATCTCAAAAGTAGTAAGTTGTAGTTGTCCTGAGATTTCACATGTGAATCTGTCCATCCAAGAAATCCAAGAAAAACTGTAATACATTCAGGGCGGACTGGTATAAAGGTTGAGACATTCGTCCCAGTTGATATCATCAAGTTTTTCTTTACCGCAGTGAAATCGATTTTGGTAAAAAGAGGTCTGAGATCTTGGTATAAGTTGGTTTTGCGGATGACTGAATTTATAGCGGAATTCAATCATACTGTGATGGGAAGTAACGAAAGGAGCTCTGGGTAGAGGTTTAGTAGAGGTTTTCTAACAGACTGGGAATTAGCTAAGATCGAATCCAATACAATCATATTGTACAGTTAGCAGTAGAATTCTACGAGCAGGCCTGGATGGCGCATCATTTTGTACTACTATACCCCCTAAAAACAGTACAGCTGACCCGAGCTAGACCGCGTTCAAACGAGCTGGTTTTCTCGTCACGTCTACGGCTAGCTCTTCTGCTCTCTCTTATCCCTCTCTCTTTCTTGCTTTTTCTCTCCCTCTCTCTCTCTTGAGTCTCTTTGCTCTTCGCTACAGTGCGCAAGCCCCTAGCGCTGCGAGGGCGCAAGGTTCGTTACATTGACCCTTGCGCGCAAATGCTTACTGGCTTTTGAGCTCCACAGGTCCGGCTCCGTGAAGAAATCTATGCCACACTTCGTTCAATCCCCTTGCCTTCCAAATGAACAGAAAACGCAAACAGCCTTCGTATACCACTGACTTAAGGACAATCGGGTATAAGCCGCTTTCTAAAATTAGAAATGTCCACGATCCTCATATAATTCTCAAAACTCGCGTGCTGCACACTCAGGTCTGTTGCAGGTGAAAGGAATGCGGGAAGGGCTTTTGCGAGCTGCTCGAACGTGGCGGTCTACAATCAAACAAACAAATGAGGTTTGACTTACTGCTCGTTTTGGAGTAGGCTTTACGATGAGCGATCTGTGTAGCCAGTTTCATAAACAGTGCTTTTTTGCGCATTTGAAGGTATGCCTTTGCCGTTCCTGCACATGTGGCCTACTACAAACCTCTAGCGCTCCAAGAACTCGCAACGCTATGATGGACTGGATATTCATGCCGCTAAGCTTACGGAACCATTTCTTTGTATGCGCCATTAAATAGGTACATTTGCACATTGAGAAAGGCAGCCATTTTGCTTAGTGCTACAAGCGAATTTTATATTGCGAAGCTGGAGTGGTAGTAATCTGGTCGAAACCAATGAATGATGTGATGGTTCAATCATGATAACATCATGGTGAGCATGATCATCTTCTTACCGCCATTCATTTTAATCGGTCATATGAAATTATGAAACAAGCAATTAACTTTCGGCAAACCTTGAATGTTTCATGCTTGTTTCATTCTCAACCAAACTATGAAGTTTCCAGCTGGTTAATGTCACTGTTTTGCTATCAAATAGAGTAGTGAAAATAACACTTTAGTTGCTGAGACGCAGACGTAAAATCATCACATCGTTGTTAAAAATGAAAAAGTACTTCTGACCACTTTTTCGTTTGAAACAATGACGTGTTGGTTTTACTTAAGAAGAGTGAGGGAAATCATTCTGCAACCTTGCTACGAGAAGGATTACTTGTTTACAGCTAAGATAAGGTTATGGGAAGATGCAAGTCCGAAGACCGAACTGCAAATTTGGTAGAGTGCAATGAAGGTGGTCAAGCACGAGAATGATTGGAAGTTCGGTCCCCTTCAATGACATCGCTTTGCTAAATCTAGAATCGAGTAAAAAATGCTTAACTTCTTCGTTTCTGATTGGTTACCTTGTAGCTTCATCGAGGAAATGATTTGAAGCTACTGTTTACATCATGTGATGAGAGCTTAGTAAAGATGATGGTTCGGACCAAATTACTACCACTCCCGGTTGCTGAGAAAATCGGAACAGATGTCCATCTCACTTTGTGCCGACACAGTGGCACACGCTACAACAATCAACTATGAGCGATAGCATGGTAGCGGCTAGCGTCAGATGACGCGGTTTACATATGATGGCCATAGCGACGACGAGGGCCAGTGAGTCTTTTCTCGTGGCCCTGGACATCCTCTTACTGATTGTTTATACCTTCCAGAAGGCGAAGCAAAATTCTAGTTTACCAAAAGCTCATTGTCCATTGGATAATGAAGCCGTACACGCAGACGGAGTCCCGATGTCCTGTGAAAAGCTCAAATACAGCTTCTACTGCAGAGTTAATGGAAACATTAGTGTACAATGAAGTAGCACCAAAGGACTCAATTGTATTACATGTAAAGTTCGTCTTCACAAAAGTTCGAGAATTCTTCCGATTGACAGATGTTCAAATCTGAGCAGTTCTTCGAAAAAATTAGAGATGTTAAGATATCAAAGGCATGGTGCAGCTCGGATACTCGAAATCGCTTAAAAGGGCCTGACTTTGAAATTTGTTGAGTGGTTGAAGAAAAAAGACTATGCATTGAGTTTATGCATTTCAACTAAGGCATATAAACAGGGCGTTCAGGAACAAGGCACACAGCTTTAGGTAAGCTAAGAAACGTGCAGTTTCCGTCCACACCTTGTTAGAACGGCGGTATCGTTTTGCAGATGCTTATTTGACAAAGTACGCATTGGGTGATGTATCTGGACAATCTTCGTGTCATTTTTTTAGAATTTTTTCAAGTCACTCAAATAATAACATACAAACATTTTTAAAATGTCGAGGCAGTCTTGCAATTCTGTTCCTATTTTTTGAATTCTCAGGATCTCCAACCCTGATTTATACTCACCCTCATTCTAGCTACTTTCTATGACCTTCATTTGGAAGTGTTGATAGCAATTGGATAGAGTAAACAAAATGCAACACAATCAAGTATCAGGCATTTTCAACTAAATTCAGTATTCGGGTAGTCGTAAAATACAAACGATATAAACACTAAAACATTTTCATCGATTATGAATGGACGCTTATCTTACGAAGCAAATAAGCGTTTGCTTCTCCGAAACATTATTCTAAATTTTCTGGATACAGGCCATAGTAAACCCCAATCATTTCAGTCAACCTGAGATAAGTTCAGAAGAATTTCTTGGTTAAATCTAAGGCTCACCTTCCTGTGATTTAGGACGGTCAGTTGAACAGTCAGGAGGCCGTCCGGTCAAGTTTTACAGTCAGTTCAACAGAATGCCGCTACGGTGAAAGAGATAGATTCTGCGGTGAACTGAGGAAATAGTGTGCAAAAGGGGAGAATCAAGCAAATTTCCGTGAATTGCTTGTCAAAGTTACGGAGCAGTTTAGTTAAAGCATTGTTGAGGTGCAAAACCACAGATCTGCACTTTCGGGTTTCAAGCAGGCGAGGAAGATGAACGGCTGATTACGGCGACGAAAAAATGGGAAAGTTTCTCATTTTTTGCGGAGTTCGCTTAAGATTGAAAAGCTGGTAAAACAAGAATTTATCTATTTATTTTATTCGATTTATGTTCTAACCAATTCAGTTATCCATAAAAACTTCTGTTTTCTCCATTCATTTGCCACGTGATATTCTTGATGGCGGTCATCATTTTTTTTGATAGTTGGTCGCTATCAAAGATTGAACGGCGATGTCGCAAAAATTCGCCACTGACCGGCTTCGAATCGTGGCATCGCGCAATGGGTCCTGATCACTCAGGCCCGTATGCACGTACATCCCCGCGGGGAGGGGATGTGCGCTTAACCACTGAAATGATCCCCGCTGGGGCTCCCCTCCCTTCCCCACGCGGACCCCCGTATGCAGAAAGACAATACCGGAGAGGGGATCCCCTGGGAGCAGGGGAGGGGAGCCCCCTTATGCAAAAGGGGAGATCGAGCGGGGAATTCATTTTGCTTTCGCTTTTTTGCAGTAATCATTCCTTTTTTCTTATCTTTTGATAGCTACTCGCCTTCAATGTGTCTCGGCGATATTTAGTCGTTGCGGAATGCCGTCTGCCGTGACTGAGGTCTGCGCACTAAAGAAATATCTCCTACATCCATTATATTCCAGCTGTTTTCATGGATGCTGCTCATTTTCGCCCATGCTGCCCATTTCAGCGTAAAGGTGTTCAATAATAGAAGTCAAGGTGTATCTGCAGCGAATCGGTAGAAGACGTTATGCTGCCGAGAAAAAAAAGGGGGAGGGGCGCCGCGGATATTCAAACCAGCACTTCTACACATTCGAAGCTGCAAATCGTGCCAGCTCTCCATAAACGCTGTAGCTATCAGCTGTATATCGTCCTTTACCCCAGGGGAATGATCCCCAGCGGCCATCCCTGCTATGCACGAGGGGAAAGCTGGGGAGGGGATCACTCCCTTGGGAACCTCTACTCAGCATTAGGCAATCTGCTACTTTCTAGATTTTTTCAAGGCAGCTTATGTTAAGATAACAAGATAAAGGCAATACTTCACATATGATGATTACAATGTGTTTAACCAGCCCATATGCTCAAAACTATCATGTCATATGAAAAATGCGCAAATTTCTTGAATGATCAAGAACTCCAACAGATATTCGAAATCGACAGCTATTATTGCTCGGGTTTCTTCTCGAGAGGCGAATATAGAAGAGAGAGACAAAATTGCAAGCTACAGGTCGCTAAGAGAGCAAATCGGCTTTCAAAGAAAATCTCTCGTCAAGTTGAACGAAATGCTTGGTAATAACTGATTAAAACCAAAATATTGCTTCTCTGGCACGATCTACAACATCGAACCCCTACTCCGTTCCAGGGGATGTCGATCCCCTCCCCCGCATTGTTGAGCTCCATTCGTGCATACGGGGAGGGGAAGGGAAGGGATCATGGAATCCCCGCTGGGGTTCGCCCGATCGATACCCCTGAAATCAACTACCGAATTTATGGCAGCGAAATAATACCGCAAAGAAACGGCTAGCAAACACTGAAAAGAAAACACAGAAACTACAAAACTGCACATTCATGAATTCTTCTATAAGAGAAGTAAGCCATAACATATCGATAGGAAACTATAACGTGAAGATAGAATCACTACTTTGAAAATCAACATTACTGCTAGGAAAGCACGTAAAGAGTAGAGCATATCCTTAGAACCAGTAACAGGAAAAAAAAGAAGAGACCGACGGAGAGAGATATAATGGGAGGGGTGAAAGGAGAAAAAGGAGAAAACGGAGAAAAGGAACAAAGACTCTGGAAATCACTATTCCTGTACAATTTATTCCAAAAGCCATTCTTGAACACAAAAATTGGCTGAAAAAAACTTTTTTGCGGAGGTCTTCTGGTAGCCGTGAGCCAGATGCCACTACCGCAATGACACCATCCCCGCTGTAGGTGCAGGAGAGGGAATCGCTCGCCTCCCCTCTGGCATAGCGGGGTTCGAGGGAGGGGATCGTTCCCCTGGGGATCCAGTTCCCCTCCCCTCCCCAGCGGATATGTACGTGCATACGGGCCTTAGTCGTTCGACTAAACGTGCTCAAGTGCTCCCTTTTTGCACAGGATCATTACGACTAGAAGGCGATTCGCAACCTAATAATAGCACTGAAAGCCGGACGAGGCGTACTACGTTCGACTTAAGCTCACCTCAGCCGAATTTCATTGAAGGGGACTTACTACCGGGTACAGCCTGAGACGCACTGATAAAACAAGAATTGTAATGATTTTATCTCGAAGCCTTAACTAATCAGAAAAAAGCTTGTTATAAAAGAAAAAACTGAGTCGAAGCACACCCTACACAATTACCTATCGTTTGATGTTCTATGAGGTTTGGGATGACCGTAAATTTTGGTTTCAAAAAGACGATAATTTATAGGGTGCCAAAAACTGTAACTACTGTTATCGAGCCTTTTCCAAAATTCTGATAATATCAGAAAGAATATCAGAAATAACTGTTAGGGTAGGTGAAAACCATGGAAGGTTGGAGATTCTGGCTTACTTGAATGACCTTTGAATTAGTCGGAACAGAATTACAAATTAGGGATAGAAATAAATTCCGCCTCAAACACTGTTTAGGACTTAATCGAAAAGTCAGTAACCAAATTACAAGGATAAAGGGTGTTCTTATTCTTTTATTCACGGTACAGAGTGCTCTTACAATCAGAACGCAGGAGAAAAAAAGTATGGACTAACGTTTACTTTTACAAGCTATGAAGAAAGGAAGATAGAGTATCTCAAAAGTGGATTTTCAAAAAATGTTGACATTAAATGAAGCTGCTAATGCGGGCGAATGTCTTGAAACTTTCGACACTTTTCAGAAGCAGCGCGAGGGTCAAGAAATGACTGACTTCAAAACATCTCTAGTGCTTCTTGTACGATAGCAAACGAAAAGAGGTGGAAAGCGTCTTAGGTTTCCGCAATTCACACTCGAAGAACAGTGGGAGTAAAGGTGATACCGGTTGTTGCCCTAGGCAATCATGTCGTTTTTTGTTACCGCATTAGTATGACCCAGCATGATATTGACTAATAGTATGTGATGCAAGTTCTACATGTTCAATTTACATGCACCCTTAAAGTTCTGATTAACATCTAATAGACTAGCAAGGAAAGGAAGGTTAGTCAAAGTGGCCTTTTGATATAAAAAGCATACTACCTTGAAGTTGAAACGATAATTCCAAGTTTTCCTTATCCGCTGTGGGTTCCTGGGACGAGGAGTCGCGAAGGCTTTAACGAGCAAAAACTTGCATCTGCAGCTACATTGAACTAGTCGTAGCATTTTTTCTACAGCTCGAATGATTGTGTGACTTTGTGCATTAATTATTCTTGATTCAAACATATCCACTCAACTCTGCTATTTCGGAATGCTGGGAAAAGTCAACGATCTATTTTACACTAATCATACATTGAATTTTTTGCTCATATTCTTCAAAACTCCTTGCCCAGAAACCCGCACCAGATAAGAAAGTATAGTAGAATCAGCTATTGGTTCTCTTCAAGTCAGTATACATCTCATACAGAAAGGTCACTTCGACTAACCTTTCTCCCCTTGTAAGGTTTTCGTGCACAAAATTCTAATCGACTTTTTCACAGGGGAAATGTGTTTAGTCGAAGTGGCCTTTCCAGATGAGTCCACTCTGCTTTGAAGAGTAATGCACAGTGATTCCAAATCTGCCTTTGTAATCTGCCAAGTGCCTCTAGAGCCGGGTTATGAACGTTTTTATGAACGCAAAATTGGAATAATATCGCTCAAATTTGCTCAAATGATCCAATGTCGTGAACCAGAGCAGTTCATGCAGTAGATACATTCTTCTAATATGCTAAAACTTGACATTGCTTTATCTGAGCGTTATAGAGATAGTAACAACTAATTCCACCTATTCTGCATTCATTTTTCCTTCCAAAAAACCTAAGGTCATAACTCGGCGTTTAGAAGCGCTTGGCAAATAATGAAGGCAGATCGGGAGCCACCGTGCAATGCTATTCAAAATGGCATAGGTCTCATTTGAAAATGCCACTTCGACAAGAACGCTTTTTTGTCAGTTGGGTTTCTTGCACAGCGTACGCATGTGATCATTTGAGCGAAATACATCTGAGATTCAAGGCTATGTTTCTAATTCTTGAGCACACTTACTGGTTTTGTTATTTGCCAAACATATCATTTGCTGCTTATCGGAACTCCCATCCTTGATGATTATTGAAGAAACCAGTTACGGTGTAGCGGAACTTTTTGGACCAGTGTTTTTGATCAAGTGCATTATCCTTGTTTGAAAACAGGGAGACTCTTGAAAATGTCGAGGGCTAGTGATTGAGTAATGCGTACCTTCCCATTAAGTAACCAATATACTGTAAACTTTGCTGACTTTTCTCCATCTGTTTGAAAGTTTACGTTTCAAGAAAAGATCTGAAAACGCGCACAGATTTTGCCCTTTTCTTCAATCCTGCTAGGAATGTCGCTTGTATTGAAAAGGCTAAATCGATTAGTTGGTTACTAGCACTCAAAAATCGTTATTGGACTATAGAATCATTGCAAGCTTTCAGATAACTCTGATTTTGAATGAATTTATCATCTGATCAACCTATTTGTGCGTATTTATTAGAATGCGGCAAATCCCGCTGGCAGTAGAGGAAATTTTAGGTGAATTTCTTCCAAGTGAAAAGGCTGGCTTCAGCGCCACGCCCTTTGAGAGAGTTTTCATAAGACTAAAAATTCTAAAAACTTTCAAAAGGTTATTTCAATTAGTTACATGCGACCAGGGCCCAGTGCGAGGGGTGGCCAATGGATATCGGTAAAACATCTTCGACTTTGCCACTATCATTTACGATTTTCCACTTGATCCCACCAGTTTCTTGGTTATTCGATTGGAGCTCGCTTTCTTCCTAAAAAACCAGGCGTCGTTGCTGTTTCGGAACCTAACAAAGAGTTCGGAACCAAGATGTTACTAAATACTAATGGGAGTAGAACTGGCTCATGTAACTGGTTTTTGAAAACTTTATGTGAAATAAAAGTTGGGCCTACCCCAGGTGGGCATCACTAGGTGGGCAACTGCTTACCTTATTTAGAAAAAAGTTGAGCACGTTCTTTATTCACTTAAGTTTTTCATGATTCTTCATACTGTATTCCTTAGTCCAACTACACACACCCAATTTCGTGCCACATCGTCATCTGTACATTGCAAACGAGCCATTTTATTTTGATGTAGTGGGAAATTTTCAGAAAAAAAAGTTTGTCACATCCTTCAGTTATGTAATTTTTTACGATACTCTGCACTATGCTCCTCCTACTCTATGTCCGTTCATATTTCAGATTCTTGTCATGACGTTATGTGTGGTAGCCGAGATATTTATTTACAACTCAGTGAAAAAATTTTGATTTTTAAAGAGACGCGAAAGCAAAATCGTATTTGCATGTCAGTCGGGAAGCCACTTTTCAAGAGAGTGTAGGAGAGTGTAGGCTCATGCGAACTTATACTTGCGATATTCTTTTTTCTTTCCATTCATTAGGCTGCGTTCATAACCCCGAAGTTCGGAAACAATTCCAGCACAGCGCTTGAATTGCGCGCTGTGCTGGAACAACATTTTGTTTTGTTTTTTTTCTCAATTTTGGCCAAGCATTTGACAAGATATTTGTATGCGTTTGGAAGCTCTGAGTCTGTTCTATTAAAGGACTGTCGTCATTTTATCAATTCTTAAGAAATCAGTTACAAAATTTCATTGCAAACCGAAATTCGAAGAGGCGAAGAGTCCATTTTTGAAATTTTTTCTCTCTTGGGTTTTCCGTTGAAAATTGTTAAATTTTGATTAAAAAGCTGGCAACAATTGAAAACAACAGACTAATCACTCATGCACTTATTGCCACTGTGTTCACTTACTTCCTTTTAACTATTTAATGCCATTTTTGCAAAAGTCGGCTGAGCATGGCTCACGCCGCAAAGGCGTTCGTCGTTTTGCAGACTCGAGTTGTGTGTCCCTCAAAATCTGATTGTTGAAATGAGTAAGCCATATATTCGATGATTTTGTAACCGGAGATACCATTGTCTGCCAACTGTGTATTGTTCGACGAATACCATCCTCTCTCAAGTGCCTTCAGATGCCTGAAGTTGACGCAGAAGAGATATCAAAAACAAACCATCTTTAAGCATGTAATATGCATGTTTGAAAAGTTTTAACACATATTAATAGTTTGCGTGATTTAAAGCATTTAATTTATATACATCGCAAACTTTTCGAGTTGTTTTTTCATGCGTTCAAACCCACTTAGACGCAGCGTGACATAAATGTGGAAAATAGAACTTTCGCTTTCTCGGATTTTTTGCTATGTAGTCGAATTTTCCATTGAACTTCTCGCAAACTGAGAAAATAATGATAAGTTTGGTAGTGCATACTCGGTGCTTCCGAAATCATACAAAGTTTTGGCTGGATGCTTTGCAAAATATTGATAAAAAACTAGAACAAAAAGTGCGAACTAACTTAGTACACAACTCAATAAAACGAATTCCGGCTTGACGAGCTTATTGAGTTGTGTACTAAGTTAGTTCGCACTTTTTGTTCTAGTTTTTTATCAATATTTTGCAAAGCATCCAGCCAAAACTGTGTCCACCTCGTTAGGGGCCCTGGTAAATACGAATCACTTGCGCAGTCTTTCGGTTTAGTCTACTTCCTAAACTTTTGGGACTCTTATGAGTAGAGGGGACTAAGCGAAGAGTAAGCGTGAATTGTTGCCAAATATCTCAGTAAGCGTGCGCGTCGCACAAAAACACGGAATTTGAAGAATTGTCAAAGCACTTGCTATTTCTTTTCAAATTTTGTTTTTATTGTTTGGTAAGTAAAGCCTGCTAGAGAGGTTCTACAGCAGTCTGTTGTGATTTTCCGTAAACAGCCACATTTCCATATTTTTATTTTAGTCATACAACGCCAACTTATTCTAAATATTGCCTTCCTTCCTGGAGTCTCTACAGTTGGTCACATCACTGCCTCGTAAAGCCTTTAGCTTCCCATGAGTATGCATGCGTGCCCAAGTGCGTACGTTTGAAGATCCTCAGGAATAGCTTTACACCGGACATCGATTAGGGCAGGTTCTACTCAGAATAAATCTTCTTCCTTCACATCCTAAGCTTTTTCCACTAGGCCTATTCTCTTTACTTCATATTTCAGAAATCAATGGAGTGAACTTTCGTACAAGATGGGGAAAAATTTTATCATCACAAATTCGTACAGCAGCTTTAACGCCTTCTGTCAGCAATCTTCTAATCAGATTTGCTAAGGTAAGACTCCTTGCTTCGCCCGCTTAGGACTCCAGACTGCAACTTTTCATGAATGGTCTTGTTTTATGAAGATTTTGGATGTTTTTCCTTTTTGGTCAATCCATGTCGTTCGTGGCATATGAAGACAAAAAGTTTTTCTGCTATTCTCCGCATCAAAAAGGCCAACGATGGTATTGTAAGGGGTTTGTGGACATTTTGCTTGAAGTTTTTAACATGTATGCGTTTTTCTGAACTCGATTGCTGAAGTTTGTAGCACAAAAGAGGTGACTTCTAAAGGGCCAATGCTAGCATTCCGCCCTATGGTTAAATTCAAACCAAGCATTCTCTATATAGCAATCTCAGAAAAGATGACTACAGAGGGCAAGATGTTTTTGACAGAGAAAACACCTTAAAAATGAACTGTTTACGTTTCGTTCTACCTTCTCGTTTGCCCTGCCCATCTCCTTTTTTTTCTTGTCCCTCCTCACTTCGTTCTCAGTTTAGGGGTAAAAGTGTAAGCATACGTGTTTTGAACAATATCAAAAGTACATCGGATTCAGAAGTGCAAAGGGAACACAACGAGGGGAGATGTCAATCATATGGCTTTGTTATTGGTTTGTACTTGTCTGCCCTAGTAGCAGCTTCGTTCACGACTCCATTTCAACTACATGAACAAAAACAGTTTTTTGTATTTACTTCAGTTTACCGTATGCAGGTAGAAAACTGGAAAGGCGAGTTCAAACAATGGTTGGCTGGTACAATACCGCCCACAAAGCGCACAATATATTCGGAATTGTCGCGACATTCCGCTGCATTTCCGTGATACATTCCCTTGGAACGGATGCGGAAAGTTTCTCAACCGAGCTATAATTTCGAACTTAAGTGATGGCCTGCTAGCCACATTCGGACTAGCTGTGCTTACCTTCTCGATAAATTGCAAGACATTGCAAGCCCCGCCCCCTTATCCAATTTCGCTTCGGATGCTGAAACAGGGGTTTCAAAGGAAGTTTTAAAATCGCCCAGTAGCGAAATTGCTTCAGTCAAAACCAAATTTCGAATCTAGAGCTTTTTGAGGTTTTGATATAAGATTTTGTTTGTTGATCAAGGTTGAGCGACCGCCCGACCGGGATCAAGTTTTAGATTTGAAATTTCTTCAAAGACGAAAAAAAATCAGGTAGTGCAGTCAGACGTAGAGATGCACGAAAACGTCTCGGCCATTGGACAAATCTATGAAAAACGGCTCGTCGTCAACGTGTCCAAGGACAAAGACGTCCTAAGCTCAAGCATTTTCTATACAAGTCTAAGCAGTAGCCATATGGGCATTACCCAAAATCAGATTTTCAGAGAATGCGGACTTTCCTCTATTTCCTCTACTCACTATGATACTGCAGAATATTCTCACAATTAGTTTCATGTACTTCTAAGGTTCTCTAAGGCTGATTACAGATATATGAAACCAGTGTCATGCTTAATTAGGTAAAGGACAATCCTTGAATCTCGAGTTTTGCGGACAAAGCCTTCGGCACTTGCGCTGGTTTTTATTTCAAAGAGTTACACCATCTCAACAACACCAATTCGAAACACCATGTTCGTTTTAGTAAGATTTCCACAAATATGATCGTATTATGTTGGCCCATCGTAGGGTAATAGCTACCAAAAAGTGAATTTGCTCTGAATTTCTGCTTATTAACACTGATTTTCTTGTACATATGAAGAAAGACTTGCTGGATGGTGGATTTTTACTTGTGCCATTATGATGATAAGATTGCAACATAGACCTGCGCAAAAATTTCTCATCGAACTGCAAAATTTAAATTCTCAAACCTCAAAATTAATTCAATCACACTTGATTGCTCAAGTCTTGGTTTCCTCCTTTCGGCATGGCACACAAAATTTGTAAACAATCGAATAATGTTTTGGAATTGTACCTTGTACCTTGCAAACTTTCTAGATCTGCCATGTTGTCGTTTCTTTTGAGCATCGCGCCCGGCCGCGAAGAGGTGGTATGAAGGCAAACTTTTCATCTTCATTTTTTCAGAGTTCAAAAAAAACTTTGTAGATTCAATCAGTAGTGAAAAAAGACTAGAGGATTTTCTTACACCTCCCCTTTATTGGTGGTGTAATCTGGCTGAGTTTTGTACAAGAGAATTTGAGTAACACAATTTTGGATATATCAGTCATTAAAATGAGAAGGTGAGTGAATCCCAAAAGTGCGACTCTTTACGACTCCAAGGCTTACTGTTCGACTTGACAAAATGAGTTGACATGTCATTAAAATGTATCGGATTATGTTCGTCAAGCTTGGTATTTTAGGGGCAACATTCACTGTTTTGCATTTTGCGAGAAGATAATTAAAGCGATCTTTTGACGAACGCATGCCCTTCATACCGCCAGATGGCAAATGTTTCGCCATCCATCTATTGTAAACCTACATGCTCTTATGAAGTCCAAGCTAATAGAGTTGCAGTCAAAACAGAATTGATTAGAAAACTTTCAGCAGAGAATACTGGCTAAATTGCGGCTGCCCCAAAGCAAACACAAAACTGTCATTGCTTCAAGCGTGAAGGTTTCCCTTTTCGCAAACTAACTTGCAAGCAGCGTCATTTGAATCAGAAAGCCACGTGGTGATGCTCGTTTCCAAAATCATCTTATGAGTGAAAGCTTTCCATAGCAACACAAGTTAAACATTATTTTTTCAAATTTATGGCAAGAACCAAAAAAAAACAGAAGGTTGGGTTTAGAGCAAGGGCTGTATTTTTCGATGGTATGTAGGTACTCACAATTAGTCGAGGGGCACAGACTTCCACTGTCCACTACGCAAACACGCCCCACACTATTTTAGCGATTAGTACTTAATGATACACTTATTTTCAGCCGTTAAGGCAGCTCATTCTATCTCGTTCAGTCGCTCACCCATGCGAACTACGAATTCTCATTTAATGAATAGGCTGAAAATTCAGGAAATGTGTTTTCAAGGATCCGTTGCACCTCCATACAGAATGGGTCGTAATCTGAGAGGAGGAGGGGGGGGGGGGGGTAAAAGTGCAGAAAAGCAAAAGTTAAGAGCTTAATTAGCAAAAAGAAACCCAGTAGGAACTGCAAGCACACAGATTTTCAGGAATTGATGCAAAAACTTTTCAAGCTTATCATGGAGATATTTTACATCAAGATAGAATCTTTACTTAATCCGGATTTTCCACCACACGGATCATGGGCATAGGATCTTATGTAAAACGATAGCACGTGTTGTTTACAAAAGCATATTGTTGTTGTACTGGACTGTAAACTAAACGAAATGTTAGTTGGTCTCGAGAGTCGATGAACTTCGATTTCATCTTTATTCTACGCTGCAAAATGTACAAAAATTGAAATAAGATAAAAACTAAGAAAAATTTTCTTGTCGATATAGAAGGAAGATTAGAACAAAATTAGAATTAAAACTGTTTCTTGAGCACATTCCTTCGATACTTTCAACGGCTCCTGCGGTTTTTTCTGCACAGTTTCATTTTATATTTCAACATGCTGAAAACATACAATTGAAAAATGAAACACAGAAACTCTTTATGCTAAACGCTTGGCTTTCTCCTCGCTTGTGGGGATGTCTTTGCAAAGAAACGCTATTCTTCGATGTAGAAGATGATTGTAGTCAGAGAGGTATTCTTTCTCATTTTACAAAATGATGGTACCATTTTGATCTATCAACGAGATATGCCAAAGAAGGAGACCGATACGCTATATGGACAAAAACGGAAGGCAGCAAAGAGGTGGGAAGCGAAGGGTTTGAATAAATGGGTTGTGAGTAGCGTGCTTAATGAGCACCGAGCTTCGAAGAATCTTGGTGTTTTAGCAAATTAAAATGCCTCAAAAACATTAATAACTGGGACTCTAGCGCCCATAAAATTGTTATTCACTGCAGAAGCAAAACGAAACACCGTGAAAATTCTAGATTAGTAGGGTAAAGGTTTGCACCGAGGTGCGGTGAAAGTGTAGCAAAATAGAGGCCTCCATGGTTTAAAGGAATTAGGCAACCCAGATGCGTGACACGTTTTTCTCGTCCAACTCCAACGAGGTTTTAGAACGTTGTTAGCGTGAAAGTACAGATCAAGAGCTTCAATATGTTGTATAGTTTGTTAGAATTGAATGCACAACGAATGGAAGGGTTTGGGATAGCAAGGTAGCGCAACGCGCGGGAACGCAGACGAGCAGCGAAGACAGACCAGAGCCGACGGGGTCTTTGACTCTGGTCGTAGATCTCTGCGAAGTGCAACCAAACCCTGCAACATATATATCATTCCGATCATCATGACACGACCAGGAGTATTGACAACGTCGATGATGTTGAAAATCACGAGATAAACCAGCATTTGAGAGGCGACCCTCTGCGCAAGATTTAAGCGCAGTTTCTCTTTTTTTATTAAACTCCAACAGCTTTCGTAAACTTCTTAACCCTCGACCGTATTCTACAAAAGGGTTAATTTGAAAATTTTCGCCGCTTAGAGGTTCAAATAAAAATTTCCTTTTCAGCAGAAAAAAAACTACAGAAACGCAATTTTTTGTTTTCTGAACCTCTTTTCAACCACTCGCTATACTTGTCTCAGTCACCTTATTTATAGTTACGTCATAAAATCCGGGGCTTCGCCCCAAATTTTTTTCTGTTCAGATGAAGGTTGTGCTCTATCATGACGCTGAAAGTGAAGGTTACCAAAGTAAATGGCTATCAGTGGCGTACCGAGGGGGCGTGGGGGGGGGGGGGGCGGGGGGTCGCGAAATTTTTGAAAGTCACTTATGTGACTCATAAAAATGTGCAAGAGACCTATTTATACTTGTAAGTAATTAAAATAATTTTTATATTTTTTTAAAAATTCAGTTTTACCTTATTTTTTTTCGGGGTGTGGCTGACGCCACGCCCACTTTTTCTAAAATTTTGGGGCTGTGGGCCCGCGAAAATTCTGAGAAGCGGACCAAAAATTTTTTCTGAGTGCGTGGCTAACGCCACGCATCTTCATTGAAAAAAATTCTTTGTCCCCTCCCCCCCTCCGAGCCGAAATCCTGGGTACGCCACTGATGGCTATGTAGTATGGATAGAGTGAACAAAATGCTACACAACCAAATTTTTGGCATCAATTACTGGCCTTTCAGTATTTTTGATAACAAGTCTTCCAGAATCCACATTTGCAAAGTCATAAAATATACAAGCGCTTCAAACACTATAAAATCTTGGCAAATAGAATTTCCAAAGATTATGATTTAACACTAATTTTAACAAACAAATAAGTTTCAATCCCCTCGGTAGATTGATTTTTGAATTTCAGGTGCAGTTGGGACGGATCAAAAAACTTGGTATGACAATTTTTCCTCGAGTTCTTCACAAATTAGAAATAAAAACATCTTCCAAAAGGAGGAAAAGAAACTACATAGGATGAAATTCTAGCTGTTTGCCGTCCGATGCTTTACGAGGTTTGGAATAAACAAATATTAAATTTATTAGCATTAGAATGATAATTTCAGAGAATTTGAAAAGATAGCTATCAATTCCAAAAAAATTGTACTGCATTGCATTTTGTTCACTCTATTTAACTGTTATTAGAGCATTTCTAGAATACAGAACGAAATTTTAGAAATTAACAAAAATTAAAGTAGGTAAAAACCATGGGTTCAGAGAGTTGAGACCAAGTTTAAGGCGTTGGTATCTTTTACGACTTCGCAAATGTGAAAATTGTAGAAGACTTGTTATTAAAAATACTGAAAAGCCAGTTATCGATGCCAAAAAATTGGTTGTGTAGCACTTTGTCCACTTTGTCCATACCTTTGATACATAGAGCCATGTACTCTCGTAACATTCACTTAAGCTTCATGATAGAGCACAACCTTCACAACCTTGTAGATAACGTCGCAAGGCTAACTTCTCCAACCGTGGTGAAATATGTGGCAGAAAACTGCAAAAAGTGCGTTTTTGTTCATAGGCGTTTAATGGCGTTAGTAAGCAACCATTTCTTACACCCTTGGCGGTAAATTGCTCATATGAGCACAACAAAGCTGACAACGTCGCCAGGAACAGAAACTACGAGAAGGGCTAAAAATTCAAAAAACGTATCAAAAACTAGGTTGTTTTTGACGTGCGTTCCGACTTAGGAAAAAAGCTTTACGTTTTCATGAATAAATGTTTTTCGTTTATTTTCTTCTTAAAATTGCAATAAAATATGTTTGTTCTCAAAACAGTCACAAAGTAGAAACTAGCTTTCCCTCGTTTTTCCCGTGCTGTTGGTGCCTGGTTCCGTTATGAAAACCTGCAGTTCGGAATGCCGCCAAACGGAAACTTTTAAACTGATTGTGGTGATTTATTAGGTTTTTAAGAGCTTCTTATCTTTCGCTAATTGTTTTGCATCTTTTTGTCTTCTTCATTTCTCTAGAAACAACTTTTACTTTTGATGGAGGCAGATACTCAAGCAACCTTCACTTTGACGTCCTATCTCTAGACTATCGAAAGTATGACTCTATCCAACTGTTATCAAAGCTTTCTTTCAAATTCCGACAAAAATTCCAAAAAATGCTTAAAGTTAGAATACGTAAAATACATGGGTTGGAGACTGATATTTGAAAAGACAATGAAAGGATCCGATTAAGTCATCACTGCTGAAAAATGGAAAAATCTGCCTAGAACACTGCTATGTTTATTTATCGTTATTCTACGTGGTTTGAGGATAGGTCCAAAAAACGGCACGACTTTCGAATCCACTTTATATATCCGCTATATCCGCTGCCTCATATCTGCTGCTCTTGACAACTAATTTTATACCAGCCGCGCAATCAATTTGCTCCGCTGAACGCACATAACTCCTCAATCAAAAACGTTCCTGTGATAAAGGCAGCGGAGTGCGAATATATTAAGTGGCGTATCGGCAAAATCTCGCCGTTCAGTTTTTCACCTATGAGCCATGAGGATCCATACCTGGACTTTTCAGCGCATGAAAATAGCAAGAATTAGCCTTTTTTGAGAGTTGGGAATTCTTACGCAGCCCGTCTCCTTCGTTTCGGAATCCGCCCACTTACGCTTTTTTTTGCTGAATGCGGACCAGGAAAGCTTTGAGAAAAGTTCATTTTCAAGCGCTAAAAAGCTCAAGTATGGGTCTGCCATGGCGAGATGGCTCCGAAAACGTGAAAAGGAAAGCGAAATTTTGCCGGGGCGGTGCCTATAAGGAAGACGTATTTGAAATTAGAGCTTTATGCTCTCTTATATGATATACATGACGTTTTGAAAAGCCATTTCAACTAAACCCCTCCCCTGTAGATAGCATGAGAGCAAACTGACAAATTATGGGGTGGGCTGACAAAGCGACAGGACGTTTTGAAAAGCCATTTCAACTAAACCCCTCCCCTGTAGATAGCATGAGAGCAAACTGACAAATTATGGGGTGGGCTGACAAAGCGACAGCATTAAAGTTGTTTCATACTGCAGTCCTCGCAGCACCGATTGATCAACTGTCATGACTGCAACGAATGCAGTATGAAATAATTTTTATGATAGTACGAAAAAGGTTTTGAGAATTATTGAAAAGAACGTATGGATAGGTTTGTAGACGCTTACGAGGAACCGTGTCTGTTTAACTTTTTATATAGAAAACAGCATAGAGTAATCATTCAGAAAGAATGATGTAGAAAGATGCAAAAATAAATGCAAAATTAAAGCCAGCCTCCAGGCAGATTCTCGACTTCTATATTTTTATGTTATCCAGGCCTTTCCATAGCGCTGATTCCGAATATGGAACTCAAAAAGCGTGAATTTCTCAGAAAACCATCTTTTGGGGCTATTTTGTGAAAACCCGGACGAGTGCTTCTAATGTTATCCTTGTCGAAAGCAAGTATTAACAAGTAAACGCTGTAAGTTCGACTGTGTTGGTCATGTGAAAACACGTCAAGGCTGAGGAGATTTCGTTCATAAGGGGTCGGCCGTCCGAGGGAAGCGGGCCTGGTCGTCGAGCTCGGATCTGCCTGGACGCTGCCTTTAAAGGGACTTGCTTTTTCGAGACACCCTGGATCATACACAGCTACACTCATAAATAGCCGTACAGTAAGAGGTCGCACATCTATTACGGTAAACTCAATTGCCGATTATTTATTTACTTGTTTTGGCTCTGAGTCATTGCTTCATAACTCTCTCTGCAACGGGGTACTATATTTATTGATATGAGAAATAATAGACTTTGCGACTTGTGAAGTGACACAACTACACGAAATAATTTTAAGAAAAGAACAGAAGTCAATTAATTTACAGCATACAATGAGAAGACAATAAAAAAAGAAACGCCACAAGTGCTCCATTTTCTCTTTGAATCAGATATCGAAATGGACATTGAATTTTGAGTGAGCCTACGTGAATATATATGGCACTTACCACATTGGAATAGGCGTAGCAGTCTTACAAAATACCAAAGTTCGGAAGTTTCTCTTACGTCAAAATCGGCAAGAATTTCTGCATTTTGGGAAATTCCTAAGGAAGTCCTCTGAAAGTTCCTGACTGCGTTGCCCGTCAAAGGTAACATAATATTCTCATTTTTGCTTTATACTAAATGATGCTCTCAGGAGGTTCGTCAAATTTGAGTTGACTGAGCAGAAGCGACATTACTTTGGATTCGCGATTACACCGCAATGCCACCACTAGTGTCGTTAGTGTGGTATCTAAATTACACTGTTGACTTACCACTTCAGGAATTAATTCTATAGGATTTCGGTAAACACAAAACTCAACCCTAATTTGATTTAATTTCATTATCGTTGTACTCAATGAAAAGCAACAATGTGACTCTCAGATAAACCTTGACGACTTATTAAACGCCAACGAGTAGATCGAAACATATAAAAGGGGGAAGGCTAAGCAACTACATTCTTTGTGCTTTTTTCACTTATTTCAATATTTTAGAAGTTTTCTTACCTAAATTCTGCATTTCAGTTACAGTATACGTTGTTAGCAAGCTCAGCATGCAATGTTCTTCAGTCTTCAAAGGTCCACTGCACGAACCAATGACTTGCCCAGATGCTATCAACTTTCAATGACACAATTTCCGCTAAAGCAGGAGGAAAACTGAAATTTTGAGCAACCCAAATTGAATCTCATGAGATTTTAAATCTTCTTTCCATTGATCGCTGCATTTCCACGGATGCGACAAAAAGATCTGTTGAGTTCTTGTTTGCTGATGTGGGTTCCTTTTAGGTTCCCAAACTTTTCGATAAATAAGGTTTAGCATTTGCCTGATTTGGAGAGTTTGATATCAACTATCATCACAGCTCAAAGCCCGCAGATGCATAGAAGTTATAGTATCCACCTTATATTTTACACAGCTTGAGTCCCTTCTCAATTCGTCATTATAACACAGAATTTTTTACAAAAAGACTCCCCTTCTCAATTCGTCATTATAACACAGAATTTTTTACAAAAAGACTATCTTCTCTTTTATTTCCTGTTTAAATAAAATGATTGCAAGTTAAAACAATTCACTAGCACTTACCGATCTCAAAAACTTTTTGACCCATCCTAGGAAAAGGATGAGGGCGCCTCCTCTTCCCACGTCGACCCGCTACTGCATTGAATGCACACCAAGAATTTGTGCAAAATTGCATCTACATGATACGTAGAAGAACTAAACCCGTAGAAGAAACTTTAAAAAAGAATGAGCACCTATGACTAGTCATATGCAAACAACATTTGTCAACGGTCTGGAATGAATCAATAATGTCAAACATCACTGCTTGCTCATTTTTGCCAAGCATCTGGCAGACATTGAATCGCCTACACTCTTGATGCAAGATCGGTGTTTGGAGACATCACAGGGCCAGCAGTAATCTATTCCTACCTGGTAATATCATAGATGCCTGCAAATTGGCAGGCACTGCGGAAAGTCACCAACTCTTGCGTTAGCTCGCGAACTGTTTAAGTAGTTTCATATATCTTATTCCCTAGTTAATATTTCCAAAAGGATTTTGACGAGGTAGTTCTTCGCCAAACATTGATATTCGCGCGTTTGAACCTGCATGAGACAACCATAAGCGCAAGCGCGCTGACCAATAAAACCACACCGTCACTTATTGTTGTCAGCAGAGCATAGCAGGAAAGCACAAACAGGTGGCGTCTGTAAGACGGCAAGATCGGTACAGTGTGTATTGAATTTAGACCTGAAACAACAGCTGATTGATATGGACAACGATGAGACGGAACTGTTGCGAAAAAGGATTGTGAAGAAACAGCAAAAAGAAGACGATTTCGCTAGAATTTTGTGATAACAGACTATTTGAACAATCAGAACTGTCAGGAAAGCCCCAAATAACGACGAAAACGATAACATTTTGATGAGAAGTGGAATTTTTGAATTATAATAATTTGCTTGAGATGAATGGTGTGCCATGCCGCGCTATCCAAACTCACAGATGCCGCCAGCAATGCCAGCACCTTGACCTACTCTTACGACGTCGAAATACTGCCATTCCTTGCTCTCAAAAGAGCATACTATTCCCCGTGCTCACTGACCTGCCGGCAGCTCCCATCTCGCGCATTTCGACAACCTGCCGTCATGTTGCCGGCATGTTGTCGAAATGCTCGCGAAGTTGCCAGTAGCATCACCTTCCTTCTCAAATTCTTCCTAGAAGGAGTTTCTCAAATCTGAAATTGCGATTCGCGTGTCCTCAAGGTCGCCGTGGCATATTCATCCAGAAATTTTCTTTAAAAGGGCTTCAGAAGGCTAAAATTCAAATTCTTAGTTTTTGCCGACCTTACGTCAAGATGGCCGGCATTTGCCGGCTACCTGTTGCGGGGGGGGGGATCACTTCACTACCGACCCAGAGGTAGTGTCTAATAGTTGCTTTATTGAGTTTTCTATCAGCACTTCCCTGCCTCAATGCCCGTCAACTTCCAATTTTCTTGTCTTGGTTCACCATAAAGCTGATTTGCAATGAAATTCGGAACAGTCAATGTTGTACTATTTGAACACCTTATAGAGAAATACCATTTACAAAAAATGTTAAGCAGACAAAGACTTCGCTATCTGTTTGTCTTTTTTGCTTTCTTGAAAGCTACAATTTTTATGAAAAAATCAGCCCGAAAATCAAGCTCACGGATTTTATTACAAGTAGAGTACTTTGGCAGCCAATAGTAAAAAAAAATGAAATTCGAGTAATATTCCTCCATCATTCCTATCTTTGCGATATCTGCCTGGTATTAGTTTCCCCCGAAAAATCTGTCACCATTTTTGAAATTTCGTGGCTTCCTTTCTCAACCGATCCGCACTTAGTTCAATTTTTTTCGAAAAGGAAATTCCTGTTCTTTGCAACACTACTTGACATATCTTTTGGAAAAAGCAAGCTCCGAAGATCGAAGCCGGTGTCAATTTTCGAATTTTCTGTGTTTCGTAGTAAAAAATTTGAACCATGCAATGAATTCGCCAAAATTCGCCAATTCGTTGCACCATTCGGAATTACAAGCATAACTACTTGCTCTTTCTGACACAGCAAATCTTGCGCCGATTGCACATCTCTATAAAAAAGTTACGATTTTTTAGCGAGCAGTACAAAAAAAAGCGAATTCGATTTCTTAACATTGTTTTCGAAAAAACTTTCCATAGCAAAATTCAATCAGTGCAAACTTTGCTCAGCTGAAGAGAAAGCATCTAGCGAAACCTACGTATATTACTGACTGCACATTTGGCGCATTCAACAAACCTTATAGATCATCAAGCGGCGGCCAACTTGAGTGTCATTTTCGATGCATCTTTTTCCCTCTTTCTAATACGCATTCAAAAACTTAATTATAGTTCACGTTTCAAAAGTGCCTCATGCAGTACCCGAAAAATTCAAAACTTGATATTAGGATTTGCTCTGTAAGATTATGGTTGATTCATAATCCATTTTCAAAAATTTGAAGTTTCCCAGATTTATTGGTTGCGTTCGTGTCTAGGGCAGGTTTCCTAAAATACTGTGGGTTCAATGAAACATTCATCAAAGCTCAATGACAGATAAGTAAAAAAAATGTTGCGCTGTATCCTGTAGAGTTTCTCTAATATTGATATTAAAATGCTGGAAAAACTGTAAAACTTGACTTTGCCAAAAGCCATGGGTCGTGATCGGTTGTTTTCCGAAAGCCCGATGATTGAACTATTATGCGTACAACAATTTGAAGGCACCGTCCAACCACATTTTCGACTTCCACGTTTTTGTCGTTTCAGGGCCTTCTCATGTCCCTGATTCCGAATAAGAAGTCGAGAAGGCGCGGAAACCCCGATAATCCCCGTTTCGGAGAACCCACAGGCCGGCTTTCCGGGAAGGTGATTGGATGGGCGCGCAGAAATGGGCGGGCATAGATGAGGGAGGGCGGGCATAGATGGGGTCCTCCTGCATCTTTGCTATTCCAAAGCAAATTTCTGTTTCCGAAGCGGCATTTTATTCCATTTTATTTTTTATTCCGTTTGAGAGAAGGTATAATTTGACTAGGACAAGAAGAGAAGAGACAGACTCCAAACTCCCCTCACTGAAACGTGCTAAATTATTTTGTATGGGCCATATCTCGGATCGAAAACATGTTGTGGGTCTCATAAATCAAAAGTTGAACCCGTTTTGGTAAAAGCTTGAAACAGAACTGCAAGATCAATTGCGCAAGCGCATGTTACGCTTATTTGAAAAAACGAGATTACTCTTCGAACGACCTAATGCTTTCGAAACGTCTGATGAAGTTAGAATTGATTTTTCAGCATGCAAGTTATCTCAAAACTATTTCTCACTGCGTTATTAGCGGCATGTTTTTTCGAAGGAAAAGCTAAGAATGGCAGAGGAAACGTAAACGAGGGTCAAAAGGCTTCTAGACAGAGTGTAAGTCACCTTATTTTCCAGAATCTTAGTCGTTGAGCTTCAAAAAGCAAAGGAAGGTTGCCGCAATACGTGCACAGGTTCATAGCTTTTTGCTCTCTGAGCGGAATCATATGTACTCATTTCGAAAGAAAAGCATGCTTTAGCAGTATTATCGGCATTCTGCTGACCGCACATTGCATAGTTATAAATAAAAAATCACTAAGCTCGATTCATCCGTGCTTGGTCGCAAAAAAATCTAAAGTTTCAGTAAAAAATGAAGCAGACCTTATACTTTTTATTGCCTGCATCACATGAGCAAAGTTCTGGTTGATATCGCGCTTTCAGTAAAAAGTTGTTGTTTCCGAGCAACACAAAACAGCCAATTTGATCTATGGTATTCGCGAAAAATCATATTCAACTTTTCATAAAAGCGGAAGTTGTCATTATTAGTGGCCTAGTAAAGCACAACCTTGGTCATTCAGAAAAGCAATTAGTAAAACATAATAGTGGAATGCTTCAATTTTTTGGCATGTTTTTAGTTTTCCACGATCAAACAGGAAAAACAAAATATGCAAAATTATTTCCTAGCCAAACTATGCAATGTGTGTGTGTTCTGTGGCAAACCGCTAAGTGCTGAATCTTAAATATAGTGCGACAGAAAATTCGTCTCAACCTTGAAATCTTTACAGTGCCTACCTTTATGTCGGAACCTGTGCGATCGTCCAGAGTTTCAAGACTTGGTGTTTAATCAGTGGGGAAGATCGGATGAAGATCGGAGAAGTCCTGGAAGAAGAAAACAAAGACAAAATAGAGATCGGAGAGGACGTGAAAGAGAACCAGGACAAGATGGGGGACAAACAAAAAGAGAGTGAAGCCGAAAATTTGTGCTCTCAAATAAACTGTTATGGCCTCTCAAAATACAGCATTACTGTAAGGGGCTTGCATTTCGACATGATCTGGCACAACATATTATGTGTTTAATTTGCGGTCTTTCATTGAGCTATTGCCTTGCTCTTGCCTGAAAAGCGTTATTCCTCCCACCGGACCTTCAAGTAGTGTGACTTGGGATCGCATTATGGTGTGAGAATTAAGGAAAGCGAAAAAATCTCACGTCAAACATAATTAGAAAAGTAGTGATACTCCTAAATCCGGCATCCAGATTCTCGCTGCAAGCAAGTCCTTATTCCCTTTTAAACATCAAAAAAGCATCGCAGCAAACAAGAAGTTCTCGCGAAGATCAAGAGAGCTATTCTTTTCTTACTCCTAGCAGTCCATATACTCAGACAATTGCATCGGAAAGTTCGCGGCCTCAAAGCGTGCTAAATAGCGCCACTGCCCTTAAAATTTCAGCCGCGCACGCCGCGGCTCATGTATATTTTACAGAACGCCTTGGCGAAAGTCACAATTGGAAAGAGCTTATCGGGAGAGTCGCGGCCCAATCACCTTACTCGGCGTGCCGCGGGCCTTATCAAAGGCTGCACTTCTTGAACGCTGTAGGTTGAGGCGCAACCGTGTGAGGTACGCCGCAACGATGGGGCTACCCTAAGTGTTTGTGAGGCTGGTAATTGCTTCTCGGGTTTGATCCTGTGTGGCAGTTGAGTTCATATGCTTATGAAACAAACTTCAGCAATCAGATGAGTGTTATCGACGACACTAGGTGATGTCGACAGATTTGCACTTACGTTGTCATGAAACACAGACCAGAAGTTTTCTCACTCTTCCTAGGCCTCACAAGCATGTTAATCGGGTCAACTATCGGGCGCTTACAGGATGCGCAGCATTCACTTATCGGGTCCAATATCGGTTTATACCGCGCAGCTCGCGCCATGGATGATTGGTGGCCGAGCAAGCCCGCGAACTTCCCGATGCAATTGTCTGAGTATTAGGTCATAAAGGAAGTTCCGGGGCACTAATACCACTCTTCATACAATACCGCTCATAAATCGTCAAAAAAGTCGCCGGACTGCGGCGGACTCCGCCGGAGTGCGGCAGAGTGCGCCACACTCCACTAGAATCCGTCGGAATCTGCGTCGCATCGCCACATCTTGCTTCAGAATAGACGAATTCTGAATCCGAGGACATCATTCGATTCAGCTCGGCGAGATGCATCAAATAGTATATAGGAGTGTCACAATCTAGCAGAATATGATAGGTATTCGCTGGGCAGTAAGTTTCCGCTCAGTTTTGCAGTTTTCTGTTTGGTTGGATTGTTCAGTCGGATGACAACAGTATTGCCATTGATTTGTCGCTGATGACACATAGAAAGTATACCGAAGGAGTATGGTAGAGAGTCACACTGATCGAATTTGTTCTAAAATCTGCTCAAGATCACAATACCGCTTATAAAATGTGCAAAATCTCCGTAAACTTCGCGGATTTCCGGGATTTAAGCTCAAGTCCGAGACATTCTGGGAATCCCACGACACTCCAGGAATCCGCGAAATAACGGATTTCACGCAAAATACGCAGCACCATAACTTCCTTCGGAATGAACATATTCTAAATCAGGAAACAGCGTTGTGTTCAGATCGTCAAGGCGAATCTTTTGATGTACTGCGTGCCCTCGATATTCCGTTTCCAATTTTCTCGAATTGTTCTGTGGAGGTCCCTTTGCAAGAACATAACGCAGCGTCTGTGTATTATAAAAGATTTCAGTAAGCAATATTCGATAGCATCGCTCTTGTAGTTATCGTGCGCTAAGTAGAAGCTGCAGTCTTCTTTCCAAAAAAGGTAGAAGCGCCGGTCAATTTTGGAAAAATCACGCGTTTTTAGATCCTATTCGCCATAACTTCCTTCGGAATAAGTATATTTTGATCAAGGCGAATCTTTTGATGTACAGCATGTCCTTGATATCTCGATTTCATTATTCTTGAATCTTTCTGCGGACGTCTCTTCGCGAAGGTGTAAAGCAGCGAGCATTGTCCCTAATAAATTTCGGCAAAAACCTTTCGATAGTACTTGTCCTGTAGATTATGATGCACCAAGCAGTCGCCGCAGATTTCTTTCTAAGGAAACCGAAGGGCTGGTGAATTGTGGGAAAATCTTGTTGTCCCAAATTCTACTCGCCATAGCCCTAGATTACGAAGCTCTTTTGCTAAGCAGATGTGATTATCGTAATCAGCAGGTCGGATAACCTCTATGAGTAAGTTTTCCGATATGTTCGGGTTATTTCATTTTTTCTTGTTTTACGCTCTGGATGGATCGCCGATGTTTGGTCAAAATGTTGATACTTCTGATTTGTAAGGAAATTTCGCTTAGAGAGGTTTTCGAACACGTTTTTTACGAAAATCGTGATTTCTGAGGATTACAAGGTCTTTTTGGAGAGATACGGTGAGGTAACTGAAACTAAATCACGAAAGCTCGTAAATTCGCCTGCACCTCTCGCGTACCTGCCAGAAAACTTGCTTGACTGCTTGTAAAGGTTAAAGTAGTAATTAGGTAGTGTGCCATCGAACGGTGCATGTCTCAGGCTCCAGTCTGTAGAAATCGCCGAGTTACTAGCCTACGAAAACACGTCCTCATGCATTTTGCCCACAATGTAAAGATCGCATATTTCGTCGAAATTCCACCGTGACTGGTTGTATGACACTCACATTGCGAATATTATGTTCGCTTCGCTCAACAGCAAGAGCTTAATGACTCTCACTGTACTGAATATGGTGGTTGAGTGTGCTTCAGCTGCTTTGTTGGATCAGCTTCGTATCTAGAGCTCAGATCTATCTGACTGTCACAGCGCAGGAAGATCCATTAAGCGAGTGAACAGATTTGATTAATGTTTTGTACAACCAGTCACGGTGGAATTTTGACGAAATATGCGATCTTTACATTGTGGGCAAAATGCATGAGGACGTGTTTTCGTAGGCTAGTAACTCGACGATTTCTACAGAAAAAGCCTGAGACATGCACCGTTCGATGGCACACTTCCTAATTACTCTTTAACCTTTATAAGCAGTCAAGCAGGTCTTCTGACAGGTACGCGAGAGGTGCAGGAATTTACGAGCTTTCGTGATTTAGTTTCAGTTACCTCACCGTATCTCTCCAAAAAAAAACCCTTGTAATCCTCGGAGACCACGATTTTCGTAAAGAGCGTGTTCGAAAACCTCTCTAAGCGAAATTTCCTTACAATTCAGAAGTATCAACATTTTGACCAAAATCCATCGGCGAGCTTCCACAGCGTAAAACGAGAAAAAATTAAATAATTTATTAGGGAGTTAATAATTTATTAGGGAGTTTTCCGAACATATCGGAAAACTTGCTCATAGAGGTTATCCGACCTGCTGATTACGATAATCACATCTGCTTAGCAAAAGAGCTTCGTAATCTAGGGCTATGGCGAGTAGAATTTGGAACAACAAGATTTTTCCACAAATCACCAGCCCTTCTGTTTCCTTAGAAAGAAATCTGCGGCTACTGTTTGGTGCATCATAATCTACAGGACAAGTACTATCGAAAGGCCCTTGCCGGAATTTATTAGGGACAATGCTCGCTTCTTTACACCTGTCCGCAGAAAGATTCAAGAATAATGAAATCGAGATATCAAGGACATGCTGTACATCAAAAGATTCGCCTTGATCAAAATATACTTATTCCGAAGAAAGTTATGGCGAATAGGATCTAAAAACGCGTGATTTTTCCAAAATTGACCGGCGCTTCTACCTTTTTTGGAAAGAAGACTGCAGCTTCTACTTAGCGCACGATAACTACAAGAGCGATGCTATCGAATATTGCTTACTGAAATCTTTTATAATACACAGACGCTGCGTTATTTTTGCGAAGGGACCTCCACAGAACAATTCGAGAAAACTGAAAACGGAATATCGAGGGCACGCAGTACATCAAAAGATTCGCCTTGACGATCTGAACACAACGCTGTTTCCTGATTTAGAATATGTTCATTCCGAAGGAAGTTATGGTGCTGCGTATTTTGCGTGAAATCCGTTATTTCGCGGATTCCTGGAGTGTCGTGGGATTCCCAGATTATCGCGGACTTGAGCATAAATCCCGGAATTCCGCGAAGTTCAAGTTCAGTTCAAGGAGATTTTGCACATTGTGCAAGCGGTATTGTGATCTTGAGCAGATTTTGGATCAAATTCGATCAGTGTGACTCTCTACCATACTCCTCCGGTATACTTTCTATGTGTCATCAGCGACAAATCAATGGCAATACTGTTGTCATCCGACTGATCAATCCAACCAAACAGAAAACTGCAAAACTGAGCGGAAACTTACTGCCCAGCGAATACCTATCATATTCTGCTAGATTGTGACACTCCTATATACTAGTTGATGCGTCTCGCCGAGCTGAATCGAATGGTGTCCTCGGATTCAGAATTCGTCCATTCTGAAGCAAGATGTGGCGATGCGACGCCGATTCCGTCGGATTCTAGTAAAGTGTGGCGCACTCTGCCGCACTCCGGCGGACTCCAGTGGAGTGTGGCGCTCTCTGCCGCACTCCGGCGGAGTCCGCAGCAGTCCGGCGACTTTTTTGACGAATTATGAGCGGTATTGTATACCGAAAAATTTGACTCATTGTAAAACAGAAAGTATGAGTCATCAACGTATATGCTATCAACTAACCGACTTGCATTCGGGATGGTTTCAGTAGTAAAAACTGAGTGCACAAAAACCTAACAGCGATCCCAATTTATGTTTTGCTTGTGTTTTTGCTTGCGCAGGAAAATCATGGCTCAGCAAAATGCCTGAATTTCGGTTTTTTTATGGCTTCTATTCGCTTCTCAACTACACTATTTACCAGCTTACTTCGCATCTTAACATGCTGTTTCAGTATTGTACGGCTCATTGTCCTAATTTCCCATGAATCTCGGTACAATTCTTGAAACTGCTGTGCATCAATTGTTCTCGTTTAAATCTTTTCAGCGTTTTGTACAAGCGCTTAACGCGCGCGTTATTTTACGGGATTGAAACAGGGGTAGGTATTAAACAGTGGTAGCTGATACAAGCAATACCTTTTTTTCGTGATAGCAAACAAGTGCTCTTGATACAATTTCGTAATTTACACTTTTTCTGCATCATTCGTTACTTCATGCGAAAAAATGTGAGCTGCTGTTTGTTCTGAGCTATTGTAGTAAATTCAACTTAAAAGCTCTTGGTATTCCTTCTTGTTTGATAGTTTTCATCTTTCGTGGTAAAGTCGACTGTGGACGAAATCGCCCGGGCCGCTGTAGGCTGAACGCACACGAGCGTCCTTGCAACGCGACTGCCGAGAACGGGCACTATGATGACTCATGCGCGCAAATGCCAACGCAAATGCCCGCGAGAAACACGCGCGCGGGCTTTGAACCCGGTCGATTTCTTGCAGTCATCAACTATATATACTTTCCTGTAAACACTGAGTTTACATTCTAGTTAGAGTGTTTCTTCAATCGTTATCGCAACCAGTGCAAAAAGTATTCCTACGCTACTCGTTAGACAAATGGAGTATTATTTGTGCACGGACTCTGAAAATTACATCACTTCATTATTGTGATGATGTGCTTACGTACATGAAAGGAGAGTTTTTTTATCTTACTGAGCCCTCAAAAACTCTAATTAATTTCATTAAATCATGGAATCAACTGGGCCCATATGGGCTGTGCTGTCAACACTATTAAATTCTGTCTGTAAAATTCTGCAATACTTCTCAGCTTTTCTGTCTTACGGAATTTTCGCAGAACTCCTAAGTGGAGGGACTACTGCTGCCATTCAAATTACGAGCTTAGGTACTCACTGGCAACAGAGTCATGTACGATTCTTCTATGTACAAAAACGTACATGTTAACAAAAGCCAAGCAAATATCTTGTGTCTGATTACTTTGGGTTTCTTCCAATTTATACTCTTCATCGTAAATTCTTTCTCTTAAACATGTCAAAGCTAAAACACACATGCATTTCGGCGTCAAAAGTGAGGATTCAGTTGGACACCCGTCCTCTAATCTCTCATGAAACGAGGCGTGCAGTTAAGCGCTTTTGTCAATATTATCCTCTACTTGGCATTTTTGCCACCTTCAAAGTCATCCTCTAAGTTACTCTGATCAAGCCCAAGCAGATAAGTTGAAGGCACTCACGTTGGATACTTTGGTAGTCTTCATGATGCTACATGGTAATCAAACTCAGCACTCGAACATCTTAAAATACCAGTGGATGAAACTTCCACTCTTTCTTTCACAAAATTACGGGGACACCCAAATCCAATTTGTAACTGATGGCTGCTTACAGCCGCATCATTTGAACTTAACAAATTCGTACATTTCGCTCGAAACACCATGATACGATTCCCAATTACAAAAAGTAGAAAAAGATGATTTGATGCAGACAGAATACAAATGGATCTACACCTTACGGAACTCATATAGACTCAAAAAGTAGACGAGGCTGCTTTCACAAACACACACGTCGTGAGTAGCTACGTGCATACGCATGTAACCTTTAATTTAACTGGCTTGGCTTCGGGAAGGGGGGGGGGTTATGACGTAAGGCCGCTCGTGCCGCCTGCGTCTCTCTCGCGCTGGTGTTCTTTGATCACTACTAGTCTTAATTAGGTCACGGAGCCCCGCCTTCCCGAAGCCAAGTCGGTTGAATCAAATGGTAGTTGATGATCGCTCCCGTAATTTTCATGTGACTAGACTGAGCATATAAATTCAAATCCCTGCAGCTTGACCTTTGTGCAGAAACATTCTGGCTGAGTTCATAGGCTCAAAATAGTATAATCACATAGTTCAATTTGCTCGAAGACATTTTCTTGTCAGTGACTTACAAAAACGTGCTTCCAGCTAATTTCCTAGTGTAAAAGCTTCTATGGCAGACATACTTGCTGAATTGCATTTATTTTCCTCAACCTCCTACTAAAGGCGATGCATATATTCCAAAAAGAGCTCCACTGCACAACTTCACGAACAACTGATCGCTGCTACGACAAAAGATATTTCGATGTACACAGAAAAAAATGGGGAGATAACAGTTTAAGAAAATAGCAGGAGCAAGTTTTTTCCGCCTCACCGCACTCTTGAACTTTTCTTTTAGAAAACGTATTGCACTATTTTATCGCAGGGATTCTTGAGCCTCATCAATTTTTACGACACCAAGTTTGTTATCTAGATCAAAAGTTCTTTTGTTGCTTATCATCGACATACAAAGGTTCCAAAAGTATGTGCACACACACTTTTTTACTCGTTGATGCTTTTCTCCCACAGTTTCTTTCGCTTAACAATTATTCGGTAGAGAAAACTTTACCTTACACTGGACTGTTACAAATCGCAGTGGCAACTTTAGGCGAAATGGGTGGTGGGGCACGTAGAACGTTATTTACATAACCACCCTCGTCAGCTGCAGACAACGCTAGGAGGGCATTTCTTCGCACGAGACCCCGCGCGCCTTGATCAAATATTGCCACAATGCAATCAGTGTTCGGCACAGATCGTATGGCAGGTTGAACTTCGTTTTTGAGGCGAAAGAGCAAAGGGATATCGTTTATGTGGCCAGAATTGACGTTTATTACTTGACGTTCTTTTAGGGTTTTTTTTACATTTAGGGCTGAGAGTCAAAGGGACTTCATTTCGCAGAAGTCAAAGGGAACTTTGTTTTCAAGAATCCTAGAAAAGAACTCATGCCGGGCCCTAATTGCAACTACCAATAGTCCTATCGCAATGGCAAGTGTGCTGACTATCGTGCGGTGGTATCGCAATTCAGGTCTTTTGTTGAACAGACTTTTTGCGATTCCTATAAACACTCCTAAACTGAGTATATCGATATATTGGCCACCACGACGTGTTTCACCTCTTTAAGGTGCTAAAAAAATAGAGAATGTTTATTGCAATTTTTATTTCCAACAAGCAATCAAAACACCAGTTGTGGACACAACATTTTTCGCTTGGTTGAAACTTCCCAAAAACCACAGAATGCTGCATCAAATATGCTTTTGACTCTCATTTCGCTCAAATCCCAATTCCGCACGTTTCTTGTGTCTTTCCTGCATAGCTTCACTGTCTTCGAAATGTTCTTTTGAAGAAATTATGGCGTGCTTCATTGCTCATAAGCACCGCAAAGATGTGAAACAGTCGTTACCAATATACACATGCTCGGGACATCTAATGTATACATATTAACGCTGAGATACGGTCGGTCACACTTGTGGAGCTTTTCAAATCAAATTATGATTACGTAGAAAACCTCAAAAATTAGATTTTTTATGTGAGATGCAACTGTCGTCAAGTTTGTCTCTATACTTTTGCTCTGTGAAGAATAAGCTAACGACCTGAAAAAAAAACCTGCAAGCCAACTCCAAAGTTACCAATTCTCAAGTTCGAGTTTAAAAATCGATCTACAAACCTTCATTTCTGAACTGTGTTTGACGTGTCCGTGTGTGCAAAAAAAATCGTCTGATTCATAAATACAGGTAGAAAAAAATCCAGCTGAACACGATGCGACAAAGCTTTGCCACAAATCTTGTATTGCAATAGGTTGACCCAAGAGCTTTCGTTCTCAGCGAATTCAAAAATTTATAGCTAATGATTTTTCCAACCAATTTGATTTGCTAATTTTGTTTGAAAGAGCAAATCATGCACTTTATGATAATATCCTAGAGGTTTACCTATGATCATACATTGCATACATAGGAACGGTAGAGTGTTACATAAATTTCGAATTTTTTGAGTAGGGTCATACAAAATCTGAAACTTGCAAAAATTGGAGCAGTCGGTATCTTACGTTCTAGTACCTGCTCTTTATAGTCAAGCAAGGTTTGTGCTAAATGAAAAATCAAATTAAATTCACTACCAAAAGTTATAATTCCTGAACAATTAGGTTGTCCCAAAAGTAAACCGTATTTAGATAAATCAAACGGTTTTGCTTTCCTGGCACCATTGGGGAACCATTCGATAGAGCGAAACAAGCTTTACAAAATGACCGCCAGGGAACCGTCTAAGTCACGATCCGGGTAGAATATGGATGCAAAAATCAAAAATTTTCAGCTACCCTAACGATCGGACATGACAAGACTTGTTTCAGTACTACTATGTGTCTACTGTATAATGACCAAGTTTGAGTCCCGTACGATTATTCTTCGCAAAAATCCAATTTTCAGGTAAAATTTTTTTTTTGCTCCAAACTTTACCTGGACTACGACATAAACGGAACTTTTGCATTCTTTTGTAGGGCTTGCTTCGCTCTATTAAATGGTAGCCCAAGTCTGCCAGGAAAACAAAAACAGTTTGACTTATTTAGAAATACGCTTACTTCTGGAACAACCCAATAGCAGCACAAAACAGCGGATTTGATTTCTTGGCATTTTTTTTTGCGAAAATCATAGCTTTTGACGCAGACGTTCAGTGCAAATTTTGCTGAGTTAGAAAGAGCAGGTATAAAACCTATACAGAACACTGCTCCGATTACATAAGTTCAGATTTTTTGTGACCCTCACAGAAAACTCGAAATTTGAGTAAATTTCTTCTACCGCTTTATTTTAAGTATCGCGGATATTTTTGAGCGGCTAAGAACCGCTCTAAAGGTCATGATTCGCTATTCATACAAAAAATGAAAGTAATCAACTCGGTTCCATGAGCAATCAATACGCCTGCTAAGTGTGATGTACAAGCTTTTAGCGAAGCTGGAGGATTTCCCAAGGATTCAGCTGCATGGACCACATCCAGACGGTTTCGAGGGTCATAGAAATCTGCCGAAAATACCGACTACCCCTCGTGCTAACCTTTGTCGACTACGAGAAAGCCTTTGACAGCGTCGAAATCAACGCCATCTTGTCAATGCTAGTCGATCAAGGAGTTGACCCAGCTTACGTGAGGACGTTAGCTGACTGCTACAAGAACTGTCAAATAACGATGCAGTGACCTGACCAGTGGAAGCGGGTTTGACAAGGCGAACAATCTCGCCGAAGCCACAGCGGCCTTGCAGTAGGTGATGAAGTTACTGGAATATGGCGTGAGAGGTATACGAGTTGATGGGAAATTTCTGTCAAACCTTCGTTTTGCGGATGACGTCGCTCTCTTTTCAAGCAGTACTGAAGCAGAGACGATGCAGAGGGAATCAATGAAGTGGAAAAGAGGATTGAATTTCGACCAAGTAGACTTAGTTTTTAAAAGAACTTTTGCGAAGATGCAGAAACGAATGAAAGGCACTCCTATTATGTATAATTCTTCTTTCGCGTATCTTAGACGTTCAATGAACATGGAGAACGATCTGGAACTGAGCAAGAGAAGAAGAGAAGCCAGGGCCGCCTTCCGACCTTTGAAGGAAGCCATCTGAAGACCATCTGACGGAACCGAAGCGTCGTGCCCACCGATTTGACTCAACCGTTCTTCCGGCGTTTTGTTACGCAGCTGAGACTTGGGCCGACATTGTACTCACGTCGAAAGCTCTAGGCCCAACCCGACCACCCACAGAGTGCTTATGCCCAGCCTTCTGAAGATGAACCTACACAAACACATCTTGTCGGATTTCGCAGTATGGATTTAATAAGATGCCCCGTCTTTGTGACTCAGCGGAATGCACTGCGAAAGCGAAGCATCGAGGCCCGTCACATCATGAGAAGAACAGACAACAGATGGAATGAAGAACATCAGGTAAATTCCTCGCGAAGCAGAACGTCCCCGAGGAAGACCACCAACGAGATGGGCAGACGTATTCATGTAACGGATGTACCAACTGGAAAATCAGCTGGATACGCTTTTCACACCTGGAACTCATGGACGCAGCCATCTATGTCGAAGATCATGGATGCTTGAAGCGAGTTACAGGAACCATTGGCAACTTCTGTGCTGGGGCCCGCATGTCACGTAAAAATGGGACATCTGAGTATCTATGTACGTATTCAATCGGTTCTGGAATCCAGAAGTTATGAGTTTTTGGAAGTGATGTAAACAAACTTTCGCAGCAACCTAATATTATATTTATTGTTTCATTGAACTGATCGTCCCAAAGTGATTTTGTTTTTTTTGGACGAGAGCTACTTGCCGCAGAACAATGTGGGAGATTTCGTAGGCATTCGGTACCGTTTTTTATCTTTCCTAAAAGTTTATACTCGCATTGCAGAGGGAACAACGGGCTCTTAAGAAATTAAGAAAGTTGCAACCCACCATTTTTGCCAAAGCAAGCTTGGCCATATTTTTTCAAAATTTCATAGCCCAGCAAAAGAGTCCAGGCAGCAGATGGATTGAGTAAACCCATTAGGACAAGAAACTTTCTGCAGTATCTTTACAGCTCCCGGCGTTTTGCCAGATCTTTTGTTTCAGAAATTTAATATTTTGCCATGGATAGCAGGTAAGTGCACTTATGTCTTTAAGCTTTCTGAATTTGAAATATTTAAGGCTCTACTATTGTTGTCAAACTCTAATTACAGAGTATTTTCAAGTTTTGTTTCTTCTCAAAAAATATGACTCTAAGGTGTCGCGGGCAACCATATACTGACTCTGTCCTAAAGACCAAGGGGGTTTTTGAGTAAAAAACCTTTTTAATTGAGAACTCTCTGAATGCTCAATATTTGCTTGTTCGCGCTCTAGCCACTGTCTACAGAAGACTGTAACGAAACTATAAGTGATTAAAACGAGACGTGATAGCGCTAGCATGATGGAAAGTACAGCAAAATTTCTTTAGAGTACGAGCAGTCTAATTTCAAAACAATAATTTTGATTTACGAACGCTGCTAGTCGAAAAGAGTAAAATGACTTTTGTGACGATCTGTGAAATTGACTGAGAGCCAAAAACTTGCAACAACATTATGTATCTAGTCAATTTATCGCAGATAGCAATGTAATCGGCAGGTGTTTGCCATCAAGCATGGAATAAATTACTTGCAACTTCAATTCTCTACTGAAAAAGTTCCAGCCATTGAGAACAAACATTAAATGACTTTTTCTCAAGTCAGCTTGTTTCGCATGTTTCTCCTATCCGTAATTCGACCGTGATATCTATGCAGGGACTTACAGGACCATTGTTCTATCAAACATTATGGACAGGGCTCGGCACAGGTGGCTTACCGGGCAAGCTGGATATCGTTTTGGAGGTAAAAAGCAAAGGGGATATCGTTTTTGCGGAAGAGAATGCCACTGTCTTGCGATCTGCTGCCGGCACGCTGCCGGCATGCCGGCAGCATGGTCTCTTAAACAAACAAAGGGCTTGTTTACAGCGAAGTGAAAATGAAATGGAACCAAAATGGGTGTGTAGATGGGTAATGGGGGACTAGTACTAAGTGCAAAAAATTATGAAAAAATTATGTGATTTGAAGTCGCGGCAAACTTTTTTCGGAGTTAGGTGGCTTTACAGCCACCTGGACAGCCACCTGAGGTGGCTGTAAAAAGAAAAAGTCATAAATTTCCCTTCCTTCATATAATTTTTTCACACGTTCAGCATATCTTTGTTGTACATCAAAAACACTATAAATGAGTTTTTGAATCTCCTCAAACCCCCTCCTCCTCGCCTAATTACAGCCCTCTAAATATTTTGTACGGCGGAGGCAAGCCTGCTCCGAGCGCGCAACGGTGCGCGCCGGACACAGCATGCCTCCAATTCGGAGAATACGAAATTCTTTAGATCATTTTCGTTTGCTCATGCTGCTTTTGAGTTTCGTTTCATTATTTTTTGTTATTTGTAATTGATCCATTCCTGATCGCGTCACAGGTGATGTCGTATTTGTGTAGCGAAATCGGCGGGGACTTCGTTTTGAAAAAGCCACCTCATGCCGAGCCCTGATTATGGAGAGATGGCACAGCGGTAGCGCTGCATACTCGTTAGTGCTCTAAAAATTTTGAGAGAAAAATGACCACCAATCCTTTATTCCGCGATGCTTTCGCCATCGCGGAATAAAGGGATTGGTATGCGGGTGGCGAACAAACAACTACTTGTGGGGCCTATCAGTGAATTTGCACGTCGATGAAACGTGAATATAATGAACTTCGGTCTTACAAAGATTCCGATTTTATTGTACTCTTTACATGATGTTTAGCAGATGAACAAACATTTCAAGAAACGAATTTTCACAATACTTGCCTGCAAGCAGAATTATAAATCAGAAACAGATTCTTTAGTTATCTGGGATCACACTAGCTTCTTTGTGGAAACATAAAGTATAAATTACATGTTGACCAAGCATTGAGAAATTGCCCAAATGATTTATAAGGTTTGATTTGTCATTTGCAACAGCATTGCTATTAAACCTCTAAAGAGAAAACCTTTCATTTAAAGGGACTGGCGCCTGGAAAGAGGGACTTCGAGACCTAATCGAGGCATGATTAAAGAGCACGCTTGAAAGGAAGACGTAGAATGCGTCGCGGTGCGAGCGGTCGCCTTGCAGCCGCCAATCCCTTCGAATCAAAGGCGTGTATGTTGAGGTAATATATTGAAAATCGAAAAATTGTCACTAACATTCAATTATTGGACGCAGATGGCTGCTATGTTCTCAACCGTTTGACGGCATACTGCTATCCCTCTCACCTTTTATAGCCAATTCAGTTGCTGGTGCGCCTGCAAATAAGTATGATACAAGTTTCGAATGTTTACTATAGCTAACTTCGACTGTTCCAAGATCCTTTCGTATTACCTTTCTACCGAAAGTCCTTAAATGCGGTCAAGCAGTAGATTCTTTCTTTCATCACATGCTACTTGCCAATACACACTATATATCGTTCTTATTCAAATGAATAAAATTGTGTTATCGTTTGAAAAACATGTAGAGCTTTCCGTAGGCCTGTTTTTCTCTTAGTCTTCAATCCGTCATTTTGTTTAGCAAAAATGAACTTTTCCGAATAACAGGTTATGAAAGATATGAAAGCATGTGAATTAGACGATCATTGCACTGAATACAACAAAGATCTGCATATTGTGGACAAATTCAAAAAGGAGAAAGTTTTGATTGCAGCCATCTCAAAAACCTAATCTACTTACCAAAGAAATCGGACCGGCAAGATCCTCTAAAGGCTAGTCGTTCTCCTCCACTCTCGCCCTTTGGAGGCAATAATGACTTCCAATACTTCGACTACCTCGCACTTGTCGCACACATCTCGCCCATTGCTACCTTTTTTACCCTCAGGACAATCGTCCTGTTTTTCTAGGCATCTCTTGGAAAGGTCAGTATGCAAACGAGGATTTGTAAACGATTGATTCAAAAAACTAAAAGTGCTTCGGAAATACACAAAAAAGTACAGGTTGATATGAAATTACTTTCGGTCGCGAACATTCATTTACAAAACCCCGTTCATGTACTGACCATTGTATCTATGATGAATAACAGCGGCGGCCCGGAAGAATCTTTTAAGAAAGAATCTCTCGGAGCTTATGTTATCCAAGTTCTTTTGGAGATTTTCTTGCATGCTTGTCAGCTTTTATGTGGGCCCATACCCCAAAATTCAAAAATTATTCCAAATACATAATTAACACAAGTCATTTAACTCTATAAGTCCGGTACCCTCTCTCCTTCAATTCTCCCCCCCCCCCCCCCATCTTACTACCCTTTATATCCACCACTGATAGATAAGTATAGCGGCATGAAGCGCTGTATCATGAGACTGCACAGTCTTTGCTCTAAAAAATTCATCTTATTCTTATCGAAAGTATAAGGAAAGTTCTGTAAATCTCTTCCTCTTTCAAAAATAGGGGATGCACAAAGCCAAAATCAAACAAACATAGCATCCAAAAAAGCATCATTTGTAACAGAATTTTTTATAGTAAATTTTGAACCAAATCTAATTAACTTATCATTTAGAATCATCAATTCTCATAAGGTAAAAGTATCCGCTTTGTCATTTTGTTCACTAAAATTTCTCCCACAACGTCAATTTTTTCGATTTTCATTTACAAATCTTCTTAATGTGCTGACCTTTCCTCAATGTAGGGAGAAACAAGATTGTCCTGAGGATAGTTAATTCATCTTCGCTATCAATTCATTATCTCCAGCTATGTACTGACTGAAACATCGACGTAGCCAGCTCCACAATCAGTACCTTCCAAAAAAAACTGAGCAAATTCGAGTACTGCCTAGAAACTGCGGTAGTATTCTCTGTGCAACATAGTTTGTCAAAAACTGTTAGTGTAGAACTTTACTTTTGCAGCGCAACAAATATACAAGAGACTAAAAACAACTTTTGCAAAAAAGATGAAAACTCACAGTGCACTGTCAAACGAATTTGTGTCAATTCTTTTGATGCTTTTCAGACAAGTTTTCAAGAATTCAGTTTTATATGAGATGCCGAAAGTAAAAAACGGTTTGAAAAGAAATGTCCATAAAAAGTTGGAGATTGCAGCCCGCTGATCAATTCGAGAAAAGAAAGATTTTGAGGCGTTATGAAAGGTGTTTTGGGAAAGACAAACTAAAGGACAAAATTTTGGAGAAATTAAAACCGAAAAATTTTCGCAAGAAAGTTGGGAGGAAACTGCAAATGCTAAAAAGAAAACTTCGTGGGACAAAGAAAGGAGTGCTATACTCAAGTTTGACATCGAAAGTTCAGTGGTTTGTTTTTTGTTTTTACTATGAGTGTGAAGTCAAAACCACGGCTTTCACTAGAAGGATTATTGAAAAGATTAACAGTGACTTACTCAAGAAGGCTTCGTGGTAATTTTGTGAGATACAAAAATACTTAAGGTAATGGGAGGTTGACAGGGAACCATTGAGAGTAGCATTTTAAAGCGTGACTGTTAGGAATAGTAAATATTTGATGACAAGAATGTCACCAAAGAGTAAATTAGAGACAGTTCAATACTTTTTCACTGAATTTGGGTAAGTTCAGATAAGACGGAAAACGAGCAATTGCCATAAACATACAAGAAGTGAGCGGTAGAAAGCGAAGAAAGAGAGTTGCGGCAGGGACATCAGCTCAATGAGCTTTTCGGTTGAAGAACAAACAGAGACTTGTAACCTGACTATCTTGTTAAAACTGTTCAAGTCGGCTCAAAAATTTTTTTAACTTGGAAATTTACCAATCAATCATCTGTACTACCCCCTCGGATAGCGGCCTTTTCCATTAATTCACTAAAACTACGAGGAGAAATTTCTTACATATAACAACAAAAAGTACATACATAGACACCGCAGATTGTATACAATTGAAGAAAGAAATCTTAGACTGGATCTTTCATGCTCCATAGGTTTTGAGCGGATTCAATACTATAGAGCAGCTTTTTAAAGTCACGTTACAAATATAACATGTCCAGATGTTGAAGCTACAAAAAAGAACATGAAAAAAACTTTGAAAGACACAAAAACAAGACAACTCGGACTGCGAAAGGAAATAACAAAAAGATATGGAAAACGAAGATGAAGACGATCAAAAGTCAACGAAAGCACATCTCATCTACTATAGATTAGGTGTTGAGTGAGCATTGTACATACAAAAAAACTAGAATGCTGTGATCGCGTGTGGCACTTACGCATAAAGTGACTGGCAGTATTACGAAATGCGAAACCTTAGAAGTTCCCTTGTTTGATGTCCTCAAAATTATTCTGCATTTTTGGAAATTTTCGATGAAATTCTAGGAAAGTTCCTATCCGCGTCGTTCTTGACGTCAAAGCTCTCGCGAAATTCCCATGTTTGCGCTTCCATTCACTTCTATGCTTTAACTTTCGGGGAAATCAAAACGCTTGTCCTCGGGAAGTTTCTATGAATGGTCTAAGAACGTCGCAGTAACAGGAAAGACAACGCGGGACTTAGAATTTGAAGGATTCAATTTAATCATAAAAACTAAAAGTCCTTGACGTGCTCTTCGAATTAGTAAAAACAAAACTTAGCGTTTCGTATCTAATTCTTCTTGCATATCTTCTACTTGATAGCCATCACTTTCAAAATATGGCTGTTTTTGAAACAACCTTCAAAAGGAAATTATTCTCGTTTTCCTCCCGTGTTGTGTATTGCCTGCTCTCGGCGCGAGAACCTGCAATTTGAAATGCCGCCAAATAAAAAATATCCCACTCACTGCGGCTTTTTCATAGGTTTCCAAGAGTCTCTTTTGCTTTTGCTAATTGTTCTGCTCTTTTTTCTTTTCTATTTTCTATGACAACCCTCACTTTATGTAGGGGCAGATATTCAAAGATCACTTTTGAGGCTCTATCTCTAAACTATCGAGATTATGCTTTCAAGTCATCTAAAATGCTCACTACCTCACTTGAAGATCTTGAAAAAAAATGTCGAATCGAACCAAAACCTTTTAGTTTTTTCCTGACACGTGAAAGGGAGTTAGTCCTCGTAGACTCCACGGAAAGAACTCTTAGACCAAAACACATTTTTTATGAAATTTTCTCAAAAAATGATTCTGGATAACAAAAAAGTAGCTCAAAAAGCATTGCGTTCAGCTCGCCAAGGCGCCTCAGCGCACTGCCAAGGGAGCGACTGTCTTGAAATAAACTGATTTGTGGACGTTTTCTCATAAAAGAACATTTTTGCCATTTGTGCAGGTTTCGTCAAATGGAAAGAACTAATGCGTTTCAATCGACAGAGCTTACTTCAAGTGCTGCTGGCGTTACAATTTTTGCAACTTAGGCGTGCGAATCTTGATAGCGGCCACTATCGAAAAATCGACAGTGAACGCTATTACAAATTCACTTAGCAGACAAGATAAAACAAATCGCAATATTTAGGGATTCATACGAAAAGAATCACAATTGTTCAAAAACGATCAGAAAGATAATATATTTACGTTCTCTTTATTTAAAGCGGTTTTTCTGAAGGAAAAACGTACAACATCTCCAAAAAAACGCAAAAAACGTTTTTTTGAACTTTGCCTTTGCTCGGCTGTTGAAAAGAAACTCAACTACGGTTTCTGTTCACCTTGGCACACCATCTATAGCCGTTCACCTCCCGATTCATCATCAACTTATGGCAGCGCGGAAAAGTTGCTGCGACATTCATACCGATGGGCGAAGTCGCTGCGGCAGGTGATCGGCCGATATTTCAAAGCATAGGAAGATGGGTGGTCGACATTTCAATTGACGAATGTGAAATAAGGGTTGGTTTCAAGGGATATCATCTGATGAGGAGGGGTTTACCATGGGCTTAATCTGACGATATACCACACTAACTCATTCTCTTTCTGTTACCTAGATTCTTCTGTGCGGACGTGTTTTGCAACGGTATAAAACAGCGCATATTATTCACAGATGGCCAGTAAGTACTGCTCAATGAAAATTTTTCTGAAAGAGCGTTTTTTTCAAACGAAAAGGAAGGGCCGGAGAATATCTGAAGCATGCGAAATTTACCTGAGGACTTTCACCGTTGAAACAGTGACTTTGCTATGATTACTGTAACCGGCGTGCCATTTGCCTCAATTAATTTTTACGTCAATCTAAAGTCTTTAGATATTTTGCGGAGACGGGAGAGCTCAACTCGTACTAGCAAAAACTACTCGTACTTACATGTTTTTATTGTGAGTAGAGGTCTCTGAGAGGCGCAAATCGGCAAATTAGTTTTTATAGGTCTTTGTCGACAGATTATTCCGTGGGTCACTAATGTATGAACCCTGCGGAGAAGTACTAAGAAGCAAGTACGATTACAATTATTTACGTCTTTTGTAGGTGAAATCACAGTATGTGGTTTTCGAAAACTACGATGTTTTTGATTCATTCGGATGACTATTTCATTGACAGAAAATTTGTCATTTTATCTTCATGGTGCAACATTCAAAGACAGTAAGTTTCTTGAGAAATGTGAGAAGAATCAGATTTTCCCCGAAAAGGGGAGCATGTCGTGGAGATCAGGGGTGACGACCTACGAGAGGCCCGCCAAGCGACCGTGTTTTCAGGGATAAATAGAGATCGGAGGAATTCTTCTAGCTTTGAATAGTTCTATTGTTTCTACCTCACCTATCCTTTATCGCTTTAATTTTACTCCTTTTTGTCGCCGTTGCTTCTATTGTTAAAATAAAGTGTCTCGTTGTGTATTGGTTCCGTGGCAAAAAGCTAAAAAGCCATTCTATCTGTTGTACCGAGCCCGAAAGGGACCACACTTCGCTTGTGTGAATAGGTTAGCGAACCCAGCGGGCACTTGTTAATACCGATCTTACCCAATGGGTTTGTTGATGAATAAGTCACTGGTCACCTTAGAACTCTACGCAGATGTTGTTGGCTAGCGGTGCGGTACATGTTGAGTTGGATTGTAAAACAAGCTGCAGATGTCCATGATACATGCCACGTTCGCGCATCCAACATTATAAATCATTCAGTCATTGGTGATGTGTTCATGATAGCAATCAGTGTTTGCAGCGGAGGGGGGAAAAAATCACAAAATAATATCGGAACTACCAATCAAATTCAAATACTGCCTCCATGCTACTTCATACGAATATGAACAGGAAAGCCTTGTGTTTTCCGTTCCTAAGAGTGTTCAATGCAGTTAGCAATGTAAGCCCAACTAAAGATGTGCTATTTTAGTAAACGTCCCACAGCACAACATTAAGCGAGAGTTGATCAGTAAAAGGCTAAACAACAAACTGCGCTGCACCCTACGAAAAAATGTGTAGAAGGGAAAACGGTGTCTGCTCCAAGCGCGGTATGGTCTCTATTAAATGAAGTGTCAAACGTATAAGGCTCTCTACATAAGTGAGATCTCATTAGTTTCAGTGCGTGTTAATGAGTATCCAGTAGCAAAAGACGGCATAACCGCCTGAGTCCATTAAGGAAACATTATAGAAGATAACAATAAAGACGATCTCAATATTGCAAGTGGATTTTCAGTGTTTACATAAAAAGTGGCTTATTATTATTTGGAAATAAATGGAGTAGCTTTTGAAATTTTCAAATATCCAAATCAGCCTTGTAAAACCCTTTGGAGGCGTAGAGGCCGCCACACTTCTTCTCTCCAAAATGGTTAGGTCACGGGATGAAGTATCTCAAAAAGTTTTTTTTCGTCTGAATTCTGGGACCGTCACTAGTTTGCTCGTTTCCTAAACTGAACAGCAGTTGTCGATAACGGGTGACGTGACCCTGTATTCAGCATTCTGTAAGCTAAAATTATGCAGCAAAATAGTTGAGTTCGAATACCTCGTCGGCCTTACTGTACCGATCGATAGATAGGCAATGTGAGCTAGCAACTGTTATGCTCTGTAGGCAACGCTCGGGGACTTTTTTGGCTCTGATTCTCTATAAGCACTGTCTCTAGCGTAATGCCTCGTTTATATTAGGTATATTAAGTTGCCCCAAAAGTAACCTCTTTCTTTGATTAATTCAAGCTGTTATGCTCTCCTAGTACATTCGAGGTATCATTTGATAGAGCAGATCAAGCTCGACAAAAGGACCACCGAGGGTCCGTCTAAGTGGCATTCTCTGTAAAATTGAAGCTAAAATCGAAAAAAAATTATCATATGAAAACTGAATTTTTGCGCGGAAAAACCCTACGGACCTCCAACTCGGTTTTTAAAGAAATTATGAGCACCGAAGCATAGGAGCGTTTTTTCTTTATTAGTTGCATAGATGGAAGATAAAAAGTGAAGAAAACGATCACGCGTTCCAGCAGTGTCCGAATGTTTTTTATGTTCTTGAAATAAAACCTCTAGAAAAGATTCTTTGATATAGATTTTACATCCGTCATTCTGAACTTGCAGTAAATAAAACGCGGACCATAGTTATTGCGGAGTAAAAATCTTACAGTAGTAAAATTCTTCTTTAGTTACAATAGTAAGATCCTTTGGCTTAGATTTTCTTACAATCATCTTTCTGAACTTGCAGTAAAATCCGGAGCGGTAATTTTATTAGTACAACTTCCTTTAACGATAAAATGGTGCAAACCTTGAGCCGATTGAACGGTTTTGGAGTGAGGATTGTTGAGCAAGCGCTTAAAAAAGAGATCTTGATTCTTCGGCACGTTATTTAGAATTTGTAACATCTTCGTAGAAGCTCGAAGATCTTAACCAACGCAGACTTTGCTTGGACAGAAAGAGCAAGTTAGAACATCTGGTTCCAATTTTATTGCAAGTACAAATTTTTGACTGAAGTGAAAAAATTGAATTTCTAGAGTGATATATTTTTCCTCAAATGTCTCTGCGATAAATGCGCAAATGATGTATGATTGGATGCTTAAATGAATGAATGTATGAATGTATGTAAAAATGTATGAGTGTATTTACACACTTTTTCATCACAGTCTCGCATAAAAATGATATACGCTAATTTCCGGAGTATAAGGCGCATTTTTGTGCAACGCGCGTGAGCAGTTTCGCAAACGACGCGGGCGATGTGCGTCGCCGCAAAGGCAGCGGTGCTAACATTTCGTAACAGTTTTGCGCATTCGTTCTCTATCAAATCTTTTGAGAACATGAATTGTTTAAAAAATCAGTTTGCTCTACCGTTAATTCATCATATTCCGCAAAACAAAAATTTTACACTAAACACCCGTATTGTTATCATTTGAAAGTCATCCAATATTCGTCACTGACTTCGTTTGTGTCTACTTATAGTTAGGTTTTTGCTAAATCTTTTCGGTAACCGAAAGCCTCGACATTTTGACTTTGCCTATTTAGCAATCTCCAGGTAAAGTAGAGATAAGCATACTGTTAAAGTACAGCTCAACTCAAGCCCGAACCTAGGGCGCAATTTTCGCATTAACGTTCGCGCGGCAGGTGCGCCTTATACATAAGTGAGCCTTATACTCCGGAAAATAGGATATTTGAAGCGTGCACAGCTGTTTAGCAAAGAGCTATAAATTTATGAAAACGGTGCGTAGACACTTTCAAGCAGGGTGCTAGATAACGTCTGCCATTTGTAGAAAACGACAATGGTATAAAAACTCAGCACATCTTCCTCTCAAAAACGACTCTTAAACATATAGTGACGCGATTTTTTGTGGTAATTTACCTAATGTGATTGGCTTGATTCGCGCTATTAGGGTGTCCCATAATTTCTTACCGTTTTTACTCTCAACGTCAATATTTCTCGAGAACTGGACACCTTCAAACGGTACAGATACATGAGCGAGTTTCTGTATACAAGGACTATATGATCACCTGCGTGGGAGAAGCTCAGGACGTCTAGGGGCAGAGTTTGTCATTTTGCTCCATTCATTTTTTCCTAATTTATTACTATGGAAAGAATACGAAAAATGTACAGTTAAATGTTCGATGTGTCAAGCATATGCTAGAATAAATAAGGAGTTTTTAGGATTTGTAGGAACCGAGATATGATTTTTCACAGGGAAGTTCGTTTCTGACTGCTATTAATTTCAGCTCACTTTATGTGGAATACGTGTGTGGACCCTTGATAGACCTATCAAATGATTACTTGATCCACTTCGATTGAAAGAAAGTTGAAAAAAGACGACGGTCGTAGCAAAAACGGTAAAAAGTTATGGGACACGCTAATAGATGTTTTTCAGAGATGAATGAGTCAAGAAAGATCTTTTTGTAGCATCCTTGGACTCCCTGTTTTAGACATGAGGAGAACTCAGTACTTGCTCTCATCGTAGTTGGTGATTTTTCTTCGAGTTTTTTCTATTGTATACAAAGGTGTGCGCAGAAATGTGTGACTAGTTACGGGGGTAGCGGAAAAAGAAAACCAAGAGAAAAGAGAAAAGAATCTAAGGATGAGAAAAGAAAAGTTTGAAGGGACTCAATCACCACTTTTTGTCCTAAGACTGAATAAACTGTTTGCTTACTTCCAGCTACTTAACAGCCGCGGTAGGCGTGTACCAAGAAAACACGGAGAAACAGGTAACTGATTTTTGCTGCTTGTAAATTGCCGAAGCGGTTAGCTTTTTCAAAAGCAGCATTTTGATTATCTTTTTCCGTAGAAGAAAGTACTAACATGAAACTAACATACTCTTCTATCTGCGTGAAATCAGAGCAGAAATGATTTCAAGAACTGTATTGAAAGAAACGATAAACTGTCTTCTAAAACAAGAGGTCCAAATGGGGTAGCTCTTTACAGGCTGGAAGTCGTCTTTAGCTGAAAAGGAAGAAAGGGGGGATTGTTACTTATGTGCGAAGGTTCGAAAAATTGACCAAAAATATAATAGTAGATGTGATGTACGTGCAAGTTGCGTGCATTAGAATGTATGGAAATGTTTCAATAACAATCTTAAGTTTGATTTGTGTAAGAAATTTGATTTATCTGTGTACTACACCCCTTATGTAGTTTTAACGCCTAGTTACAGACGACACCTGCAATATGATAACCTAGAAATGATGAGTTCATAGTATTTGAAAAAAAGAGCGATGCTGCCATTGCTTTGCTGATACGCCGTGTGCAAAGAAGTAAGGAAAGGTTTCGGAAAGTTTTTTTTGCTAAACAGTAATTTAGAAGGCAAATTAGTTTTGGTTGGTTTAACGGTTTCAGGTTCTTTGGTATGAAACGTAAGCTTTATTAAGGCGTTAGATCTTTGCTGAACATATTTGAAAGTTGCTCAATACTGGAGGAAATTTTTGCAAATTTTCCAGATTTTGTTCTTTCAATAATATTGACAAAGCACATTTTATTATGATGTCTAAAAAAGTCCGTTTCGTTCTATCTTTAGGTGTCCCTTTCTTTCCATGCTATCCCACTCATCACCGTTAGAGAAATACGTTTTTGATCACTTTTTGGTTGAAATTTATACCTTTTCAAATCTGTCCTTGTTACGCGTCCTCTGGACACCGAGTAATGAGCGTTTTCTGAATCGAAAAGTGAACGCATAATCTAATAAAATCAGTCGTAAGGTCTCTCCAGAGCTCAAATAAAGCAGTGGCAAGTTTAGGTTTACTAGTTTAAAACGTACGCATTACATGAAGCGCATCACCAGACACTGACGCATTTGAGCTTTTTCTGAAAAAAATATTTGTAGTTATGTATTCATTTTTTTTATCGACACAAAACGTTCATAAGTAGGTGCACGGTTGAAAAAACATAGTATTAGCTTCTAAGGCTCTTCAACTTTACACAGATTTTATCTGAAAAGGCCACTTTTACTGAGCATGCTTCCCTTGCGAGAGGCTGATGATAATGGCAATAAGTCAAAGGCATCGTATATTTTGAACGAGAGATCTTGAGCTTTTGATATCGTGCGATAGTAGGGCCTTCCTATCAAGCCAACGATGAAGTCGCGGCTCCAAATGTCGCTTCGGAATCGAGAATACCTCTCTGGGATAAGAAAAAGGCACGAGTACCTTCAAATCGGCATCGCTCTCCTCCAGTAAAGCCCGCCCATCGTGCCAGCCTGCTCAACATCACCGTTTGTCCCGACAACCTCGAGGGTGCTCCCAAACGGGGATTGTGGAGTTTTCGCGAATCGCCTTCAATTTCAGAAACAAGGACATGATAAGGCTCAGGGAACAAAAACATGAATAGAGAGTTTGGGTGCTTTTAAGAATGATATCAAGTTGATATGTTCAGTTATTGTGTCATGACGCAAAAGATGAGTTGTAAGTCCCACAATTTGCTGAGAGGTTACTTCGAACTTGGAAGATGAATAGAAGTGATCCTATGTGTTTGCTATCTCTGAAAAATTAGGAAGCTACACTATATGGCCTTCAATTGACTGAGTTGCAAAATACGTTTGGTCGCATTCTTTCTAATTTTTTAATGATATCTTAAAGCGCTTGCCACATTACGCACATGCAAAAAACTCTAAGTCAACTCCACAGAAATGTTCGTATCATTTTCCATTTAAAGTGGATCGGCAAAACGGATCCCTCTCGGATTTCGTTACGCCATAAACTATCAACATACAGCACCCTTTTGAAGTATTTGCCGATTCAAAGTGATCTTGAATAATTCTAACAGCTTGTATAGTAGAAAATACACGGAAGTTCATCTGATCATCCAACTTTTCAAGTTCCTGGAGCTATCAAATTTTGAAAAAGCGTTGCTAAAATGAATTTTACGATACACTTGCAAAGCAGTGGCGGTCCCAGAATCGGCTACGAGCCAGGAGTCACACTGCTCGCAGTGCCGCTCTCCGCGCCCAAATTTTGTGCCTTCTAAAAACTCTTCGGTGCTAAAGTGGCATGGCGCTATAGCAGGGCGGCGGTGAGGAGATGGGGGTGGCGGATACAGAGTCGATGCCATAGGTAGCACTGTAACAGGAATACTTATGGGAGCTGAGTCTTGCACTGCTTAACGTCGCTCGCGGCGCCGTCTCGCGAAAAATGTTGATCCCTGAACCGTACCCCAGCTGCAATATTTGTCAATCTTATATATGAAGCTGAATGTCTGTCTGTATGTCTGTCTGTCTGTCTGTATGTCTGTACGTATGTTCCGAATAGAAAATTCCATTTCTGAACCGATCCGGACCAAACTTAACACACATACACATCGGGCCCCGGCGGGTGTCATAGGCCACTTTTCGTCATCGATATCGATTTCATCGTTTTTTTTGCAAAATTTGAGCTACGGGGCTGGGAGTTGGCACAGGGGGGTAATCGAGCATGCCGATTACGAATATAATAATGACAGGGCCGGGCGGAGCCGGGTAAGTCAACTAGTCTCTTATATGGAAAGGGGTTCCTGTACAGGTTACAGCCCGTGTGGCGCGGGCACTGCCGCCCGCGATATATGAAGCCAAGCTGGTAATCGGGCAACTCTCTGTTGGAAGATACGGTCCGATCTGGCAAGTTTGGCCATGTCAGGCATGACAGCTGCCCGATGGTGCCCGATCTCAACAGGTTAGGTTCTGCTGCTCGTTTGGGCCACGCACCCTAAACTTTTACAAATCAATGGGACGGCGCTCTCGCCGATCCGGTCACTCATTGATAATGGCCCGAACAGAGAATGGGATATTAATAAATACCGCCCCAGAATTTCAGTTAGACGGGAAAATACTTTGAGTGCTTACTAAATTTTTAGTCCCGTGACCTAAACATTTTGGTGAAAGGAAGCGTGGCGGCCTCTACACCTCCAAAAACTTTTACGAGGCTAGTTTGGATATTTGAGAATTTCAAAAATTATTCCATTTATTCCCAATCAACAATAAGACACCTGCACATTTTATGTAAACACTAGAAATCTACATCCAATACTGAGGCTGTCTTTATTGTTATCTTCTATCCAATGTTTCCTTAATGGACTCAGGCGGTTATGCCGTCTTTTGCTATTGGATACTCATTAACACGCACTAAAACTAATGGGATCTCACTTATGTTGAAAGCCTTATACGTTTGACACTTCATTTAGTAGAGACCATACCGCACTTGAAGCAGACACTGTTTTCCCTTCTATACATTTTTTCGTAGGGTGCAGCGCAATTTGTTGTATAGCCTTTTACTGATCAACTCTCGCTTGATGTTGTGCTGTTGGACGTTCACTAGAATAACATCTTTAGTTGAGCTTACACTAAGCATTGCTAACTGCATTGAACACTCTTAGGAACGGAAACCACAAGGCTTTCCTGTTCATATTCGTATGAAGTAGCATGGAGGCAGTATTTGAATTTGGTTGGTAGTTCGGATGTTATTTTGTGATTTTTTTCCCTCCCTGCAAACAATGGTTGCTGTCAGGAACACGTGACCAATGACTGAATGATTCATAAAAGTTGGATGGACGGATGTGGCATGTACCATGGGTATTTTCTGCAGCTTGTTTTCCGATACCACTCAACATGTACTGCGCCGCTAGCCAACAACATCTCGTATTGCTGTAAGGTGACCAATGCGTATTCATCAACGAACCCATAGATAAGATCGGCACTTACAAGTGCTCCGCTAGGTTCGCAAACCACTACGTCAGCAAAGTCTCTCGGGATCCCTTTTAGGTCCAGTACAATAGATATTAGATTGTAACACGCTTGTTACATTTCAACTTTCTGCAGCAATAAGACGTATACTTCTTATTATTGATAGGGATTCTGGGTATGGGTGGAAACAGCATAGCCTCGTTTTTGCATAATCATAAAGATTTTGGTTTTCTTAATTTCTAGATGAGGAAAAGACTCTGTAGCGGCACTTATAAGTGTCCGATGTGGTGTGCAATTTGTGTGAGCAAATTGGAGAAGCGTAAGATTTGAACGAAGATATGAATTTTCCCCTACATTCAGTAGGACTCAGTTTCTAAATACGAATATACGGTGAGTCGAAGATGGTGCGAACTTCAACATACCATCTTGTAGAGCTTACTTTGCTCTATCGAATAGTGCCCAGGATTCCCACTAAAAATAAGAGTGTACGTCTTATTGCAGTAAGAAGTTAAGGTGTAACAAGACTTATGTTACACTAGCTGATGACCCGGTCTCGCCCGAGATTTTTAGTTCAACCAAGATGGGGTAGGGGAACGAAATCCGCCAATTTGAAACATCTCCGCGGACTACTGGTCCTGCAACCACAAAATATTTCAAAAGGACCAGTTGCCAGCAAAGGCGGGCTCAAACTGGCGGAGTTCGTTCCCCTACCCACCAAAATGTCATCGGCTCCCAGATTCGTGTAGAGGAGGGTTGCCCTTCCTTGATTTTCAGGACAAGCTTGTTAAACCTCCAAGTTTTAGCACTGTATTTCGTACTTTCTCGTTGAGCTTTCCTTGAAGCCAGTAAAGTCCGCAGCCCACCTCCACACGAATCTGGAAGCTGATCATACTTACACTTTAACTTCTTCAATGCGCAAAAAACGCTTTGAGACAAACCCGCTGCATCCTGTCAACCTCGAGATCAGAATGAACTTTACTACCCCTACTTACATGTCTATTGGAAAATGATTGGTTGCAGCACGTCTAACTTTCAATTTCCCAGATTTAAGTAAACAAATCAATAAATCAATGGAAGGACCCTGCGAATTGCCTCAAAAAGTAGCCATAAACAACCGCCGGGGTCAAAAACATATCTGTGCGAAGTTTCAGCTCAATCGGTTCAGTGGCTGGCGTTTCTATAACGAACGAACAACTAAACGAACATCCTCACAGACATTGAGTTATATATATATTATATATTATATATATATATAGATTATGCGTATGTAACGGCCATCTCTAAGTTGTCCATCAAGGCTGCGCATACTCGAGCGAACTATCCCGTCCCATAGCGGTAAGATTAGCTTGTCTCCCCGCCTCTCGAGTACATCACAAAACTCCGCCACACTTTGGTTCTCTTTACGTTTCAACTGTCTTAGCTCTGCGAGTGCTCTCTCTTCCTGCTGTTGATTCATTATCTAATGGGTTCCTCAACGCTTCAGTCACGCTTTCAAACTCCCTGTACTAGAGCTTTTTGCCCTTTATTTAAGTGGTCGTCGTGATCATCCCATTCAATCAACATCCGAATTCCTAATCACTCCTTGGTATTTTTCTTTTGGGTCTTCCCAAAAATTTAGACTTTCACGATTGCCGGCCTTGTATACGCCAGGGCCGGCGCTTTCGTTCGCTTGCATGAGAGCTATCAAGCTTTGAGACTGACCTGTCTCCGATAGGTCCCGCAAATGCTGCTTCCAACGCGACCTTGAGGGTTCCCACTCAGTGTCATTTGGCTATGGCTTGTTCTGTAAGCTTTCACTATAATACACTGGCTGTGGTCTACGACCTGGGTCTACATCCATGTTCTCCACCGCGTCTTTACTTGTTGAGTGCGCTCCTGTGCCCTTCTGCCTACATCTTCATCACCTGGAACACATTATATTAAATAACTCACACATGTTATTTATTATCTGTGTATCTCTTTCCATTGTGGTAATGTAACCCTTAAATCCTTAACTATTCCGTCACCCCTCTTCAGCAAAAAAACTAAAATTGTTTTATGAAGTCTCCTATCTGCTTCCATTTTCTCTTACCCCCTATAACTTTATCAACTTGATCTCTGTTCTTTTCCGCTATTTTTGCCTCTTCAATTTCTCTCCCTGCCTCCTCAGGCCCTGTTTGAATCTTCCTCATTATCTCATCTACCCTTTTATCATATCTCTTGCCTTTTCTCTTATGTCCTCAAGGCTAGCCTTTGTACCCTGGGTTGCTCCAGCTTTTGCTCCCTTCTTCACACTGTCTTTGGCGGCATCAGCTTCCGCCATTTCGGCGCTAATATCAATCAACTTGATTTTTTTCTCCACAACAGTTTCCACTGTGAAACACGACAACGCTACTTTCTATCTACCGACGGGTTCGCCCCATATGTAATCCCTTTCGGGCTCGGTACAATAGATAGAATGGCTCTTCAGCCTTTTGCCACGAAACCAATACACAAAATCACGGAACACTTTCTTTCAACAAAAGAAGGAACATCAACAAAAAAGTAGAATTGAAAGATGGAGGACAGGTGAGGTAAAAACAATAGAACTATCCAAAACTAAAAGAATTTCTCCGATCGCTCAGCGCCGCTCTATTCCTTGCAATAGCGCCTAAACGGTCGCTCGGCGCCCTCTCATAGGTCACCACGGCCGATCTCTGCGACATCCCTGCAATCCCTGTTCACCCTTCTAATCTCTCGACACACATGTATAGCACTACCCTAAAAGCGCAACACGCTTGACACGCTTTCGGGAATTCATATGTTTCGAAGAATGGATATCAACAATCTTTTGTGCAACAATCTTGCAAAGTAGCATTTCGGGCATTTGCTACAGCAAATACCATGATGCTAAGATAAAGTTATTTAATCTCCCAGTACTTCGAGTGAGTGTAAAAGTATCGAAACTTGGTTAAAGCAGGGGATGAATTTAAGCGAATTTGGTGATTACAATTAGGACAGCCGTTATCAAACCCACATATCTAGACTAGCCATTTTTGGATGTCTTGTAAGGGAGCTCAAATGGTATGAGAGTACGTTTTTTTAGCTTCAAATGTGAAAAGGGATTACCAATAAAAAGATTTCTGTCTTTTTGATGAATGCAAGTTTGTAACTACCACGTTCACTTACTTTCTCCTCTATGTCATATTTCATTCTACTGAAAACAAACAAGAATCCAAACCAAGTCCCTTTTTCAAATTTCATCATTCTTTCAGAGCGATTGTCTGCTGACCTCACCAGATCAAAAAATTTCAATGATCTGCATCCATTTATTAATTGGATTACGAATGTTGGTATGCTACGCCGATTAATGAATTTTTTTGATCTAGTGAGGTGAGGGGTAATGGAATAGTTGAGGATTTGAGGAAATGCATTACTACAATGGAAAGAGATACACAGATAATAAATGACATGTAGTCTGACATTTTGGACGTCTTAAAGGCAGCGCCCCATCAGACTGGAGGGTACCTGGTTCTGGTTGTAATGTAGCAGTAGACTCCCTAACTAAGCGATGACAGAAGTTTGCAGCACGAAAGGGGGTCTACGAAGTCTACAAATCGCCCCCAAGTGGCCCGGATTGGGCCCGGGCGAGTACGAGATGCATGCAGGTAGAGACCTCATAGTCGAATACGTTGCGGGACCCTGCACTCGTGACTGTATGTGCTATACTACTCTGGCTTTGCATTTCGCAATTGCTGTGTGGGCGGCGTCTGGGCCCTGCCGTAGTATTCGGGCCACTTTCTAGGCAAATTTTAGATTTAGGACCCCTTTTCCGCTCCTGACTTCAGCCATCGCTCAAGTAGGGGGTCCACTATAACACCACTACAAAGCCCGGCACTCTCAATTTGGTGGGACGCTGCCTTTATTCACGCACCAAGAAGCTGTTCTCTTCGTCTCAAATTTTGTGGTCACCCAGTTTGATGCGGGCAATGCCGTATTGGATACAAAGTTGAAGCCTTGTTTGATGACATGTGACATATAAATGTAGTACAGTAGTCCGATACTCAACTGGGATAAAGCGACTACGAGTACGAAGGAGTTGAATGCCTTCTAAAATGAGGGTTTCCAAACAAAAATTTTCCTTTGGCCACGCTTTGGCCTGGAAGTTTGAATTTCAGGTCAGCAATGATGCGTGATGAAGACTGTCATGAATTGCGCCTGAAGACACCAATGCAGCACAAGGGTTGAGGCAGACGCAAAGACCTGAGCCACTAGACTTATGACGGCAACCTATATGTCAGGAGCCACTTCTTAGGCAAGGGACATACCTCAAGCGATTTTAGTCGCCACGCGATCTGGCAATTTGCCAGATGTCTTCAAGTTCAATACTGGTAGACCCCAAATGCACAGCATGTATAACTTTCGTAGGTTGATAAAATGCCCCATCTTCCGTACATTCAGAAACCCCGTAGGATGAGTTATGAACATTTGGAGCATTGCCAAATCGCGTGGCGACTGAAATCGCGTGAGGTATGCCCGAGGCCTTAGGGTGCCTTCATACCGCGCCGGCAGCCGCCGCTAGCTGCCCGTATCAGTCCGTAGCAGCCGACAGCAGCCCGTAGCAGCCCGCAGCAGCCGCCAGTAGCCGCCAGCCGCTTGTAGCAGCCCGTAGCCGCCACTGACCGCGTTGGTTATAGAGGCGCAAAAACACTAGAATCATCAGAATCTTACTTTGAGTGCTCCTGCCTACGCTTTTCATCTTCCACGCTTTTTCTTCTGTTGCCGCCAGTATGTAGTTCGATCTTACATATTACATTTGTGTTCATTGTTCTGCTGCCGCACACTGCATCTACCGGTGCTCAAATTTCACTTTTGCAATCTTCTTGTCCAAAACGAATGCGAGCCATTGTCAAAGTTGGAAGAACCCACTAACCAGTTTGCGAATCGATTCGGCGAACTTGCAAAATAGTAGCATGCAATTCAGATATGCACCGATAGTCAACAAGACGACTGAAGCAAGAGCTAACTCAAAAAGTAAACAAATTGCACACCAGCAGGAACTGGACGCATCCAAATTCAGAGGGAATCACACCGGAAAGAAACTCTTGGGAACTAAATAGGATGACCATGGGGAGACATTCTAATAAAATGGACACGAATATGATTGGTGAGATAGAACTACCCACTGGGCGGGAACAGAAGAATGGGCAGGAGCACTCAGTAGTTTTCTGATAATTCTGCGCTTCTATAACAAAAGCGGCCAGCGGCGGCTACGGGCTGCTGGCGGCTGCCGGCGGCTGCTACGGGCTGCTGGCGGCTGCTGGCGGCTGCTATGGGCTGCTACGGGCTGCCAGCAGCGGCTGCCGGCGCGGTATGAAGGCACCCTTACAAGGGAAGGCTAAGTGGTAATCGTGGCCTTTTGAAATTTGTTATACATCTGAATGCTGGTCTTAGAACGCTGATCTCGAAACTGTGTTCGATATCTGCGAAACGCTTTTTTGTGAAAAAGCAGCGCTAGTGAACATAAAACTGTTTAGACTGATAGAGTTCAAACCGGCATTCGTTGTGCGATTATCCACAGCGTCAACCGCTAGACCATTCGACACCTTTAGCACCTACAGTCTTTTTCAACCCGGAATAGGCGCAACAATCTAACAAGAGATGAATACTTGGTCGAAGTGGCGTTTCTGTATGGAATGTATACAGTCCTATAGAGCATAGAACGCTGATTTTAAATTTGCTTTTGCTATCTGCAATGCGGTTTTTGGGAAGGGAGTTGTGAGAGTTTTTAGAGCGAAAAATTGAATTTATGGCCACAATGAAATCATTCATTGCAGTAGCCTATGAGCTCAAATGGGGCCATAATTACTGCTTTGGCTGGCGCTTTATCTATTTACTACCTACAGTCTAACTGATGTCAGTCATTACTTCTTTCATGCGTCGGAAAGACCTTAACGCCTGTTTTTACTCCAACCAAATCCTCCAATTTTCGATTCAAAAAATTTCATTTCCATATATTCGTTCCCAGAAGCGTTTTGCAGATAATGGAAACAGATATGGAATCAGCGTTCCATGCTCTATAAGACAGTTTACAATTCATATAGAAACTCCACTTCGACCAAGTACCATTTTTTGAAGTAAAAATACAGGGTGTCCCAAAAAATGTGAACACTGTTTGATTGTTGATAGCTCCCTTGCTTTCATGTCTTTCGCCGAGCTTGAGGCACCATTCTATAAAGCGAGGTCTAACTTAGATCTACAGTAAGGAACAAATCGTCGATCTTTTCATTACTGAAGGGCTACAGTGGGATTTCCGACAAGATTTTTAGGCTATTGGAGGCCATATTCTCCTCGGAACAAAACAAACAAGCGAAAAACTTCTACACTACGGTAATGGAAGCCGCTGAGTTCGAATATAAAATTTCCACTTTACTGTGATGCTTCTTTCCAAGATTATCCCAGCTAAACCGTAATAATGAATTTTCAGCATTTGTCAGAAATGTGACTACACCGTCAAAAAAGCTAAAAACACTCGTAAAAAGTTGTGTAATGGAATCAGCGTGCGCGAAAACCTTAGTACACGACTTTTCAGATTTTTTGAAAAAAATTTTGTCAAATGGCATATTTCACAATAGATCCACATGCTAGAAGTTCATGCCCTAATCCTACAGTAATGTACAGGATCGGTGGTTCGCTCCGTACTACAAATCTAAGTTGATCCTCGCTCTACAGAATAGTGCCTTAAGCTCGGCGAAAGACATGGAAGCAACGGAGTTATCAACGATCAAACAGTGTTCACATTTTTTGGGACACCCTGTATAAGAGTATGGCTAAGGTAAAACCAGGTTTTGAGGCCTTTCTTGAGCTTGAAAGGGCTAGCATGAGTTTACTAGGACGAACATATCAATTGCATGAAGCGCCCTGGCAGTATAGTTGGAACCGAATATTCGTGTTTGAATAATTTATTCGAAATATTCGACTATTCGAATATTCGAATAGCCGAATATTCGAGAAAGTCCATTTATTCGATTGTTCGAATAGTCGAATATGATAAAGGTCTTCATTCGAATAATTCGTTCATTCGACGATTTCGAAAAATGACTTATTCGAATATTCGTTCATTCGAGGAGTTTTAAAAAACGGTTATTCGAATATTCGTTCATTCGAGTAGTTTTGAAAGATGGTTATTCGAATATTCGAATATTCGAATATTGCATTCAAATATTCGAATATTATTCGAACATATATTCGAAATTAGTCGAATATTCGATCAAGTTCGGTTATTCAAGTATTCGTTCATTCGAATTTTGGAATGTGCCAATATTCGAATATTCAAATTCGAATAGAATGAAAATTAAAAGTCGAATAATATTCGTTCATTCGAAAAATTTTCAAAAATCAAATATTCGATATTCATTCGAAAAATTTTCGAAAACTAATCATTCGATATTCATTCGTTCGAAAAATTTTCGAAAATTGATTATTCATATTCGTTCATTCGGCAAAAGTTTCTGTCCGTTACAACTATACCTGGCAGTAACCACGGCCCCATTGGCATTCACAGATTATAGTCCTGAACGGTTTTATGTACCCGTGCGTTCGAATTTTTGGTTTAAAAACTTTCCATAACTCCCCTCCTAGAAGCGCTTTGCAGATATCAGAACCAGATTTGAAATCACCGCTTTATGGTCTATAAGAATGTATATATTTTATGTAGAAAAGCCAATTCGACCAAATATCCTTGTAAGTGGAGCAGCGCCTCTGCACCGCCACGGGCTCAGTAAGATATACAGGGTGTCCGTAAAGTATGTATACACTGTTTGATCGTTAATATCTCTTTTCCCAAGAAGTTTTTGGCCTTGCTTCAGGTACCATTTTGTAGAGCTGGCTTCATCTTAGATTTTAAGTATGGAGCGAGTCACCCATCTCTCTTCATTACTGTAGGATTACGGTGAAAACTTCAAAGAGGATTTTGAGCCATGAAAGGCCATATTTTGCCACAGAAAGGAAACAAAACAGTTTGAAAACTTTTATACTAGGCTAATTGGAGTTGCTGATTTCAGTTGTGAAGTTCGCAACTTATTATGATGCTTCATTGAAGAGTTATGCCAGGTAAGAGGTAGCGGCCATTTTTCAATGTTCCTAAAAAGTGCGATTGCACCGTTTAGAAAGCTTCGCAATCTTGTGAATAGCTGAGTATTGAACTCAGCGTCCACAAAAACCCTTTTACACAAGTTTTACAATTTTTGAAATTTTTTGAAACGGCAGCTTTTTTCACATTGACACCATATGTTTCAAGTTTCTACCGTAATCCTACAGTAATGAAGAGAGGTGGGTGATTCGCTCCATACTTTAAATCTAAGTTGAAGCCAGCTCTACAAAATGGACCTGAAGCAAGGCAAAAGACTTCTTGGTAAAAGAGATGTTAACGATCAAACAGTGTATACATACTTTACGGACACCCTGTATTAGAATAAAGATACGCAGACTGCAAAACGGCGCGAATCATTGCGAAGCGGACTCCCGCCAGTCCAATTTCCGCCTAAACTGAGTTGAAATTTACTATAGCGACTCGTACTCTTTGCAGGCACATTCGATTCGAGGAGATACGGTCAGGGCCCGGCACAGATGGTTTGGGTCAAACTGGACTTCGTTTTTGAAGTTAGAAGCAACGGGGATATCGTTTTTATAAGGTGCGGGGGGAAGCGCCGATAAAAAAACGACGAACATGTCAGGGTATACGAGTTGAACGTGTTCTTTCGCAAACGCGCGATTTTCAAACCAAGACTCAAACAAACAAACGGCTTGTTTACAGCGCACAAACAATCATATGGCTCCGAATGTGGGCTATGTGTATACAATATTACTCCAATCTATGTTATTTAAAAAATTCCCAAAACTTATGTGTCCTAATATCCGTTCCCGAATTTGTTGGTTTCTAAACCAACACCAAACCATCTGGGTTGGTTCGGAGCATAAATATTGGAGAGTTCACATAAGTTTTGGCTCTTTCTGACTTGAACGATTAGAACGGTCAAAAATCTATCATATAGTGAAGAGAGCGATCAAACTATTGCGTCTCCTCTTTTTTGAGCCAAAAGTAGTGTAAATCTATGTATTGATAAATATTGCGCTCCAATCACACGCGGTGTCTTTTGAACTATGGCGAAAAATGCATCGCCAGATTGTTGAGGCCAGGGAGGTTTTCAACATTCTGAGCACTAAAATGGTACCCTACCCAATGACAGAGCCTTTAACCAACTCGAAATGTTTTCTTTTTGTTTTTTTTTGCTATATTGAGTACCTCAAAGTGCGTTTTTTTCGCTTTTTGATTGAATAAGGGTTCCTTTACTGATTTTTACGTCAAGAAGGACTTCGTGAGTTTTCGCGAAGTCATGGGAAACTTCGTTTCCAAAAATGCTCCAAACCAACGCGTGCCGGGCTCTGGATACGGTCTTTCTGAAGATTCGTTTAGCAGATAACGCACACAGTTCAAAAATCAGCATTTTAAGAATGTCATGGCACATGTCACATATTGAAAAACCGCGGCCGCCAAGCATCCTTTTCCCGTTATGCATTTATAACCAGACGAGTGTAAAAATTGAATATTTCATGTTCATGAGTTCATAACTGTTGTAAGGCTCATCTTATTCAAAGAATAATTTTCTCAATGGTTTCGCAGGCGGATATCGAGCACAGTTTCGAAATCAGCGTTCTAAGACGAGCTTTCAGATGTATAACGGATTTCAAAAGGCCACGATCACCACTTATCCTTCCCTTGTAAGAAGTGGCTCTTGACAAGAAGGCTGCCGCCATAAGTTCAGCGGCTTAAGTCTTTGCGTCTGCCTCGACCCTTGTGCCGCGTTGGTATCTTCTGGGTATTTTTCTATGCGGGCCGCGAATGAAGAGAAGTAGGGACTCCAAGGCGAAGGAACAAATGCTGCCAATAGTACCGCTAAGGACATGCTTATGCAATTGTGGAGAACAAGTGGTCGAAGGCGGCGCCTAATGGTGGTATTTGCTTCTTTACCAAGGCCTAAACCTGGAGTTATGTGCGTGCTTGACATCTCACTTTTCTGCAACGCAATCTCTAGAGGAGGGTCTACCGCTTCAAAAAACTACGCACAAGACTTGTAATTACTATGCTCTTGAATAACTTGCAGTTGCCTTGGAAAAGATAGAATTATACTGGTCATTCTATCTTTTGATCATTCATTTGAAATCGATGAACCGGGACTATAGTAGGTTTGCGAATAATTTCAGTTACATTTTTATTTTAAGTTATTAGAAGTCTAGAAAGCTTTCGAAAAATTTCATGACCATGGAGTGTTGACGAGGTGCAAAGGTCTTCTGCCAGATCGGTGGTTCGTGCGCAAAACAGCCACCTAATAGGTGGAAACACGTTTTATGGACATTTTCATCAATGGGCTGGCATTCTTCTAAGTTATCAGGGAGAGACCGGGCGATGTGTTAATCGGGCAGAGCAGGGTCCATAGTTTTTAGCGGTGTAGGGGGCGCGATTATGTCCGCACACGTTTACATGCGCTAATGGTGCGCCATGTCAAGAGCATGAAGATCATTTTCAAAAATTACAAAAATCATCTCCAATCTCTCAGTATCAAACCCCGATGATAGTTGGAAAAAGGAAGTTTTTGCCGAGCGTCGAAGTGCTGTCATTAAAGGGAAAGTGTGAAAATGTGTTATGGAAAAAATTATGGGAGAGGAAAAACAATTAGACGCAGAGAAAAAAGATCAAAGAATAAATGACATTTTTGAGTGTGCTTACAAAATTGTATTAGGTTGTGTAATAAGTTCGTTCGCATTTTTTGTTTTGATTTTTTCTCAACATTTTGCAAATCATTTGACATAGTGTTAGTATGCGTTCGGAAGCTCTAAGTTTGCTCTACCAAAATTCTATCATTAAATTCTCAGCTTTTGAAAATTTGGATAAAAATTCGACTACAAACCGAAAAATCTGAAGTGGCAAAAATCCCATTTTCGACATCTTTTTTCTTCCTTAGTTTTCCCGTTATTCACTATTGAAATTTATTCAAAAAGCTTGACAACGAAGAAAAACAACTGACTAACAATTTATGCATTTACTGATACTATTTACGATTGCCCATTTCCTTTCACCGACCATATAATGCAATTTTTGCAAAACTCGGCGTAGCAAGGCTTTGCCGCAGCGGTGTTGGTTGTCTTGCGTCCGTGGGCTATGTGTCCCTCGAATTCTGAATTTTTGACTATATAAGCCATTTATTCGATGATTTAGCGATCATAGACCACATGTCTGCCAATTCCTGGATTATTCGGCTACCACCTTTCTTCGGAGGTGCCTTTAGATGCTTAACGTTGACACCAAAAAGACATAAAAACATACCATTTTTGAGCTTACAATATGAACTGTTTTCGAAAGGTTTTAGCACTGCAGGTAATTTGCGGGAGCTATAGTATTCTATTTATACATGTCGCAAAATTTTTGAGCTGCTTTTTAAGCGCTCAAACCCATTCAAGGTGCGGCATAACATAGTTGTCGAAAATGGGATTTTCGCCATTTCAGATTTTTCGGTTTGTAGTCGATTTTTTTATTCAACTTTCTAAAAACTGGGAATATAATGATAGTATTTTGGTAGAGTAGACTTAGAGCTTCCGAATGCATACTAACACTATGCCAAATGTTTTGTAAAGTACTGAGAAAAAATTGAAACAAAAAATGCGAACGAACTTATTACACAACCTAATAGTAAATTCTCTTGCTCTTTGTGCATTTGCGGCGTTAGTCATATTTTCTGTACGCCCGCCCTTCATATAAAGCAAATTTGAAGATTTTAGAGAGTTTTGGAATTTTCAGAATTTTACAAAAAGTGTAACAGAAATTATCAAACGCCAACCTAATATTTGAACACAGTGCTCGAAAAGCTGAAGTTTTATTCGGTCATCGAATATTTAAATAAGCGGTGTTTCTTATTCGAATATTCGGATGTATAATTTTTCGAATGTTCAACATTCGAATAAGTTATTTTTCCGAACCGTCGATGAGTAAATACGAATAAGGGCCTGTTAATTCATTCGACTGTTCGATTAAACGACTAAATGGTCTTTCTCAAATATCCAACTACTCGAATAATCGAATAGATAGACTTTTTTTTGAATGACTGCTCGAATATTTGAATAGTCGAATATTTCGAATAAATTATTCAGATAAGAAAATTCGGTTCCAACTATAATGGTTAATTACGAAAAACCATTTATCCTCTGATCTGTGCGGTTCGCATTTGTCTTGCATGTACCTTGATTTTTCTTCTAAATTCTTACAGGTTATATGCTCTGTCATGGAGAGACCAAATATGTTGTGTTAGGCAACTTTAGAAGTTTTTTTCAATTCTGTATTTCTCTCGCGATAAGTTATACATTTTTGAATTCTGTTTAGGGTATAAGGTAATTCAATTCAAGAACAAAGCAAGATCTATGATATGGTCTCTGTGTTTTCACACCACCTTTAGCACACCTAGAGTCAAAATCCAAGATCTAAGAAGTTTCGGATGCTCATAAACTCAAGAAGAGTTTACATCTCGTACAAAGAAAACTTACCCGATCTCTCACTTGTTCACCCATGTACATTTCACATTATTTCCTTCTGGGCTAAAAACCAAAAAAATTAGAATTTTCAGAGCAAAATTCTACTTCCAAAAAAACGATGCTGTGTTCTTCTCAGAAGTAAGTGTGAGCTAAGTCTTCAAAAACACAAAGGTGAATTTTCAGCTTTCTAGAAGCACCAGTTTTTGAGAAATATCGAATACAGCTCTTTCTTACCACGGTTTTTTATGTTAAAATCAATATTTTTCGAGATTTTTCTCAAGCTTTTAGGAAGCATACATTTACTTATATGAGACCAACACAACACCGCTTTTTCAAAAGCTCGAAAATTCTGGTTTTCTCGAACCAGCGACATATATAAACGTCTTATGCGTAATGTATCGTGGGATGTAGTGAAGCTGGTGAGAACTCTTTCTAGCATCTTCTAGAGCTTGGCTTGTTGTATGAAAAGCACTTCAATTAGAATTGGGAAATATACTACTTAATGCGTAAAAAATTCAAAATTGATAAAACTTATGAGATAGCGTAGATAGTGTAATAATAAGTTGTGAACAACACACGTTTACTAGTTGTTTCTTGCAAAATGCAAGCCATCTGATATTGAAAAAGGAGTAGGCTCAGCTCAGCCCTGCTTAATCTTTCAAATTTCCTGGCTTGTGGAGCATATGAGATTTGATATTATATTTTGGTAGTGATATTACAGTTTAGGCACAGACCTTTCTGACAAAAACTCTTGACATCGCAAGAATTGAGTGCTCGATCTCGAAAACACACAGTTGCACTCTACTTTTGATTCTCTTTTGCGAGGCGAAAGCAAGATACATAATCACCTTATATGTTGCTTTGAAATGTACTGCGCACCTTCTGATAATGGTATTTCATACGGCGCACTCAAGATCGCATTCGGCTGCGAAGAGCGATAGAAAGCAAAGCGCAGGCAGATCTAAGCTTTTTTGGCTACTTTTGTAATAATTAGGACCTTGAACTATAACTATCACGCCTAGCATCTTCAAAACTGCCTTCGCAGAAGAAAATCGGTGTGTAGGCTACTAGAGCTACTGTTCAATGCCTGCTCGCTATCGTGCGGTGCCAGGCTCCTTAAACAGAAGCACCCTAGCCCTTGACGAGCCTTCATACGGCAATCACAACTGAATACATATTGTCAATATCTCACCAAAATTTGGTTGTCGAAATTTCTGCAAGCCTTTTCGTCCCTGTCTAACTCAATGCGGCTGCAGAATCGCATGAAATGCACGAAATCATTTTTTGAAAGCCCCGTGGAAGCAAGTGTGCGATTTGTGCTTTCTCAGCCTAACCTTTGCCACAGTGCCAACAACACCATGGAGGTGGATGCCAAGGGCAAAGACGTGTGAAACCAGGGTCAAGCAAGGGGTGTGGCACACGATCGCTGGTTACGACCCCCCCCTGATTGCTGTCTTATAAGACCCCCCTGAACTATACACTTGAGATAGCATTACTTAGGCCCTGTCAAACATAATGGGCAACATATCCATAATTAGCATGTCATATAACCCCTGTAGACAAAGCGTGAGCGAATACTGAAGATTCAAGATACTAGGCTACCTAAGTGAAATGGTCAAATTCCAACATGGTTAACTTTGTTTCAAAGGTGAATTAGCTATCCGTTTTTGCACTCAAGACAAAGCACTACTCCTTCTTTGTCCACCTCAGAAATCCCGCTTCAAAAGACTTCCAAACTGTGGATTTAGAAGCCAACCAAAATCTTATTTTCCCCATTTTTCGCTTTTAATGGCTGTGATTTCACCAAATATCACTCAGAGCTAAGACAAGGAGTCAGGCTCAAATCGCTCCTATGAAAACTAGGAGATATAGGCTATCGATTCATGTAAATAAGGTTCGCTAAAAATGTTTTTTTGATATAGATAATGGGGTGCGGCACACCCTCTAAAAGCTGCGGCGGCCGCAGCTTTTAAGGGGGTGTGCCGCACCCCATTAACTATATCAAAAAAACATTTTTAGCGGACAGTACTTATATGAATCGATAGCCTAAACCTTGTCGATTTCATAGGACTGTTTGGAGCCTGATTCGTCTTCTTAGCTCTGAGTGATATTTGGTGAAATCACAGCCATTAAAAGCGAAAAAAGGGGAAAATGAGATTTTGGTTGGCTTCTAATTCCACAGTTTAGAGGTCTTTTGAAGCGGGATTTCTGAGGTGGACAAAAAAGGAGTAGTGCTTTGTCTTGAGTGCAAAAACGGATAGCTAATTCACCTTTAAAACAAAGTTAACCATGTTGGAATTTGACCATTTCACTTAGGTAGCCTAGTATCTTTAATCTTCAGTATTCGCTCACGCTTTGTCTACAGGGATCATTTGACATGCTAATTATGGATAGGATACGAATATCATGTTATCACTATTATCAGATTACCCAACTAGGATCCCCTCCCCTTTTGACTCCTCAATACGACCCCCCCCCCCCCCAGGTGTGGCGTGCCGCACCCCACGCTTGACCCTGGTTGAAACGCGTAGGGAGGATATCGGGAGCCGGCTGTGCGAGCGAATCGCACTTTGCGGACCATTTTGAGGGCAGATTTCCCAGCGTAGAAGCAGAGGTGCGATGTGTGGAGCCGAGCCCCCCAAAAAGTGAAGGTGGTTCCAGCTACCACTGGCCGGCAAAAGTTAAGGTGGTAATGCCAGCTCACCTCCCAAGAACTTCGACAGGGGGGGGGGGGAGGAGATTTGAAGGTCGATGTCGGGGGGGGGGGGGGGAAGCACAGCTCGACGTCACTTTCGCAAAAAAAATTTTTGCTTCATAGCTTTCTCATTGACTAATAAAATGGAAAAATAAGAAAAACAAGTTTAAAGGGTAATAAAGCTCTTTTCGCGCTCATTTTACTATTAGGACTCGCCGTAGCCTACTGTGAGCACCCGAAGGCCATACTGGCATGGACGCAACTAAGCCTCAGCACTTCCCACAAATTCGGAAAACAAAGCTTCTTGATAAATTTCAAAGTTCTACTTCATTAGTGCTCTTAGGGGCAACTGTGACGCAACGGCCCTCTTTAGAGCCTATTTGAAATAGTGTTGATCAAATGGTGTATTTGTCAGTAAAAATCGGCTAGACTGTACGTATTCAAGTAAATTTTGTTATAAGTTACTGCGAAGAAAATAGGTCGGCGGTAATCGCCGACAACCAGATTTCGAATGATAAAATGACAGAAAACATGCGAAATTTCCACTGTTATAAATCTGGGCGTTGAAGATGTCAGCAATTGCGAGTTTATAGGTTTTAAAGGGTAGATGTTGTTCTACCAGACAGCGAAGGAATTATGTCAATTGAGCAGTGGCCACCGAGCGAGAATTTTGAAAAATTAAGCGGTTTTAGGTTGCTTAGTGACAGCTGACGCTTGGATTCCTATAAATCTGGAATGTGAAGGTGTGCAATGTTAAGACTTCATAGGTTCTGTAGAGTAAGGTTTGCCCTAACAGAATATGTCTCACTCATATGATCCATCCAAACTCCGCCGAGATTCAGGCTCTTAAAGAAACAGGTGAAAATCGCTTTTTAGGATTCAACAGCTCACAACTTCTTCAGAATTGCATGCATGTTGCGACTTCATAGGTTGAATTCTCCTCTTCGAGAGCTTTCAGATGATATATAATATGTGGGGGATTCGGTATTTCTTGCGCTCTAACCCAAGGTGGAGACTTTTCACCACTAATTCTCCACCTCGCCCATTTCGATGTAATGGCTGGAGGCCGCCAGTGGAGACTTTGTGATGAAAAGACTCCACCCCGGGCATATGCCGTGAGAGGCGCGAAACCCCCATATACTATATATCACCTGAAAGCTCTTGAAGAGGAGAATCCAACGTATAAAGTCTCAGCATGATTCATGCAGTTCTGAAAAAGTTATGAGCTGTTGAATGTTGAAAAACGGTTTTTTACCTGCTTTTTCAAGAGCCTGGATCTCGGCGATGTTTCAATGGATCTTTACAGCTAAGACATATTCTGATAGAGCAAATTTCACTCTACAAAACCTATGTAATCAACTTCAAAGTCCGGACTTATAAGAGTTCAAATGTCAGCTGTCACCAAGCAATCTAAAATCGCGTGATTTTTCAAAATTCTCGTTCTCAGCGGCCACTCCTCTCAAACTGATTTTTTAACTGTCTGGTAGAATAACACTTACCCTTTAAAACCTATGAAGTTGCAATTGCTGACATCTTCAAGCAGCAGATTCATAACAGTGGAATCATCGCATAATTTTTTATTATTTTATCATTCGAAATTCTGTTTCTCGGCGGTTACTGCCTGGATCGACCTACTTTCTTCGCAGTACTTCAGAACAAAATGTACTTAATAAAACACATAAAGTCTAGCTGAGTATCACTCACAAATACACTATTTCTTTAATTTATTTAAAATATTTATGCAGTTGTACTCATTGTATTTGTGGCCTCAAAGAGGGCCGTTGGGTCACAGTTATTGGCCCTAAAGAGGACCGTTGGATTAGAGCTCTTCAGTTATCCGAAGTCATCATGAAGCTTTGCTCTATCGTAAAACCATGTCGGAATGGCCTTCAGGTGCTCGCAGTAGGCGACGGCGAGTTCTTAAAAGTGAACCACATGGAAATATGCTCTCAATACTTTCTTTTGTGTTCGTTTTGCTTATTTTCCTTTTTTGGCTTCAGCAAAAAATTCCAAAACCCAAAAGTGAAGGTGGTCGCCCAGTACCAGCTCAAAAGTGAAGGTAGACGGAGACTCGGCTTTGACTATCGCACCTCTGCGTAGAAAGGCTCGGATCGGGTAGGACTGGGGCGGTCGGCTGTTTAGGGGGTAATATAACGAAATGTGTAAAGACCTGCTTTACCCCAATTTTGGTGCGAACTCCTTTAAAGGATCATGCTTCATTCTACATGATTAGCGTTTGGTTCACTCTTCTAAGCTCTCGGAAGATTTCAGAAAGAAATTCTTGAAGAGATTTCTGCTAAGCTTCTTATTCAAAATCGGCGTTATGGGAAGGCACAAATAAAGCAAAAAAAAACTGAGAATCAGCGCAAACGTTGGTTTCAAAAATAAGCTTTGTAAGCTTGCTAGCATCTAACTCTTCTTATTACGGCAGGTCCAAATGCAGGCATAGTAGGAACAATGCGTAACAGCCGAGTTTTGTCAAATTTCATAAGATCTTTTTTGATATTAGGTTGGCTCCAAAGTTCTTGGTTTCATGGACATTTCAGACGAAATATTCTATTTTTTGAAACCTAATGCATGTATATCCGATAGAGATAACCATACAATGGAGCAAAGCAAGCTCTACAGGAAGGTATGCAAATGTTCGCACCAGCTTCGACCCACTGTAAGTTTATATTCAGAATCTGAGTGTCGTAATGAAGACTCGAAAAATTGGGAAAAATTCGTATCTTCGTTCAAAGAAAATTCTACAGATCTCCAACTCGCTCACGCAAATCACACCACATCAGACACATATGTACCGCTGCTGTATATTTCTTATAAATCGAGAAAATGAAAGTTCTTATGCTTACAAAAACGTAGTAATTGTATACTACAAGCTCTTGATTAATATAACACTAAATTTTCAGCTTTTTACAGGCCTTAGTTTTCAAAAATTACCGAATTGAGCTATCCTCCGCTTTGGTGAAGAGCTCAATTCCATGCTAAATCAATACTTTTCGAAAACCATGGCTTGCAGAAAGCTACAAATTTATGCTTATACTTTTAAGAGCCTGTACAATACAATTACCGTGGGTGGAAACAGCACAGCTTCGTTTTCATATAAGCATGAAAATTTTCGTTTTCTTGATATCTAGATGAGGAAAAAATACAGGAACGGTACATATGGATGCCCAATGTAGTATGCGATTTGTATGAGCAAGTTGGAATTTCGTAAAAATTTTTTGAACAAAGATATGAATTTTTCCCGATTTTTCAAGCTTTCAGTACGACTCAGATTCTAAATGCAAACTTACGATGGGTCAAAGCTGGTGCGAATTTATGCACATCATCTTGTAGAGCTTGCTTTGCTCTATCAAATAGTTTTTTTTGGATGTACATAGTACATGTTTCGAGAAATAACACATCTAGTCTGAAAATGTCCGAGAACTTTCGAGCCAACCTGATAGATTGCAGCGAAGGCATAGCGAAAAACGAGGTTTTTTCCAACACTTTTCATCAATGATTCAAATTAGCCAATTTTTTCGATCAAAAATCAACAAACATTGACTACAGCTAAATTCATCAAAATCAAACAAAGTGCGGGAGAAGCACTTTTATAAAAGCTACTCAAAATGGGGGACTTTTATTAGACTTTGATGCTCATATGCTTGGCTTCGACAAAATGAAAGTACAAGTCATTCAAATTTGGTAGTGAATTTCATTAAGCTCAACATTTTCGCTTGAGGACAACATTCTCCGAGTGTAATATTATACATATTTTTGTGAGAGAACGACTGATGCACACTTTTGACGAACGAGTGCGCTTCGTACTCCCATCTGTGGCAGATGTTTATGCCACTCGTTGTAAACATAGCTCTGATGAATATCAAGCTTATCGAGTCATAACTAGGTATAGTTGACCAGTGAATTAATCATATAATCGTCGAGAGAGTTTACTGGTTCTGAGTTGCAGCTGCCTCTCAGTATGGAACTGTATCATTTACTTCAACGTGCAGGCTTTTCGCAAAAAAGCTTGAAAACATCATCTTCTAAATCAGAAAGCAGGACATACGCTTGAAAAATTACTCAAAGAGGTCAAAGCACGTGGTGTTACTCATTCTATAAATTATTTTATAAGATAGGAGAAGCTTTCTTGAATCTGTGGCACAGGATTAGGAATTAAACATAGGCGCAAAACAAGGGAGAATATTTTTGTGGTGATATCAGATACCCAGAACGCCATGACGTACGCCAAGCCACGTTTCTTACCAGTTTTAGCAAAATTATAATTATACTCTTATTGGTAACTGTCACCTCTTCCTAGCTCGTTTCACCGCTGGCTCTGTGATCTGCGATTTTCTTCAAAACAAACGCTGAAAATTTGCAGGAGATGTTTCATTTGAGACCTGTTGCACACCCTTTCAAGATGTGTTATGAAGGAGGCGCCCTGAGACGGAAGAGGGGGGAGGGGGGTTATAAAAGCGCAGGGGATTTAAAGATATGAGCTTAGTTAGAAAAAGGAAACCCAGTAGCATTTGCAAACACACAGATTCTCACGAATTAATGCGAAAAAAAGTTCTCAAGTTTATCACACAGAGGAAATATTGGTGCATCAATACGATGGTATAATGGGTTTTGTATGAAGTGGGTGATAGCGCGTAATCTATCTACAGAATGTTGGTGTTGTACTAGATGTGTTTTCTGAGCGAGATGTTAGATGGTCTCGAAAGTCAACGATTTCGATCTCACTTTTATTTCAAGCTGCAAAATGCATAAAGATAAGGATAATTAAGAACTAAGAACAATTCTCTATAGGTATGAAAAACAACTCATCGTATTTGCAACTATAAGAGCAAAGATTGTATTTTGCGATTCGTCACATTGGTTAATTCTCAAGCATTGGTTCAGTACGCTTTAAGTTCATATCTCATGCTGAAATTATGCACCCTTTGCTTCAACCAATCGGCGGCTGAAGGATGGGTTCTGTGACCTAATTAAGGCTAGAAAATGATCAGAGAATGTTCGCGAGGGAGGCGCAGTCTGCGTCGCGGACGCGAGCAGTCCCTGAATCATGGATTTCCGCCTACCATCAGCCAATCTGGTTGAAGCAAAGGGTATAGAATTGCAGCGCGGGCAAATGAAATCCTAAACTAGCAATTTCGTGTTCTCCCAGCTTGTGACATTAACTCTGCAAAAGTAGAAATGCTACGAAGCAGAAAATGTTTGCGGTGGACAGTGTGTTTGCTTTACGTTGTAAAAAAATATCACATACCTTTTTAGCGTATCTCGAAGGCCCCCTTTTAAAAAATAAGTAAAGGCAGCAAAGAGGTAGGAAGCTGGAGGATTTGAATAAATAGGGTGTGTAGTAGAGTGCTCATAAACTCAAAAGATAAGGCTGCAGTCAATGAAGAGCGGTAGTGCGGATCACGATTTAGAGCAAGGAGGCTTTATGAAAAATAATTTCGATGCAACGCATTTTTCGATTTTTTGTTGCCATATGAAAACTTGAGAAATGTTCAACAGGAAAGACCGAATCTTGCAGTGATAGCAGAGCCAGCGGCGGATCGAGCTCCCCCTCCCCCCCCCCCCAAGAATGGGTCGCAAAATTTTTGAAATTTACTTACATGGGTTATAAAAATGTGCAAGTGACTTGCTTATTCTTGTAAATATTTAAAATAATTTTTTAAAATTTTTAAAAATTCAAATTAGCCTTGTTAAAAAGATTTTCGGGGGCGTGGCTTATGCCACGCACCTTCATTTGAAAAAAATTTGCCGCCCCCCCCCCGGTCCGAAATCTTGTGACCGCCAGTGAGCAGAGCATATGCAGAGCGCTATCCAATCATCTGGTAATGCCAAAATCATATCAAAAAACACGCTTCTGTGGGTCGTGCCGACTTCAGAATCGGACGCTCTTAGGTAAGATCCAACCAGAAGTACCCTTTGATTCAACTGGATTGGCGGCTGGAAGGCGGGGTTTCGTGATGTAGTTAAAGGCTGCGTCCAGGCAGATCTGGACCTATGGGGCTTTTACGTGGAAAGTATTTTTGGGGCCCTAACTAAGGCACTGCCCAAGCAGCAGCTCAGGTAGCGCTCTAATGGCTGAGGTATTCCCCTCGAAACTGGCCCCCGCGAACGTATTTGCATGGATTCATGGCAGTTTCGCGCCAGGATCCACGCTTTGCGCCATGAATCCATGCAAAACACGGTCGCGGGGTCCAGTTTCGAGGGGAGTATCTCAGGCGTTAGGGCACTACCTGAGCTGCCGCTTGGGCAGTGCCTTAGTTAGGGCCCCAAAAGTACTTTCCACGTAAAATCCCCATAGGTCCAGACTTGCCTGGACGCTGCCTTTAAGGCTAGAAAATGATCAGAGAGCACGAGCGCGAAAGAGACCGCGACTGCGTCGCGGGATCGAGCAGCCTTGATTGGGTCACAAAGCCTCGCCTTCTAGCCGCCACCCCATTCGAATCAAAGGGTAGGTAGCACATTCACAACGCATGAGTGAAGAAAAAGCTGTTGAACTATAGAGTATTTTTGATTCTGAAATTTATAGGAATGACAAAAACGAATTTCGGGAGCAACCGCGTAGAATTCTCTCTGAAATAATTTGGAAAGACCCTACGTCTGTTTTGCATGTACTCTGCTAAAACACCGCAGACTTTAGTCTTGTTATTTGTCCGCATATCTTCTTACGATTTCAACATGTGTCAACAGAGAATCAAAAAATGGTTCGTATCTAGGTTGCATACGGATTTCCTTAAATTAATGCAGACCTCTTTGCTCTAAACTCGTCATGTTACGGAGCAACACTTCCCTTACCCAAAAGATTCCCAACAGTTCATGCTGTTTTTCTTCTCTGCACCACGTCTACACTAAATAGCAGTTTTTGGCCTCCAAGATCCTGATTTTGATTTTTCAGATCGATACTTAATCGAGCAACGTTATTTGAGGCTTGCTGCTTCTCATTGTCTGCAACTTTATCCTTCAAACGTATAGGCACTCCACTACACAACCTGTTTCTTTAACCTCCTCAGCGCTGCTTCTTTTGACTGCCATTTTCTTAGCCACTTATCCACATTTTCGGTACCGCTCGAAAAGACTCTAAAATGGTGCGATCATGATAAAATTTTGTACGAGGAAGATATAACATATTTTTCTCCACAAATATTTTTCCACTGAGAAATTCTTCGCTTAGGCAAAAATAGCTCACAGAAAGAGATGAAAAGTAGAAACACTCAATTCAATCTAAAGCATTTCTGATACTTCTGATATACGCTTTTCAGGTATATGTTTTCAGTATATTCATTCAAATCACAGTCGATTCACTTCATATGATCATTTGTGTCATTGTACACACTGTCCACCTTTGGCGTTCCCATCCTGGTGAATTGTTGAAGGAGACAACCCTTCCGGTTAGTATTAGGTTGAACCGAAAGTTCTGTCGCACAATTTTCAAAAAATCATAATTCTTTCGGTCACGACGATTTTGCGCAATTCAAATTTTGTCTGAAAGCGTAAAGCATGTAGTTTCTAAAAGCTCCCTAGGGAGTTTCCGACATGCTCAGGTGGCAGAGATAAAAATGAAAGAACAAGATCATCCGAAATTCGGAATTTTTAAGCAAGAATTCTAAAAAATTCAGAAACAGTGCGATAAAACCCAGAAAAGCCATTATCCTAATTTTTCCTACATTTGATTACTATCTGAGTCAAGTTTGTGCTGATCGAGCTCTTCTTTCAAAAGTTATGATTTTTTGAAAAATAATGCTGAAAAATCGATTTCTTAGGAATCCTTAGGAAAATGATTTTCCGGCATTTTTTTTCAAAAATACATAACTTTTGAAAGAAGGGCTCGATGAGCACAAACTTGACTCAGTTAGTAATCAAATATAAGAAAAATTAGGATAATGGCTTTTCTGGATTTTTTCGCACAGTTTCTGAATTTTTAGAATTCTTGCTTAAAAATTCCGAATTTCGGATGATCTCGTCCTTTCATTTTTATCTCTGCCACCTAAGCATGTCGGAAACTCCCTAGGGAGCTTTTAGAAACTACATGCCTTACGCTTTCTGACAAAATTTGAATTGCGCAAAATCACCGTGACGGAAAGAAGTTATGATTTTTTGAAAATGGTGCGACAGAACTTTCGGTTCAACCTAATATTTTCGATGTGTTCTTGATGTTTTCTTTCCTTTTTAGGTTCTACATCTTAGAATGATGTAAACTATAATAATCAACCAGTCTCTCTCGTTTTTGCAATTGCAAATTGAAATTGAGGACGCCAAAGATGGACGGTGTGTGCAATGCACACATGAATAAAACTCAACTGTAACTTTGCCTGATTGGATGCTTGTGACTTATCTCCTTTGTGTGTAACCGAAGAAACTGAAATTTTCTTCCCTATAAGCAAGCCACGGCGCAAAAGATAGGATAGTTTTCGCAGCGATTCGCTGGGGTTTTTCTATCGATTTGATGTGAATTACATAATTCATCGAATCATTTCCCCAAAGTAAAGTAGAAGAAGCGGTAAAGACCATTCACATTTCATGGCGAGGGCGATGTGGTTTTACGAAAAGAGGCGATCAAGAAGGAGGACAAACTACGGGGGCGCTGGAAATCAGGAGCAGGAAAGAAAGAAAGAAATTAATCTCTTGAAAAAAATTAAGAATGAAGAGAAAGAGACGAATTGCGAGTTACAAAATTCTTGATAACCATGCTGTGCGGTTTACCCACTGGATCGGGGACGTCGGCTAGTATAGAATGAAAGTCATTTGCAAACAACAAAGCTGTTAGGGTATAAAAAATCAGTGCTCAAAAAACCTACCTAATGAGTCATGAAAGACAGTTTTTTCCTATTTTATAATTGCCATTATGATGAGCTTCTTTATCCATAAAGAATATCTTCTATTATTTCATCGAATCTTGTACATTGTGTGCGTCGACATAGAAGGCAGTTATTCTTGTAAAGATGAGATCAAAGCCTTCTGCTTTCGGATCTTACACTACTACAAGTCTTCGCAACACCTGCGACTAGAATACCGCTCGAATTTTTTGAAAAAAAGACGCGAATTGAAGTAGGACATCACGGTAGCGTGGCCATTTCTCGCTTCGGAGTGGACGAAATCTCCAAGACAACCTTTGACTCAACTCGGCGCGTAGCATTTTTTGATATACTGGAAGTGGGAGTACGGTAGGTAACGGGAGAAAGTCAATTTACACGGATACTCTGAAATTCTGCATAGAGGGCTTATTCGATGTGCTCATTGCAAAAGTAACATTTATTTGTTGCAGTGGTATATGTAGAGTTACGGCAAGTGTACTGTTAAAGCCAATTTTTGCACATATATATGTTCGAAATTTTGCTTAGTGGGGCGATCAAGTGCGCTGATTATAATAAATGCATTTGGCAATGGAGGCGAATACGGTAGGTGTATGATGGTGCAAATCTTTTCAAATTTCTGCTTGAATGAGTTGCTCAGTGCGGTGATTACACGCATTAGCTGTGGGTGACATTTTGGAAATTTCGAAGAGATTCCACAAAATAACCTCCTTAGTATACCTACCGTATTTTAGCCTATGTCAAAGTATGTAACCAGCGCACTGAGTAATCCTTTTGAGCAAAAACCTGGAAAGATTCGTTAAAATTGGTAAACTACAGGACACCTATCGTACCCGCCTCCATTGCCGAATGAGTAAGTTTACTATAGCTAGCGCATTTTATAACACCGAGCAAATTTTCGAACATATATGTGTGAAAATTGATCCTCATCGTTGTTTAACCCTAACTCTACAGTACGCCACCATGGCAACGAAAGAAGAATATTTTTGTAATAAGCACATCGAATAAGTCTTCTATGCAGAGCTTCAGACGTACCCGTGCAATTGGCTTTGCAGCGTGTACCTAGCGTACCTCCACCTCCAAAATATCAGAATCGCTGAGCTGAGTCGAATGGTATCTTTGGATTTAGAGTTTATTTACTCTGAAGCGAGATATGGCCACGCAACGGTATCTAGACACGTCTAAGATGGAATGTTGATGTTTTTGCTTAGTTTGAAATGCTATTGCTATCCAACCAACATGATCAAAGGAGCGCTTCTAAGAAGATTTGCGTTGAAAGGTTACCTGCATCTTACAATCTGCTTTGCTCAAATCGCACTTTTTGATCTTGACATGCTGTTTCATGTTCCACCAGCAGTCACCAAACGCAATGAAGGTAAGCTTTACCTGACCTCACATCTCGAACTGCGGAAAGGATGAGCTCACCCTCGGCATCTATTGGGTTAACAAATAAAACTCAAAGAGTTTTCCCTGGCAATAAGAGTGGACTCGGATTTGCTGTGCTGCTGTAATGGTTGTGATGTTTTAAAAGATAATTTGCAAAATTACAAGGGAGCAGAGGGATGTAAGTGAATATGACTCATCATTTGTTACAACATCTTTGGATTTTACAGATGCTTTATCAGTATAGCTTTGTCTCAAACTGGTTAACAAAGCGAACCATTTCAAAGCATCACTCAACATGGCGCTGTTTTCAGCAATCTGACATTTAAGACGTCTTGAAGGCAGCGTCCCATCAGACACCTGGCTTTGTGGTAATGTAGTGGTAGACCCTCTAACTAAACGATGACAAAGTTTGCAGCACGAAAGGGGGTCTACACAGTTTACAAATCCCCCCCCCCCCCCCAAGTTGCCCGGATCTCACCGTGGGCTCGGGCGAGTACGAGATGATGCAGGGTAGAGACGCAGAGTTATTTCAGGACCCTGCACTCATGACGTGTGCTATACATACTCTGGCTTTGCAGTTCGATATTGCTGTGTGGGCGGCGTCCGGGCCTTACCGTAGTATTCGGGCCACTTTCGAGGAGAATTTCGGGCTTACAAGGGAAGGATACTCGGTCGAAGTGGCCATTTGGAATGAGCTGTATATTAGGAAACCGTCCTCCGTAAGGCAAACTCAAAACTACTTTCACTAGGTGCCGAGCGGTTTTGTGGGGGGAGTTACGAGGCCATTTTCCTCCGGCGCAGCCAGCGCACCCAGTAATGAGCGAGGCTAGAATAACGCAGCAGTGTGGCAGTGGCGCAGTGGCAACGGAGCTGACTACGAAGCAGATGATCGAGGGTTCGAGTCCTGTTGCTGCCACTTTGTTTTGCAGTTCTGTAAAAAGTCTATTGGGTGACAGCAAACGAGAAATAGTATTTCTAGGCAGTCGAAACAAGCTAGTTACTGCAAAAAAGCCACTTTCTGCAATAAACTATAGTCTTCTAATCTAAAATATGTAAATCTGTGGAGGTTATGATGTCACAACAAGGGATTCAAGTGATATATTGACATGTATGGAATACAACCACAAAATGCTCAAAGTAGAAGA